>VDFB02207698.1:0-386166 GCA_007258455.2 Sequoia sempervirens | reverse complement strand
TTTTCACTATGGTGGCAGAAAAATGATTCTTTATACCACGAATCCATGCTCTGCATCATAATCTGAAGTTGTTTCCATTCCAATGTTCTGAGTTTAGTTTGTTTGTATGGCTTTGTATGAATACCACATTGTGTTGTGTGTGGATTTGGTTGCAAAGCTCTATTTCTTCTTTTTTTAGTGGTGACATAACTCTAAAATTTGACTTTTGTGCATAACAAGCTAGTGGAAAAATTGATAGCTCTGAAGGGTTTAGAGGCTCGATTGAGATAGATACATGGATATTTGGATCTTGTTGTTGATGGGAGGCTTCCACTTAACCATGAGATTTTTGTACCATCTACTAGGTATGCAAAAGTTTCTCTACTTACATTCATTCTTGATCATAAATGTTGTAAATGATATTAATGCTTCAAACTTAAGATTCATTTCATTGTTATAATGATCAAAATTTTATACTACTATACATTCAAAGCATTCTCTTGCCCCCTACCCTTTGCTCTCTCCCCCCTCCTTTTAAGAATTTTCTTTGTCATACAAGATTCACATTTCTGTCTCATTTATACAAATTTATCTGAAGCGCTAGAAGTGAATAGAGATATGTAAAAGATGATGGATTATGTCTAAACAACAACTTTCCATCTTATAGCTAATTAAATCCTTAATATTTGAATAGTTTAGAGCTCGAATAATGCTTGTATATGCATGTGTAGCAATAAGGGAGTCTATGTGAAGATTGAAATTTAAAACATCACTTTGGTATTTTTCCTTAGGCTGAAATGATATTTTGAGTAATACAAACCTACACACACATTGATATTTTTCGGCATTGCATTGAGGAATTTTTTTCTCTTATACCTACCCTCAGCTAGACATGGAGGTATATAATATTGGTTTCTGGGTTTATTCTGTAAGTAGTTAATTTCACAAAGGAAGACTAAAATCTTCTTAATGTCCTGTCAGGTGTGAAAGCATATGAAGCACTTGCTGAAGGCACCATTTTGTATTCATCCAAAAACTAGTTTGTTCTTTTTTTTATGTTTCTTGCATGTGTTTTTTTAGGCTCTAGAGATGTAGCTCGGCTCTTTCCTTTGCACTTTTCATCTATTTTGATGATTACATAGATTGTCCTCATAATTTTTCATGTAGATCTATTTGTAACCTTATTTTCTACCAATCAATTTGCAAACCAGTCACATATTAAGGACCATTTCACTAACTTGTAGTCATCTATTACTTCATATGTTGCAGGTTGTGTCTGTGTGCCAATAAATCCTAATGATTGCAAGAACTTTAATCCTACAAGTGTACCCAATCTTTCTCAAGTAAAAGTCTTACCTTATTTTATAGTACTTTAAATGGTTAATTGAAGGTGCTTCTTTAGATCTGAGATAGTTGAACCCTGGATTAAAATATGGTATTAGATGGGCAGTATAATGATAAAACTGAGGTCCATTGAACACAAATTATGAACATAATTTATTGGACTATGAATAGTGTTACAATTATAATTATTTCTCCTTTACCTACCTCTACATTAATGAAAAAGATAGCAGATATTGGAAGTTCATTACATGTCTCATGTATGTGTTAGTATTTTAATTTTGTTTAAGTTGTTCAAGAGCTTGATTAGGTCAAGAATATGTTCTACAAGCTCTGTTCTCTTGACACTGCTGAGCATTTTCCCTACACATTTTCTCTTCAATCAGACGTTTCTTAACTCCTTCCCTTGTTAGCCCTTGGTTGTTCTCAAGTGTAATGCTTTTTCTATGCATCTTGCAGTCTGTATGTATGATTAGTCATCTCTTATGAAGCATGGATAACCTTTCATGGAATTGTTGTTGTAATTAGACAATTGCCATTGTGAGAATAATCATTTAATTTGTATGGAAGTAAGTCCTTTTCATATTATTTGACTTGGTATTGTAAACTTGTCTTTACTGGATTCTCTAGGGGGGAACAATAGAACTGTGATGATAGGTAGAGTTTTACAACACCATAAATCATTTGGCATTATCAACATATTGCTTATAGAATACTCTATGCAAGTAAAATGGAATGTGCAATGACAATTGGTCTCGAATTCAAATCTGAATATAAGTACATTATACACAAGAAGATGGTATCTATTCTATGATTTAAAGAACCCCAAAATAAGAAAATTAATAGGTTCCATTTGTTTACTTTCTCTTAGACACTTGTTTAATTCGCGAGACCCTCAAAATGTCTTGCTGATAACCAACAGTGTTCAAAACTCCTGAAGAGATCAGATTAGTGTGACATTGGATCTGTCTTGCCGACGGAAGTCATCAGCAAGACATGGACTATTGAAGTGATTTTTCTATCCTGTGTCGATGATTGATCTCTCACCGATGGGTTGGCTTCGGTGGTCATCACCAAGAGTCTCCGCGATGGTACATTTCAATGAATATTTTTTTAAAAATATTGCATTGTTTCGTCACAATTTTGATGAAGGCCACCAACGAATCACCAAAAAGGTCCGATGAAGTTGCTATAACTGCGATGAAGGCTTCATAATAACTCCTTGCCCATTTTGTTGAAATGGTGACGAACTTCTGGTGTTCTTTTGACACTTCAGAAGAGCCATTGCAATTGCATTTTGGTTGTAATTCGTCAGTGGATACATGAAGTTTTCGTCGATATTCCAATTAACATCTGAGTCATTTTATGATGCTGACGATCGACAAATCTGCGTTGTTATTTTGACATTTAATTTGTTGTCAGAATTTTGACAAAAAAATAGCGGCAAATTTTTTTTTCGTCAATTCGTTGATTGTCCGACAAATGTTTGTCGAACGACCAATGAACATTCATCGGAAAATGGAGTCAAATTCAGTAGTGGCCATATTCAGTTTTCAAACTTTAATACATTGAATTATGTTTTCGAAGTGTTTGAAAAATTGTCATTTGGTTGTAGGTTCTCATTTTGGCATAAATATTATTATTAGTTTGCATACCAAGTGTTTGTGTTAATGTCACTTGGTTATAGTTGCACTAATGCCATCTTAGATTGCATCCAAAGTGTTTTTCTTAATTCCTAGTTGTTGTAGATGCACATTTTTAGTCACTTATGTGTATGTAAAGTTAGAAGATAGTGGGCATAGCATTGTTGATACTTTATTAGTCAATCTTGCATCATTAGAAGCTTTCAAAAACATCATTTCCAGTGTCCAAACTCATAACAAAACAATCAAAAATTCATATCAGCAAGATCAGACCTTGTGTGCAAAGTGTTTGACAATATTCCTTGAGCATATCTTTATCATTTTGAGGCCATAATCAATAAGGGATATTACAATGGTATCAGAGAGGTTTCCTGCCAACCTGTTGGGTAATTATTACATTCATTTGGTGGGAAAATCATTTGTACATAAATTAGTTGGAATTAGTTTTTAGTTTGGACAACAAAAATGGGCTTGATGGCAACATTGTTTGGTAATGAACAAGCATTGAAATAATTTGAACAATTACACTATAAGCTCAATCAAGAGTTGTTGCATTTAGAGCAGGCGCTTTCAAAATTTGGACCTAGCCTAAAGGATCCAATTCACTTCCTACCAGCAAAGGTCCAACACCACAAAGCAAAGAAGAAGTGATTAGCATGTTTGAGGAGTATAACACTCTTCCTCAAAATATTAAGAAGGAACTTCCTTTCAAGAGTTTCATGGATTTGCACCCGAGTCTTTGCCACAAAACCGATCTTGCAAGGAGGAAATATCACACTATAGCTCATGAATTGTTTGCACATGAAATGGGTAGAGGATCTTCACATATGGTTGAGACAACTCTTCATAAGAATGATTTGATGTCTTCAAGTTCTGATGAGGTATGAAAAAATTTATATGATGAATTTGATAGACATGCTGATTTGATTCAAGAAAATACTAGGACAGCTTTAGGTAATGATTTATCTACATCATCCTTGTGAGAGGTGACTCAAGAAGTTTCTACTATAGAGGCTAAGTCTTATTTTCATGATAGCAGTGATGAAACTTTGCATGAGCATGAGATAACAGTGTTTTCACATGTGCAAAATGATCCTATTGAGTTGTCACATGAAGGGACTCTAGAATTGAGTTCTAAGGGTGCATTGTGTGATATGGATTCAGGTCATGATGAGTCTAATTTTTCAAATAAGACCTTAGAAAACAAAATGGAAATTACATTTGATGGTAATGAATCACAAGATATTGTTTTGGATGGACCTGTAGTTACATTGGAAGCAGAAGTGTGCAAGGGAATTGTAAAAACAACAACTTCTACTTTGCTAGTTGAGCCATCTTATGAGGTACATAGCAACAGTACCTTAGATATTGGGGTGTGCATTGAAGATAGCACACATGATGTTGTTGATTATGAGGTGATTGATGTTGATTTGGCCTCATACCCTAGTGCTGATTTGGACGGAAAGAGAGAGGAGAGTGATATGATCTACAATCCCTTGCTCGAGACAGATGCTACATGGTCATATGATAATCCACTCTTCGAGTTAGATGTTGATCACTCTCTTGATTCCAGTTTGGAGTTGAGTATTGATAGTAGAATTTGGGATCCTTCTAGTGCATCAAGATTTCAAACAGGACTCGTTGAGGAGATTTCAAAGATGTACATGGTGAAGAGTGCGTACAACTTTATATTCGATCCTCATGTACATGATTTATTTTAGATGCACAGTTTAGTGGTGCATGTGATGGAAATTTTGTATGATAGCTTACCTTGCATAGAGAATGGAAGCAAATACAGGCAGAATTTTGAGTTGCTTCCTTTTGAGGCTCATACTTTTGTGACATTTGATGGAATTCATTCAATGGTGATTCTGAGTTTGTTAGGTCTTCTGCCTTGTTCTCTCATTATCATTTGATTCAGGACTTGGAGACTTACTACATTTTGGAGATAAGGGGTATCAAAGTGACACAATGGAAAGTGATAGGTATTGGATTTCCAATAGTGTGGTTGCATCAGATTTACCATCACAATTTTGGGATTGAGTTGATTCAACAGGTTGTGCTAGTGCTAATGTTACAGGAGTTGTTTAGTGTTAGTAGGGACATTACATAGATCTTCCCTTGGGATCTAGGTGGGGGAGAGTTTTCTTTGTAGCTGAGATTACTTGGGGACAAGCAATTTCAGGGAGGGAAAACTGTAATGTCCCCATTTTTTTGAGCATCACTATTAAGAGGATTTATCCCATTCCTGACCCTCGTAGACTAATGTGTGTGGTTAGAGGGTCCTTTGTGGCAAAAATCTAGTCAATTGGTAGTTTCCATTTCTTGGATTCAATTGAATTGGAGAAAGAAGGGAGATAATAATTAAATTAATTATTTGTAAGATTATAAAGTGACCTTATATTTAATTAATTTAATAAAGTGACTTAAATAAATATTATATCATAAAGTCACTAAAATAAAATAAAATAAATAATATTATTTTCTAGAAGCTTCTTGAAGATGGATTGAAAAAGTATAAAGGGAGTTCAAGTCAAGCTTCTAAGCATCTAGGAATTGATATTTGCTTGATGTTATTGTTTGGTAAGGGAGCCATCTAGGGTTTCTGCCATTTCCAGCCATTGGGAACGAAAACTCTCATTGGTTATGCAATTTTGAGGTTGTGAAATATTGGTTGAATTATTGCTAATTGAGTGAGCTTTATTTCAGAAGTCCAATTTGTGCTACATTGGAGGATTTATAGATTTTTCATTAGATCTTATTTTCAGTCATTAAAGGGTTTCAATTTGCATAGTCATACTCAGATTTGGTTCATATTGGCACATCCTTGCATCCAAATTTTGTGGGCATTAGCTCAAACTCTTCATGTCTGCTTGGAGATCATTTTAGGAAAAAATTGGAGGTGTTTCCAAGTTGTTATTTATTTCTAAAGTCTGATACACAACAAGGGCACCATTGGCATGATATTTTTGCTCATATCTCATCATTGAAGCATCATATGGTTCTGGGCATTGTTGCATTTTGATCCTTCAGTCTTACCGATCATTTCAAGTGCTAAGAAGTGGAGTTTTATTGCTGCATTTATTTATCTAAAATATTTACAAGAAAGTGTAGGGAAGCTTCACCAAGGAGGGGTGATTTCATGCTTGGAAGGCTTCAAAAATTCCAAGAAAAATCAAAGATCTTCTTCATTCATTTTGTTGATCATTCATACTTCAAAAATTAGGTTCTTTGATGTTATTTGAACTTGTATTGCATAATTTTTTGAGTACAAAAGTTTGAAGTTGTTGGCATCCATGAGAGCACTTTGTTGAAGTCTTTTGGTAGTTGAAATTCAGTCATTGTATCTTCTTTGCAAATTGAAATTACAATCAGACTTTCATATCAACAATATTCAGTTTTCAGACTTTAATACATTGAAGTATGTTTGCCAAGTGTTTGAAAAATTATCATTTGGTTGTAGGTTCTCATTTTGGCATAAATATTATTATTATTTTGCATACCAAGTGTTTGTGTTAATGTCACTTGGTTATAGTTGCACTTATGCCATCTTAGATTGCATCCAAAGTGTTTGTCTTAATTCCTAGTTGTTGTAGATGCACATTTTTAGTCACTTATGTGTATGTAAAGTTAGAAGATAGTGGGCATAGCATTGTTGATACTTTATTAGTCAATATTGCATCATTAGAAGCTTTCAAAAACATCATTTACAGTGTCCAAACTCATAACAAAACAATCAAAAATTCATATCAGCAAGATCAGACCTTGTGTGCAAAGTGTTTGACAATATTCCTTGAGCATATCTTTAGCATTTTGAGGCCATAATCAGCAAGGGATATTACAGAAAATGAATTATCTAATATTTATGAAGTGGTAATCAAGAAAGACATGAACGCCTCCACATATGAGAAAGAAAAAAAATTGAAATTTTAATTAGATGAGCTTCTTGTGAGAGAAAAATGCTACCAAAGGAAAAAATCTAGGGAAACGTGGCTTAAAAAGGTGATAAAAATACGAAATTATTTCATGCCTTCATAAAAATTAGGAGAAAATCAAATAGAATTACATCTATCAATTCTTCTTTTGGGGATATTCTACTATTGGATAATGCTATTGGTGCTGAAGTAGTTTGCTTCTTTAAAAATATTTTGGCACCACGTAAACATCACACTCCATTGGAAGATAATATGATTTTAAACAACATTCCAACACTTATTAGTGTTGAACAAAATAAGTTTCTGATGGTAGATTTCTCCTTGGAAGAACTAAAAGATGTGGTTTTTTCTTTGGCAGCTGAAAAGGCACCATGTCCAGATGGTTTTACAACTCTATTCTTTCAAAAATGTTGGGATTTCATGGGTAGAGATATTCTTCTTGAATTAGAAGAATTAAGAAGAAATAGAAATATTTTAAAAGAGTTAAATTTTACTTTGTTGCTCTTATCCCTAAAAAATATGATCCTCATTCAGTTTCTTTCGTCCCATTGCTCTCTGCAACACTATCTATAAAATATTTTCAAAAGCAATTGCTTCTAGACTGGAAAAGTTGCTCCCTTCAATCATTTCAAATGAACGAGGGTTTTTTTGGGGGAAGGATACTCTGGAGGGTGCAATTCTTTCCCATGAGAAGCTACATAGGTAAAAGTACAAAGTTGTGTTACACTTTCAGCCAACTTATCAACACAAGTGAATTTAAGTATTTCTAACTAAAAATATATTTTGGCCAAACATATGATCTTGTAAGATTCATTCTAGTTAAGTTAGATATATCCACGACTTTTCCAACTAAATTTTTTGGCTAAATGCATATGTAGCACCACTTTGAGGACAATTTACCAAAAAAATAGATTTATTTGAAAAATCGATGTTTTAACAATTTCTACTCATGTAAATAACATTTTTTTAAAATATTAAAATACCCTTTTGTAGATCCATAAGTCTAGTTTTCAAATATATATATATATATATTAATAATTAAATTATTATTTATATTTTTCCTTTTATTTTTACTAAAAGTAGGTTATCATCACAAAATATTAGGCTGATTACCATGACAAGGAAAAATAGTAAAACTTATTAAAAAAATATGAAAAAAATATGATGCACTAGATAAAAGAATTTATATCAAGAGGGTATAATTTTTTTTCCATTTTAGATAAATAGATAATATGAAAGTTGGCGTCAAATGGAAACAACTATGTTTTAATACACACACATTTTAATATTTATTTAAAAATATGGGTTTGTCAAAATTGGAAAAAATTATATCCTTGAACTAAAGTTTCAAGTTATAAACACACACAAAAAAGTTAGTCCTTTCCCCTTGCCAATTACTCATTCCCTTTTTGCTGATGACACACTCCTGTTTGGTCAAGCTAATATGGAAGAAGCAAAAGCTATTAAAAAAGTCTTATCGGATTACTATTCTTTTTTGAGACAATTTTTCAATCTTGAAAAATATAAGATTTTCTTCATAAATGTTAACCCTTTGGTTAAAAAGAAAATTTTAAAGTTTTGGTTAAAAAGAAATTTTAATTTTTTTTGGAATCCCTTTCTTCTCAAGGAAGGAGAAACATGATTTCTAGGATAAGTTAACCTCTTCCACCACCAACAAAATCCTACTTTGGAGATCTAAATGGCTCTCCTTTGCAGGAAAAATGGTAATGATAAAGGTGGTGCTTAAATCCCTCTCCATTTACCTCATGTCAGTTTTAAAACTCCGTCATGGAAAGGGTTTGGCATTAGAAAAGGTGCTCTATGATTTTTTATGGGATGAAAATGTAAGAAAAAAAGAAAACTTCCCTTGGTTGCTTGGGATTCTCTTTGTAAAACCAAGGATTGTGGAGGAGCTAGCTTGAGGGATATATTGTTACAAAAAAAAGCTCTTGGTGCCAAATTAGTTTGGAAAATCTATTCAAAACCTAATACAAAATGGTGTCAAATTATGAGATATAAATACTTGGACTCCCTTGATAGAGAGAATTTTTACTTAAAGGGACCTTCCTTTTGGTTCGAAAATCTAGAATTTCATCTCTTCCTACAGATCAGTTCTCATTCCTCATCTTTCTTAGTTAGTAAATAATGGTGAAAAAGCTATCTTTTGGGATGATGCTTGGAATGAGCATCAACCCCTTAAGTCTCTTGGTAATTGGGACCAAATGGAATTTTCCCTTAAGACCCATTGGGGTAATAAAGTGAAAGGTTATGTGATTATTGATCCTGGAAATCACTCATTTGTTAAATGGAAAGATTTATATTTTCTTCAAGTGCTGGTTCACATGAAGGATGCTCTTTTATCTAAACTCAGGAAAAGACAAATTGTCTTTTCAAACAAACAAGATGAAATAATCTGGACTAAGGCAAAATCTGGTTCCTACAAGTAAAGGATGGGTATAAATCATTAAATTTTCCTTCAAATTATCCTTCCTAGCCTTTCAAATGATGTTGGGGTTCAAATGTGTTACCTAAGGTAGGTGCCTTTTCTTGGGTTGCCCTTAAAGACAAAATTCTTTATTGCATGAGATTAGACATATTGGGAATTACACCCTTGTTCACTTGTGTCTTGTGTGGACAAGCCTTTGAGTCCATTGATAACCTTCTAATTGGTTGTAGCTTTTCTTATTATTGTTGGTCTTGGCTCTTGAGAAAACTTGGCTAGAATGGCCCTTTGCATAATTCAATTTTGAAACACTTCTTGAGTTGGATTGCTCTCTTTCCAAATGCCTACTTCTCTTGCATTTGGGAAGTTTCCCCCTCTAATATCATTTGTAATTTATGGTTGGAAATAAATAACTGTATCTTTAGAAAAAAGCTTTGGATCTGAAAGATGTTCTTTAGAAGGTTGAGGTTTTGATCTCTGAAGTTACAATTTCTTGTATTCTGTGTGGGTCCTAGTCTAAGAAAGTTTTCTCCTCCTAGGATTTCTTCATCATTCAAAATTGGCCTCTTCTCAAGCCCCCTAAGCCTAGGTCAATACAGACTAAATGCCTCTCGTCAAATAGGAAACTAATCAAATGGTTACCCCCTTCCCGTGATTCTATTAAACTAAATTTTGATGGTGCTTACAGGGGTAATCCTGGAAAATCTAGTGTGGCTGCTATACTTTGTGATTGGCAAGGTAATTATATTGGTGTTGTTTGTGAAAGTTTAGTGGATGGAACAAACAATGTACCTGAATTCAATGCTCTATGAATTGGCTTAAAATTGGCAATTAAATTTTCCATTTCATGTTTAGAAATCAAAGGGGACTCCATCGTGGTGATTTTTGCTCTTACAAATAGAAATTTAAATTATTGGCATCTAAATTAATTGTTATTTCATACTATTCTCTTGCTTGAACGAATTTCATGCTATAAAATAATGCATTGTTATACAGAAGCTAATGTCTCAAGGTTGATAGCTTTTGCAAATTTGGCTATTGATAATCAATTGTTTTACAAAGAATATAGGGGTCGAAATTGTGACTCATTATTTTTATTATGATCGTCTTTCTCCTTTCAGACATTTTTATGCAAACCACCTTCTAGTTTGTTGTGACATAAGGTCTCATCCCAGATTCAAATGGTGCAATTTAAGATCTGAATCTTATCATGTTCTTTCATAGACCAGGCTTTTGGGATTTAATGCATGTATTCGCCTGGCTTATTTGGCACTCTTCGTTGACATGGTTGACAAGTTCTTTTTTATTGGCCTTGCTTGTGGCTGACATGACTTGGAATCATATGGTGATTTGAGTTTTGGGCCCCTCCTTGACTGTAATCACCTGTGAGGAAAAGCTTCTTACAGACAATTATTGGAGATGAGGGTAGCGGTGCTTATTAATTACAAAGTTTTGGTGGACAGTCAGCATGATGTCTTGATTTCTTGTTTTATTCTATTCTACTCACTAACGATTATTTTTCACCATAATTGGGGGAACATTTATTTGGTGTTTGGTGCCATGTTTGATTTTTTGAAAAAGATACTTTGTAGGTTCAAATCTGGTGGCTCCTTCTTTGGGAGCTCTAATTCTTAAAAAGTATTTTTGTGCTCTTATTTTCTGCAACCCTTCATATGTGTGACAATTGTCTTATTTCTTGGGTTCTGGTACTTCTTCATATCATGACTTACAATCTATTTATTTGGTTAAGTGGCATGGTACATTGTTCCCTTCCAGATTCATTAATGCTTTCTTGTGCAATCGTTCTCCTACAAGTTTAGTGCCAAATTTGGTAATCTACAACTCTCTAATGTTTCCTGCTAGGGTACATTTAGCTTGCTATCGTTCTCCATCTAATTTTAAGCTCGTGAAAACGTGGTTTGATTTGTTGGTTGGTATGGGGGATAAATTTAGTGAATTCATATGGCTGACACTAATTCCTTGTTATGATATTGAAATGACATTCTCTTATTTCCCATTCTTTAAAAGGCCACCTGCCGATTACATGCTTGGCTACTTGTACTTTCAAAGGCTTCATATTAATGGAATTTCTAGTTTTGCACCTCCCTGTGGTACAATAATATTTTAGTGTATTTACTTCAAATATGTGCGGTTTTTTGGCTTTTTCCATGGGTTCATTTTGTCTCTACTTGGTCTCACCTCTCGTGGTTTGGTTCTTATCAAGTGTTGAATTGCTCTTCTCTATAAAAATGGAGAGTTCTTTTATGGTTTAGGTCCCAATGAGAGTTCATGAGATTAAGGAAAACTCCTTTCACCATGGAAAAGTTGAAAAGGTCTTTTGCCATCGAATACAACCAAGTATTTGATGCTATTTCTAAAGTCCTAGGCTGGGACCAGCTTGAATTCCACGCCATGGCATTACCACATGAAGTTGCTTCTTGTTTTGTTTCAAATCTGATGGACATTTTGTGGTGTGAGGAGATGGTCAAATTAATTACAGGGACCTATCTCCTACCTCATATTTTCCCTCTATGTACTTTACAACTAGCGCTTAAAGGCTATGATATTCTTCAGGGCACAAATTCAATTGAAGGTGTCCTTTGTTATCAACATTTTCTTTCTAACCTACACCTTTCAACTCTCCTAAGCTATATGGCTCATGGTCTTATGATGAATATGTTAGATATTTCTGATATGTGGTTGTCATTGATGTCAACACTATTGGCATTAATGTCTTTAAGGCTCTATATGTCGAAGATATTGAGAAAATTGTAATAAAATAAGTTGCAGGTTGTCAGTGATGCAATGAAGTTCAGTATGGTGGCTATCTCAGTATATTGATGAGAAGAGGTTGTGGATTAAAGGGTTTGTTGAAAAGTATATCTAGTTTATCCACATGAAGTTTTAGAGGTTGCATGCAGATTTGATTGAGTTATGAGTATCTGTGTTCTAAGAATTGTTTTGTTGCTTTAGTTGGTGTTCTTGAAAGAAGATGATGTGATTCTAGTAATTTGAGTTTTTTTGGATTCTTCTATGGTGATTCATGATGCTTGTGGATGTTTTTAGATCATGCTCTATCTATGTTGTTGGTCTGCATTGATCGTTGTGTTCACGATTGGTGATTTTCTTTTGTGAGTTCATGTTTTTCATGATCATGGATGACAAGGTGAATGTAGCGTGTTGCAGATCTTCAAGGCATAATTGTTTAAGGTGTTTTGGGTTTGAGACATGTTGTTTTGGGTCCTTACTATGTTTTGGTCGACATTGTTTGGTGCGCATTGACAATTGTTTATTGATTTGGGCCGACAATTTATACACATTTTATATTTTGTTGGGCCGACATGTAGTTGATGTTATCCTTAGTTGCAGATATATATGATTGATTGTTTATACCATTTGAAGGAATGGTGTGCGATGTATGCTGAGTGTTGTGTGCGAACAATGTTCTAATATTTTGAAGGTAGAAGTAAAGTGTGAAGAAGAGTGAGCAAAAGAAAGTGTTTATGTGCTTAACTGAAACTGTAATCAGGCATTAGAAGATGTTATTTCCTCAGTTCAAAATCTTCTGGATGTAATCCGAATGTGACTATAAGACAGTGAGTCTTCTTTTGGGCAGTAAGCATTTTGTATTTGAGTAGTGAGCTCTAGGCAGTGTGCCTGAATGCATGTGCATTCCCCATTTATAATTATTTTATACTTTTAATAGAGTATAATCTTCTGGATTAACCTCCACCGCGGTTTTTCCCCTAACAGGGTTTCCATGTAAAAAATATTGGTTTTATGTGTGTTTTTGATGTGGTGATTGTTTATGCTTTCATGTTTATATATCATATCCAAGAATAAGTTTAATTTGTATAATCTCTGTGACAACTGATTCACCCCCCCCCTCTCAGTTGTTTTCCCTTGTGTTTCCAACAATTGGTATCAGAGTAGGTTCCTCAGAAGAATTTTAATAGCTTGAGGTGATCCGGGATGGTGACATATAAGAAGGATAGTCTAATATTTGATGGAACTAATTATTCTCTGTGGAAGACTTGAATGGAGTGTCATCTAAGATGCATTGATGAACCTTACTAGACAATTACAAAGAATAGGTATATCATCCCACAGAATGGTCCTTCTACTACAAGTGAGATTAAAGAAGAAGAGTACAATATTAGGGCTAAGGAAGCATTGTTGAGTACTCTGACTGATTCCAAGATGACAAATGTAATGGAGCTAAAGACTGCTTATGATATCTAGAAAAAGTTGGAAACTTTGTATGAAGGTGATACCCATGTGAAGATTACTAAGCTGCAAAGCCTGAAAGGGAAATATGAAATGTTGAGAATGGGTGAAGATGAGAACATCACTTCTTTTATGCAGAGTGAATGAACTTGTGTGTAGTATCAGATGTGTTGGTGGAACATTGGAAGAATCAAAGATTGTTGCTAAAGTGCTTAGATCCTTTCCTGCTACATACAAACACAAAGCTACTACTATTGAGGAGATTCAGACTGTGACAAATGTAACCAAAGACATGTTGATTGGTAAGCTTACTACTTTTGAGTTAAGTGAGTTTGGTGAATCTATGCCTAAGACAAAATCTGCATTCAAAGCTACTATCTCCAGAAAAGATAAGCAAAGATATGACTTGGGAGAAATTTCTTCTAGAAAAATGTCCAAGTATGAGCAGGAAATGAGAGAGATTGAAGAAGAGAGAAAACTAGACGAGCTTGAAGCACTTATTGTCAAGAGGGTAGCCAGAGGAGAAGGTAAGTATAAAGGGAAATTGCCACTTAAATATTTTTCTTGTAATAAGATAGGTCATTTTGCGTCAAGGTGTCTTGAAAGAGTTCCTAAGCCAAGACCTAACAAGCCTAGATTCAAAAGAAAGTGTTATTATGCTGCTGATGAAGGTGTGACAAATGATGAATCTGATAAAGGGAATTTAAGTGAGGATGAATGGGTATTTATTGTTATCAATGAAAATGATCCAATACCTATTGAATCTCCTAGTTGCACAAATGTGGAGAAATCTCTAGTTTCTAGAGTTGAAGAAAAAAATGAATGGGTGATTAACAGTGGATGCTCTCATCACATGACAGGTGATAAAAGTAAATTTGTGAGCTTGGAAAATTATGACGGTGGTGTTGTAAGGTTTGGTGATGACAAAGTTGGTGTAATTTGTGGCAGAGGATCCATTTCTTTTGATGGTAAGCATAATACTGATGATGTTCTATATGTGGAAGGTATGAAGCATAATATCTTAAGTGTTGGACAGATGGTTGACAAGGGATATAATATTCAATTCAAGAATAGAAAGTGTAGAATATTGGGGAGTTCCAGAAATGTGATTGCATCTGGTACAAAAACAAAAGGCAATATCTTTCACCTAAGTGCTACTGGTAAAAGTTGTCTGATTGCTCAAGTTGATGAAAGTTGGTTGTGGCATAGGAGAATGTGTCATGTAAACTTTGATAATATTATCAAGATAAGTTATGCTCAAACAATGAGAGATCTTCCTAAGTTGATAAAACCTACTAATACTATATGCAAGGAATGTCAGTTAGGGAAGAAAACTAGAGTTTCATTCTGGAACAAACAACATTGTTCAAATGAAGTGTTGGAGCTTGTGTATACTGACTTGTGTGGTCCTTCTAGAGTCAAAAGTTTACAAGGAGATAGGTATTTCATGTTACTTATTGATGATTATTCTAGATTGATGTGGGTTACTTTCTTAAGGAAAAAATCTAAAGCTCTAAAGAAATTCAATATTTTTAAGGCTATGGTTGAGATAGAGACAAGTTTGAAGATTAAATGGCTGGGATCAGATAGAGGTGGAGAATTCACTTCTGATGAGTTTAAGTCTTTTTGTGAAGAACATGGGATAAAGAGATAATTATCCGCCTCGCAAACCCCTCAGCAAAATGGAGTTGTGGAAAGGAATAACAGGACAATTCAAGAAGCTGCTAGGAACATGATGTTGGAAGGAAATGTTTTGCATATCTACTGGAGAGAAGTTGTGAGTACTGTCATTTACACTCTCAATCGGGTACATGTCAAAGGTGATACCGGTAAGACTCCTTATGAGCTATTGTATGATCATAAGCTTACTGTTAGATACTTCAAAATCTTTGGGAGTTAATGCTATATCAAAAGAGATGAAGATATAGGAAAGTTTGATGCTATAAGTGAAGGAATCTTTCTTGGCTATTCTACTAAAAGTAAAGCCTACTGGTGCTACAATAAGAGATTGAGGAAATTAATTGAAATTTCTAATGTCAAGGTTGATGAAGACACAGTTAGACCATCCAGAACTTGTGGATATGATTCAGACGATCAGAATGACAATTTAGATAAAGGAAAGAAAGTTTAGACTCCAAATCAAGTTCAGATCATTTTGGTGAATCGGGAAAATCAAGAGGAAGAAACTAGTGAAAGTGTAGAAGTGAGATCACAAGAGCCTGAAGTTCAAGAATATCCTAAGACTCCAAGGTATGTAAGACTAAATCATTTAGAAGATTAGATTATTGGTGATAAGAACAAAGGTGTTCAAACTAGGAGAAGAATTGTAGAAGAATATTGTTTGATCTCAAAGACTGAGCCTAATAGTGTCAATGAAGCATGCAAAGATGAACATTGGGTGGAAGCAATGAAAGAAGAACTACTAAAAATTGAGATTAATGATACATGGATTCTTGTTCCTAGACCTAAGGACAAAAATGTAAATGGAACTAAATGGGTCTTTCAGAATAAACTGATTAAGCAAGGTGAAGTTGTTAGAAACAAAGCAAGAATTGTGTGTAAAGGATATTCTCATATGGAAGGAATTGACTTTGAAGAAAATTTTTCCCCTAATGCTAGGATTGAAGTTGTGAGACTATTTATTGCTTATGCTTCTTACAAAAACTTCAAGGTTTATCAGATGGATTTCAAGTCAGCATTTCTAAATGGTGAACTGGAAGAAGAAGTGTATATTGAGCAACATGATGGATTTCAATTGATTGATTAGGGAGATATGGCTTGTTGGTTGAAGAAGGCATTGTATGGACTTAAGCAAGCCCCAAGAGCATGGTATGCTAGATAGGATAAGTATTTGTTGAAGCTTGGATTTAATAAAGGTATTGTTGATAGTAATTTGTATTTCAAGATTGATCATGATAAATATTTGATTGTTGAAGTCTTTGTTGATGATATCATTTCTAGAGGAGATGATAGTTTGTGCATGAAGTTTGTTGATGAGGTGCAAAGTGAGTTTGAGATGTCTATGATTGGAGAAATGAAATTCTTTTTGGGATTGAAAATTACTTAGCTAGATAGAGGGATCTTTATATCTCAGTCCAAGTATGTGAAAGAATTGCTAAAGAAGTTTGGTGTGGAATATTCAAATCCAATTGGTACACCTATGGTGACCAGATGTAAGTTAACACAAGATGATGATTCTCCTAAAACAAATCAGAATAGATATAGATCCATGATTGGTGGATTGCTCTATTTGACTCAAACTAGACATGATATCATGAATGTCATATGCATTGTTGCAAGATTTCAAGTTGATCCTAAGGAATCTCATGTGACAATTGTGAAGAGGATTTTTTAGGTACTTGAAGGGGACAGTTGATTTTGGCCTATGGTATCCCAAAGAAGATGGCCTTACTTTGAGTGCTTTTACTGATGTTGATTGGGTAGGAGATGTGAATGACAGAAAGAGTACTAGTGGTGGTGCATTTTTCTTGGGAAACTAGTTGATTTCACGGTTAAGTAATAAGCAAAATGCCATTTCTTTATCTACTACAGAGGCAGAATACATTGTTGCTACTAGCAATTGTACTCAAGTATTGTAGATGAAGCAGATGTTGAAAGATATCAGAGTTGTGTATGATGAACCTATTGCTATGTTCTATGATAATTCAAGTGCAATTAACATTTCTAAGAATCTGGTGCTGCATTAAAAAACCAAGCATATAGCTATCAAGTTTCACTTTTTGAGAGAGAAGGTGAGTGAAAAGGAAGTCAGATTGGAGTATGTTCCCATTAAGGAATAGATTGTAGATATCTTTACCAAGACCTTGCCTAAGGATACTTTTGAGTATCTCAGAGGGAAGCTAGGGGTGATTAACCCTCCTAATTAGAAGTAAGATGCATTGGCTTGCATCAGTCTGTGCATTTCATAGTCATATCTTGTGATCTGGATTTATGTTGTGGTGCCTACTACTCAAGGGGAGTAGTCAGATGTTTAGAAATGTGGTTCAAAGCTTGTGTGGAGAAAGATAATGTGCATCTTTTTCATTGATGTCAAAGGGGGAGAATAGTCATGTGAAAAATTGTGAAAGAGTTAAGGAGAAAATAGTCAAAATCTAAGGTGGAGAAAGTGCTAAGATAAAGTTGCGTTGATGGTGTTTTTCACATCATGTGTTGCCATCAATGACAAAGGGGGAGATTGTTGGATATTGCTGATATGTGGTTTTCATTGATGTCAACACTATTTTCATTAATGTCTTTAAGGTTGTATATGTCGAAGATATTGAGAAAATTGTAATAAAATAAGTTGCAAGTTGTCAGTGATGCAGTGAAGTTCAGTATGGTGGCTAGCTTAGTATATTGATGAGAAGAGGTTGTGGATTAAAGGGTTTGTTGACAACTATATCTAGTTTATCCACATGAAGTTTTAGAGGTTCACATGAAGATTTGATTGAGTTATGAGTATTTGTGTTCTAACAGTTGTTTTGTTGCTTTAATTGGTGTTCGTGAAAGAAGATGATGTGATTCTAGTAATTTGAGTTGTTGAGGATGCTTCTGTGGTGATTCATGATGCTTGTGGATGTTTTTAGATCATGCTCTATCTGTTTCGTTGGTCCGCATTGATCGTTGTGTTCGCGATTGGTGATTTTCTTTTGTGAGTTCATGTTTTTCATGATCATGGCTGACAAGGTGAATGTAGCATGTTGTGGATCTTCAAGGAATAATTGTTTAAGGTGTTTTGTGTTCAAAACATGTTGTTTTGGGTCCTTACTATGTTTTGTTTGACTTTTTTTTGGTGCGCATTGATAATTTTTTATTGATTCAGGCCAATAGTTTGTACACGTTTTATATTTTGTTGGGCCGACATGTAGTTGATGTTATCCTTAGTTGTGGATATATATGATCGATTTTTTATACCATTTGAAGGCATGGTGTGTGATATATGTTGAGTGTTGTGTGCGAACAATGTTCTAATATTTCAAAGGAAGAAGTAAAGTGTGAAGAAGAGTGAGCAGAAGAAAGTGTTTATGTGCTTAACCGGAACTATAATTAGGCATTATAAGATGTTATTTTCTCAATTCAAAATCTTCTAGATGTAATCCAAATGTGACTGTAAGACAGTGAGTCTTCTTTTGGGTAGTAATCCTTTTGTATTTGAGTAGTGAGCTCTAGGCAGTGTGCTTGCCTTTTGTATTATAGGTTATTAGTCCCTGCCTTTATAAGGCAGGGAACTAATGTTATCGCCTCAATCTTGCATATTAAAATTGTGTTTGGGGAATGGCGCAGAAAAATAAAGATATGGTTTTGGTGATGTTTTGGGGAATATTTAGGAAAAGTGATTTTTTTTTTGTTCTTGCAATTTTGTGATTGGCAGGTGTAATTTTCTTCGTGGTTTTGGCATTTTCTAATTTTTTTTAATAATAATAATTATTGTAGGGAGCTTTACTGTTGAAAATATTTCATTAGTTTGTTTGTATAGTCATGTCTTGCCATGGACTATTGATGGGATGCATGGCATCTTGAGTAGTACATTTTCATTTACTATTTGTGTCTTCTCATTTATTATGAGTAGACTAAAGTGCAACCATCATTAGTGGGTTATGGTGTGAAGATTTAAGTCTGTCGAACAAACTGTTATTCACGTTGTTTGTTCATTTTCTCAAGTTGTTTGATGAGGCTGGCGTTTGTTTCTGTTGGGAGGGTTTTCATCTACTGTGTTGGAAGCGAAAAAGGTGGCCTTTGTAAGTTACTCTATCTTTTACACTTTGATTTTTTTTGTTTGTCTGCTGGTTTGCTCAGATTGGAAGCGAGAAAGGTGGCCTTTGTAAGTTCTTATATCTTTTACAATGTTGTTTTATTGTTTTTTGTATCTTTGCATTTTATGGTTAATTTCTACTGTGTGCACTCATGCATTGCAAGTGCACTTGAATTTATTAATTGTTGGCTATTATTTATGGGTTAGTGTCTGTTGTCGAGTGAAATACTTAGTTGCACTTCATTAAATATTTCTTGGTTTTGAATTTTAATTTTGCTGGGAAAAGTATTTTTTGTGTTGTTTTCCCATTTGCTCAGGTTGTTTCTATGAGTGTAAATATGGGTTAGTCTTTCTTTTTTTGTCCTTTGCAATCATGGGTTGCTTTTATGGGTTGTTGGTTGTTGTCGAGTTAGATACTGAACACCATAATTCGTTGATGTGGATTTATCTGCTACCCATGATTAAGAATGGAAACTTAGCTAGTTGCACTTCAATCTATTGGTTGAAAATGAGAATTGTTCGTATTTGAAGTATTTCTTGGGCTTGAATTTTAAATTATGTCGAGCGAAGTGTTATTTGTGTTGTTTTCTCATTTGCTTAGGTTGTTTGTCTGAGTGTATTTATGGGTTAGTCTTTCTTGTTCAGTAAAGGAGCTAGCACGATAGTGTGCTTTTCATGATTAAGAATGAAAGTAATATTTCTTGGGAATGCATGCGTTGCAACTGCACTTGAATTTATTTAATGAAAAATGAAAATTAGGTCTAGGTAATTGAAAAATGTTGTTGTTTTCATTTTCTGCACATATGCATTGCATTGCAATGACACTTGAATTTATTAAATAGCGATGAAAATTAGGTCTAGGTAATTGGAAAATATCTGGGTACAAAATCATTAAATCTATGTGTGTTGAAACGAGGCATTGCTAACTTTTATACCTTTTATAGTGTCATGTTATAGTGGTTTGCATGTTTGCATTTAATGGGTTAATGTGTATTGTTTGTAGTTGTTTGTATTTTTTGTGTTAATGTCTATTCTTCTCTATCGTTGATTGCTTGTATAATTTAGTGTCTATTGTTGAATTAAATACTTAACAGTGTAACTCGTTAATGTTGATTTCTTTGCTAGCCATGATTAAGAATGGAAATACCTAGTTGCATATGTTTGTAAGTTCCTGTGTCTTTTACAATATCCTTTTTATTTTTTTTTGCATCTCTACATTTTACAGGTTAATGCATGTTGTTTGCATGCATGCATTACAACTGCACTTGAATTTTTTTAATGACAATGAATATAAGGTCTAAGTAATTGGAAAATGTCTATTTTCATAACTAAAGGTAGATTGAAAACTTCCGTGCGATCTAGGTAAGAGAGTATGCAAGTTTATTTCTTCTTGTAGAATAATTGCAAATTATATAATACTATTTTATGTATTCTAAAAGTTGACGGTTTAAAATCCAGTTAAATATGTCTTGAGATATGAAAGAAAATTTTGAAAAACATTCGAAGTCCAAATTTTGAGAAAATCTCTATAATTGCTCTAGCTGTAATTGTTTGCTAAATATTAATGAGGTTGAATAGGTTGGGATAATGATGTTTCATGCATTTTTGTTTCACACGCTGTCAATTTAATCTAATTTTTCTTTTCATGTTTTCGTAATTAAATTTATATTTTGTAATTTAAGTTGAAGGAGTCTGATTTTTATTTTCTATAAATAGATTCAAGTGTGCTTGCCATTAATCGATTATGTGTTGAGTTTAGACTATCTCAAGTAAAAGACTTTGAGAATGGAAGTAACTGTTCCTGTATGCCCTACAATAATTATTATTATTAAAAAAATTAGAAAATGCCAAAACCATGAGGAAAATTAGAGCCGCCAATCACAAAATTGCAAGAACAAAAACCAAATCGCTTTTTCTAAATATTCTCTAGAACATCACCAAAACCATAAATTTATTTTTCTGGTACCATTCCCCAAGCACAATTTTAATATGCAAGATTGAGGCGATAACATTAGTTTCTCATGTCGAAAATGGCAAAAGCCAATGAGGAAATTGCAAAAAACATGTAAATAAAATGTGTGTATATATATATATTTGTATATGTGTGTATGCATATATATGTATGTGCGTATGCATATATATATGCATGTGCATGTATCATTGTCATTTCATATTTTATTTCTATGTCCCTCTCATAGTTTTCTCATTAGTTTTCTCATTGGCTGCTAGTATTTTCCTCATGGCTTTCTCATTTTCTAATATGCGAGCTCTAATTTATTGTGATTAGACTGAAGTGCAGCTATCATTAGTGGGTTATGGTGTGATTTTTTAAACTTTTTGAGCAAAATATTATTTGTGTTGTTTTTTCTTTTGCTTAGATCCATGGCAAATCAGACATATCTTGAATAGATAGACATCTTCCAATTTCTATCAGTCTTTCATGAACACACAATAGATTTGAATTAGAGAAATACAAAAGAAAGATGAAAATATCAAGAACAAATGAAAAAATTGCAAAAAAAAGAGATTCATCCATAAGAACACCGATTGATAGGGAATAGCAGAGATTAAACCATTTCCAAATTGTGTAGAACAATTGAGACAGTGAAATTTGTGCATGTTGAGAGTGTTTATGTCTATTGTATTGGAAGCAAAAAACTAGGCATTTATAACTTCCTATGTCCTTTACAATGTCATTTTATAGTTTTTTACATCTCTACATTTTATGGTTAATGTCTATTATTTCTTGATGTCTGCATCATGTGGGTTATTCTCTATTCTTCCCTATCTTTGAATGCTTTTATGGAACAGTCTCTATTCTTCACTAGAATACTTAACACCATAATTCATTAATGTCATCTTCTTTTCTGGGCACCACAAAGACATCTATAAAATGAAAGTGAAAATTAGCTCTAAGTAATTGCAAAATGTTTGGATATAAAATCATTAAATTTGTGTCTATTGAAAGGATTTATGTCTATTGTATGGGGAGGGAAAGACAAAGCATTTGTAACTTCATATATCTTTTACAATGTTGTTCTATAGTTTTCTTACATTCTTCTATTTTATGGCTTAATGTGTATTGTTTGTTGTTGTTTGTATTTTGTGTGTTAAGGTGTATTCTTTTCCATCTTTGACTATTTTCATGGCCTGGTCTTTGTTGTTGAGTTAAACAGTTAACAATGGAATTCATAAACCTTGCTAACTATGGTTAAGTATAAAGCTTAGGTAAGTACAAAATTCAATTTGTGTTGTTTTAACATGGACTTTTAGCATTTCCTAGTCACTAATTTCCTCTCGCTGCCAGCGGATTGAAATGTAGTTGGCATTAATCAATTCCTCCACAAGGTTTTAACACTATTGGGAAAAGCATTGCTTGGATTGTCTAATCATCTTGACAAATTATTTGTTCACAATATGACTTGTCAAAAAAAAAACATTTGTGATCTCTTTGTTAGTGATCATTAACAATGGAACTAATCTTTTATCTATCAAACATGCATGCCGATTGCACTTAAATCTAAGAAATGGGAATTAATCCTAAGTAATTGTAAAATATTTGGTGTAAAATCTATGTCTATTGAGATGATTCATAACTATTCTAAAATGAGCATAGGTTGCATGGTCTGTAGTAGTTGGCATGTCTAATTGGAAATTGCAATGCATGATTGCATAGATTTTATTCACTATTAAAATCAATAGGTTCCTTGATAATAGAAGCAATACCTTAATGTTATAAGGCAATCAATAGATGTAGCAAAAAAAGTCAAAAAACATTTCAAGTAAATAGGATTTTGATGCTCGTGATTCTAGATAGCTTTTTGAGGAGTAGTTTTGTGACATTTGAAGAGGCAATACCAACAACATTGTCATAACCATGATTACAATAGCAGGAACATGTGTATGTGTATATATATATGTGTGTGTGTGTGTGTATGCATATATATATGTATCTATATATATTTATATACACATATATTTCCATTTGTATGTATGTTGATATAGATATATGTGTACAAAAAAGGTATATATACATATGTATATATATTATATATGTATTTACATGTGTGTGTGTATACAAGTATACCTATATGCATTTATATATATACTCACATATACATATGTATATACGAGTGCATATACATA
This sequence comes from Sequoia sempervirens, assembly GCA_007258455.2. Classification (NCBI taxonomy): domain Eukaryota; kingdom Viridiplantae; phylum Streptophyta; class Pinopsida; order Cupressales; family Cupressaceae; genus Sequoia; species Sequoia sempervirens. The sequence goes on along the minus strand of VDFB02207698.1, from coordinate 362,700 downwards.
CATATATATGCATATATGCATATATATTTAGCTGCATGTATATATATATATGTATGTGTGTATATATATGTGTCCATCTATGCATATTTTTTTTTACATATATGTATTTGTTTATATATGTGTGTATATAAATGTAGACATATATACCTATGTATGTATATATATCTATATCTACATATATATCTGTGTTCATATATATGCATGTATACATATGTGTGTGTGTATGTATATGTATATGTATATGTATGTGTGTGTGTGTATAAACATGGCATAGTGTGTTTTGCAGTTGGCATCGATTTTGCAGGTATCTATGCCAATTGTTTATTGATTGTAAACTTACCTCGGTTGTACAAATCGATGCACTAGTGCAAAGAATGTGGAGAAGTCTACTCTGAAGCAGTTTATGCATTCGTAGATACTGTCACTAGCCATGTATAAAGAAAAAAATAGGTAAATTGCAATGTCATTTTTTTTTTTATGCTTAACAGTCGTAGTTAGTACATTGTAGTATATGTCTATGACCTTCTATTTGAACCAATTTTAAAGTTGTGCAGAGAAGAAGACAGTCAAATTGGAGAGGAATTTGCATCTATGACAATGTCAACTAATCAAGAGGTAGAGATAAGCATTGAGAAGTTTAGCTATCATGTTAGTAAGGTTTTAATTATTTTGTCTTGTATATTCACTTTTAAATATTCCCTGGACCAAGTGAAGTATGGGCATTAAAGTTACAATAGACAATGCAACACCTTTTTTTATTTTTTCTTATATAGTTTTGTTATGCTCTTTAGAAGATTATGGAAATGATCTTACAAATGCATAGTCTATTTAGTGAGACTTTGTAGCTTTTCAAAATGCATGGATTCAATAATAGATAACAATTCAGGTTTGTTTTTTTTATCATATTCCATGATTTTTTTATGTTTCATATTTATTATGTGTTATGGACATGTGCTTGTTAGATGTTCTCTAGTGAAGGTGATATGATCTGTGTGAAATGCAGTAGTGACTATTCCAATTTATGTTTTAATCGTGGTTGGCTTTTGGCTGGTGACCCCCAACTATATTTTGTCCGCTGGCATGAACATGGGAATTGGTGTTGCTTCTTCAAATGTTCAAAAATTGCATCTCAAAAAGGTAGCTACAAAGACAAAGATCAAAATCCTATTTGTTTTAGGTGATTTTTTAATTTGTTAACTACATCTGTTTATTGTCTTATAGCAGCAAGCTATTGCTTCTATTATGAAGACATCTATCAATCTTAATAGTAAATAAAATCTACATATGCATGCATTCCAATTTCCAATGGGACATGTCAACTACTATGAACAATGCAACTTATCCATCAACGATATACACAGTCATTTTTCCAATATGTGCATGGTGTCCATGTATCAAGAGATGGATAGAGCATTGGGTTTATCTTGAACAGGTGGACATGTTTCTATCCAGTTCAGTTTTTAATTGAACAAGAAAGACTACTCCATAAATACACTAACATAAACAACCTGAGCAAATGAAACAATAATGCAAATAATACTTTGGTTGAGAAAGTTAAAACTTCAAAGCCCAGAACTATTTCAAATACGAGCTATTCTCATTTTCATGAAATAGATTGAATTGTAGCTAGCCACTTCCATTCTTAATTATGGCTAGAAAATAAATCAACATTAATGAAATACGATGTTAAGTCTTTAACTTGAAAAGAGATAGTAACCCATAAAAGCAGTCAAGGATAGCAAAGAATAGGCATTAACACAAAAAATGCAAGTAGGAAAAAAATTGCTTGTTGGATTATGGTGTTAAGTCCCTAACTGCGCAACATAGATTAAGTAATAAAAACTGTTACAGAGACAAAGAAGTAAAATAGATAATGATCATGTAAAACATATAGCAACTTGCAAACACCTTCTCCCCGTTCGTTTCTACAATTTTCTTATTCACTCCAGGTATTTCCCTCGTGGTTTTGAAATTTTCTAATTTGTTAATTTAATAATAATTATTGTAGGGAGCTTTGCTAATTGAAATATTTCATGGCTTTCTCAGTATAGTCTATATATTTATGTAAATACATATCTATGTATACACATAGCAAATGAGAAAACAATGCAAATAACACTTTGCTCGACAAAATTTAAACTTCAAGCCCAAGAAATACTTCAAATACAAATAATTCTCATTTTCACCCAATAGATTGAAGTGCAACTAGCTACTTCCATTCTTAATCAAGGGTAGCAGAGAAATCAACATTAATGAATTAAGGTGTTAAGTATTTAACTCAAAAACAGAAAGCAACCCATGATTGCAAAGTGTCGAAGCTATGTTGTGATGAGATGAAGTCAGATAAATTTTGTATATATAGTAACTATGTATTATTATGTTTAGTGGAAATGCACACACACACACACATATATAAAGGAAATTGCAATGCATGTGCACAAAGAATGCATACAACAAGAACAATAGACATTAGCCAGTAAAATACAGAGGAGTGAGAAAACTATAAAACAACATTATAAAAGTCATGTGAAGTTACAAATGCCTTGTTTTGTAGTTGTCCTACTAGTAGACATAGATTTAATGATTTTTACATCTAGACATTTTCCAATTACTTAGACCTAATTTTCATTTTCATTTAATGAATTCAAGTGCAGTAGCATTGCATGTGTGTAGGGGAAATATTACTTCCATTCTTGATCATGAACCATACATTATCATGTGAAGTCTTCATGAAGAAGAATGCATACCAAGACATGAGTATATCAAAAAACTCATCAAATATTTACAATGGAAAAGCTCACTAGAATAATTATTATTATTAAAAAAATCATGAGAATGGGAAAAGCAGGAGGAAAATACCACTGGCTAGAATGAAAATGAATTCAAATGAACTTTGTATGAACACTTGTATTAATAAAGTGTTTGTATCAAACCCAAGATAAATATGCTCGACTAAGTAGCGTGTATGAAAAATATGATATTTGATATATTCCAATAAATAATGTAATGTATAATTTATGGGAATCCAAATAGTTTAATGTACATAGAATCAGTCAACTTGATGTATGTAGAAATGATAATTTCATTGTGGTTATAGGTGCATGAATATCAACCGACACCAACTAAGCATCCTTATCAAACTTCATTGATATAGGTAACTGCATAGAGAGATTTAAAGTAGCAATTAGGTTACGCAAGTAATAGTTGAAAGCATAAAACATGTAAATATTAGAAAGAGAAATTGTTTAATATAGAAGAAATCCAAAATGAATAAATTGTTACAAATGTGTTTTTCAGTGCTTTTGAGGGGGCAACAAGGATAGGAGCTTGATACCTAAATTCATTAATGGGGAGTGCACTTAAGTCCATCAAATGCTTTGTTAGTTATTGACAACAAAGAAGCAAACCTTGATGAATTATGGTGTTAAGTCTGTAGTTGAAGATGAGACAATGACTTGTAAAGGTAGTTAAAGAGGGAAGAGAAAGGAAAAAATAGAGCACAACAATGTAAATGATGTTAAAACTTACAAATGACTTGTTTCTTATTTTGAACATGATAGAAATAACCCCTGGTAAGAGACACAGTTTTGATATTGATCAGTTTTCCTGAGCAAATGAAAAAACAATGCAAAAAAATAGTATGAACAAGATATAGGAACTTACAAATCACTTTTTTTTGGATTTGAATATGATATGTATAAACCTTCTCAATAGACATAGATTTCGTACACATATCAAATTACAATAAACTCTTTCTTTGTTTTGAAGATGGAAGACACACATCTTGTCAATAGACAAAGATGTATGTCTTATCAAACAATCTAAGCAAGTGAGTAAACAACACCCAAATGACAGTGTGACAACTTTTTTCCAAGTTTCCCTCTCTAAGAGCCAGTGTAGGGAAATGAATAAAGACTACAATTCATTGAAGTTTATAGTAGAAGTCATTAACGAGAGTTGCATTCCAGTCTATTGATATTAAACAAAATTGGCACACTATATATGCATAAGCCTGTTATTAGAATGCTATGCATGCACAAAAAGAGCAAGTGCAAGAGGAAAACCATATCAAAGCCCTCTCAACAAACACGAAATTAATAATTTTACATCCAGATATTTTCCAACTGCTTAGACCTAATTTTCATTTTCATTTATAAATTGAAATGCAGTTACAATGCATACGTTGGGAGAAAATATTTCTTCAATTCTTAATGATAAAATTTTCAAATCTTTCAAATATCTTTGTTTAGTATTTTTAGTCCCTACCTTTATAAGGCGGGGAAATAATGTTATTTCCTCAATCTTGCATATTAAAATTGTGCTTGGGGAATGGCACCAAAAAAATAAAGATATAGTTTTGGTGATGCTTTGGGGAATATTTAGAAAAAGTGATTTTTCTTTTGTTCTTGCAATTTTGTGATTGGCGGGTGTAATTTTCCTCGTGGTTTTGGCATTTTCTAATTTTTTTAAATAATAATAATTATTGTAGGGAGCTTTGCTATTGGAAATATTTCATGAGTTTGTTTGTATAGTCATGTCTTGGCATGGACTCTTCTTGGGGATGCATGGCATCTTGAGCAATACATTTGCATTTGCTATTTATGTCTTCTCATTTATTCTGACTAGACTGAAGTGAACTCATCATTACTGGGTTATGGTGTGATGTTTTAAGTCTATCGAGCAAAGTGGTATTTGTGTTGCTTGTTCATTTTCTCAGGTTGTTTGATGGGGCTGAAATTTGTGTCTATTGGAAGGGTTTACATCTATGGTGTTGGAAGTGAGAAAAGTGATGTTTGTAAGTTACTCTATCTTTTACACTTTGATTTTTTCGCTTGTCTGTTGCCTAATACAAATGTGTAAAAAACTACAAAATGACACTATAAAAGACATATGAGCTTACAAACGCCTCGTCTTTTGGTCCCAATACAATAGACATAGACCCTCTAAACAAACATAGACTTAATCAATTTACACCCAGACATTTTCCAATTAGTTAGACCTAATTTTCTTTTTTTTTCAAATAAATTCAAGTGCAGTTGCAGTGCATGCATGCCGAGGAAATATTACTTTCATTCTTAATCATGACAAGAACACTATCGTGCTAAGTCCTTGACTAATTTTGGAATTGAAAAACAAAGCGTTTGTAAGTTCCTATATCTTTTATAGTTTTTTACATCTTTGCATTTTATGGTTAATTTCTACTATGTGCACTCATGCATTGCAGCTGCACTCGAATTTATTAAACAACAATGAAAATTAGGTTGAATTAATTGGAAAATATCTTGGTATAAAATCATTGTATTTATGTGTACATATGCATGTGTAGACATGTAAAAAGTCCTGATTGATACTATGCATTTGATTCTGATCAACTAACACCATTTCTTCTAAAATCACTTCAAATTGATCAATTAATTGAATAATCAACATTATTTAATTAAAATTAGCAAATTTAGCCATTAATCGAATAATTAAATTTATTGATTAATTCACCCTTCTTCTAACTAATTATTCATCCTATTTAATTAAATCAAATAATTTAATTAAATCCTCTTTAATCCTCTCATTTGATTAAAATCAATCAAATCAAATGTCACATCTCCCATTTCTCTCCAATTAATTAATTTTGGATTGATTAATCCTGAAATTAGTTTTCTAATCACCATTATCAAATCCTCCAACTTTTAACTCTTCAAGAATTAAATCAACCATGGTCAACTAACTAGGTTGCACATGAAAATAATTTCAATTAATTATTTAATTCATCTATTTTCCCTCACCAATGCATATTCCAAGGAATATTCCTCTCAACAACCTCTCATTCAATTTCCCTCCAAAGGATTTCAAAAATCTATCACATCCTCTTACATTTGCAATAAATTCTCTCAAAACCTTTCAAATCCTCTTACATCCTCTCAAATCTCATTCAATTCCTCTTACACCAATTTCAAATTCTCAACCAACAACATTTACTTCTCTTCCATCCTCCGCCACTCACACATTTCCCAAAATGTGCTCCACCCTCATCCAATAGAATTGTGACACTTGGCACATTCTCATTGTCTCTTAACATATCCCACATTCATCAAATCCTCCCATTCTTCAACCCTTGGCTTCTATAAATAGAGGCATCATTTTCATAATATGGATCCACAACTTCATGCATTTCCATTATAGTCATTTGAGTTCATAGTTTTCCATCATTTTCAAGCATCATAGCTAGATTATAGTCAATTTTATCCTTGTATCATCTTCAATCATCAAGCTTATCAAATGGATTGGGAAAGGGCTTATTTCCACATCAGAAGAGCACCACTCCCCCTATGGGATGGAGGTTTAGCTAGTTCAAATTGATTTACATGTTATCTTTCATTAAGTTTCTTGTTATTTTCATGTTTTCTTTGACTTTGGCTAAAGAATCTCATAGGGAGCATTAGATTTACTTTTCTAACATGTTTGACTCTTGTTTGATGATCTCTTGTTAGCTTGTGTAGGTTTTGTGCTCACATTTTGGCACTAGAAGGAGGGTTGAGCAATCTAACATGTTCAATTTCACCTAATTTCTTCATTTTTTACAGACACAAGAATGCGACGCTGCCTTTCTGCAAATGTGACGTCATAGAGCGCTGCTTTTGACATACAACGCTGCATTCACCATGTCACGCCACATATGCATGCCTTTGTCACACCACTTTTGATTCAACGTCACATATGCACCCTCTATCTTTTGTCTAACATTCTCACCACAGAGTGTCACATTTGTAACAGCACCGCATTCGTGCTCTTTGTTTATGTAGAGCATTGCATTTGCAATCACCAGAGCACCACATCTATTTTTCAACACCACATTTGACATTTGGAGAGCGCCGCATTTGCATTTCAGTGCCACATTTGCAGGAAGCAGGGGAGGCTCAAAATTTGAAGTCTTAAAAGCATTTTTTAATGCTCTTTGTGACAATCTTGAGCTTTAATTTCTGCATTTCAATTTCTAGGACTAACTAGATTCAATTTGGACTTAAAATTAACCCACAACTCAAGCTTTGTCAAGTTGGTTAAAATTGAACCTTAGATACTTACTAAAATTTAAATTTTGATCTAAAATTGAACAATCAACTTTCACACTCAAATTGGTGCTATAAAAAGAACTCATATATTGCTTTTGAGGACTAAAAATCATTCGTGTTTGTTTTGTTTTGTAATCTTCTCTACAAACTCTTATCATTCGAATGTGTATGCAATTCTCTTGTGCTTCACGACGATCTTGAGAATCAAAATAATTTTAATGGCATTAGGTTGTCTAAAATATTGCCTCCACATTTCAAATTTGGGTTTATTAAATTGAACAAATCTTGCTAGTGTGAGAAAAGGCATCGCGTGTGTTCTCTCTTTGTTCACACAAACAAAGATTGATCAAACTACAGATGAACTTACTCGCTATTGTTCACCTTTAGAGGGCTTGCCTTGGTGGGAAAAATTACTCACCCCAAGGGAATGACCCAAGTGGTAACGAGCATAATCCAAGCTCTTCCAAACCACTATATAAATTCGTGGTTACAATGAAAATTGTAAATAATGGGAAGCGGTGCATGATAACTCTCCCCCAGTGTCTTTATGATGTGTAAATCCCTTGTTCTAAGGGTTGGGAGATCTCTCACAAGGATTTTATCATTGAACCCCCTAAACTGGATGCCAATATTATGAACCATTGTTTAGAAGCCAAAATCCCAATATTTGTTGGCGTCAGGAGGGCGGACCTCTAGAGCCGTCCCACATATTTGTTGTTCTTTGTAGAGATGAAGGGTTTTTCATGGGAGATTCATGAGAAATCAAAGCTTGGTTGACCCATAGAAGTGAGTTTTGTGGAGGGGAGCCAGTGTGGTCAAGCTTCTAATCATCCACTCTGAATAAGGGCAACTGGAGAAATCCAAGTGGGAATTCAAAAAATATTTTATTTTGTATCCTAGGATTGTGCAATCTTTGAGTCAATTAAACACATTGCTTGGATCCGAAATCTTGAAAAAAAACATTCAACAAAGTCATCAAATTTTAAGCTCTTTAGGAGCAAATACCTTTGAAAAGTCCAAGTATTACTGCTTGTCCCTCGGGATTTATCCTTAGAGGCTTCTAAGTATTTGGGCCTATATCTCAATTTTCTCTCTCTAAAGTTAACATTATGGAACTATTTCCTTGCTTTCCTTCATTTCCACATAATGGACCTTGTGGGATGAAAAGAAATTGAGACACAAACATTTAGTTGAAAATCTAAGCAAGAAAGTGTTTGTGGTAAAAAGAATCCATTAAGCAACGATAAAAGAAAAATTGAACCCCACACATGTGTTTGTTTAAATGATTTCCCACAAGATCAAAGTCCCAAAACCAAATTCCATCAATCGTCACAAACGTCTTAGTCCAATAAATCTCAAGAAACGTCAGTCCATGCTTTATCAAGTTAGGGAAAGATTAGTTTATAACTTTTATAGAAGTGCATCAAAGGACAACCCACACTTGTACTCATTTTATTATTGTCAAAACCCAACTCTCTTCCAACATTTTGAGTATCTCACTTAGGGTTGAAAATGTTCTTAGAATTATATCATGTTCTTCAATACCGAGGTCTTGTAAAAAAAAGTCTCTCTAGGCTCACTTAGGATCAAAATCAACACTTTCATCCATCCCAAAACATCAATCAAATCCCATCTCACAAACAACTCTTAGAATCTTGGAAAAAATCCTTCATGCTAGACTTTTGGCAAGTCCTTCAATTCAAAATAAAAAAACATCTTGTTTGACTAAGTGTGTGTGGATGAATCCTTCTTCATACACTTAGTTAAATTATCATCCTTGTGGGAAAGTTTATCCCTAGATAACATCCAACATATTGGGATTTATGAGTTCATTATCCAAAATCCAAATCAAAGTCCAAAACAAAATCCAAACCAAATCGAAAGTCAACAAAATCCAAAAGTCCTAAAGTCTAGTATCTCTCCAAGGTTCTTAAGAGCTCAATCATTCATATCATCCATCTTTCATTTATCTCATCACCACCATTTGATCCTTAACATCTTAGATTTTCTTTTTTATGCCTAAAGTTTAGACCAACCTAAGGAGTTAGAGGTTTACCTCCCATATTCCTGAAAGTTGATCCTTATTTTATGATCCAAACTAGATCTCAACACAAGAAAAACATGGAAGCAAACAAAGAAACATCCACTTCAAGTGACTTGAGTCAAAATGCACCTGAAATCAACCTCATCGGATCTAGCAATCCCCCACTCAACCTTCCTCAAATACCACAAGATCTTCAAGAGGGAGGTTTCCAAGTGGAGGATGTCACCAACAATGTCCTAGGAATGACTCAAGATGAAATCATGGAGATGGTCCAAAATCCTGAAAATCACAAAATTGTCAACACATTAATGAGACTTAATCCCTCACAATACATGTTAGAATTAGCAAAGGAAGGGGTTAAACTCCCTTTTGATTATGATGTGAGCACTATTGTGGAAAAACCTCTTGGGATTATGCCACTAGTATCATTCACACCTTCTTCCCAAAGCATCATCCAACCCATCCCACAACCAGCATCATCCCATGCTCCAAGTCAACCTATGGTTACCAAGGGAAGTTCATTGCTTCACACTCTTCAAACAAATCCCCTTTTGAAAAACCAAGACTTGGATGAAAACACCACCTTAGGTTTACCAAACACCATTCCTAAAGATCCAAAACATCCATACGCCCACTTATTTTTCATGACACACACAATCCATCCACTTTCGCCGCATCACCAGAATATTCTCTTGATACACAAGTCTCTCTCCCCATGACTTCGCAAGGACAAGTGGGTATATTTGGACAAGGGGGAATATTTGACCCCTCATCTTCACTTTCTCAAGGAAACACACCACCCATCTTCCCACCATTTCCCCCTCTACCATCAACATCTATACCAATCCTTGGTTTATGGCAAGCCCCTTTACCATTCATCAATCAACCAAATCAAAACAATCCTTTGATCGTGAATCAAATCAACATAACAAATCCTCCAACCATGCCATCGATATCGCAACACCAAGTGGAACCAATCCAAATGACACAATCAATCACTACACCATCTATAACACCTCAAAAATGTGGTCTCTCAAGGACCTAGCATATCAACCGCACCATCCACCATACAATCTCTTATCATCAATCAAGCAAAAATTTTGCAACCACCTCAACAAAATCTTATCGCAACATCTCACACCATTCTGAATCCTCCACCTCCACCACTGAATCCAAACATGGAAAACCAATACAACATCACACTACAAGATACCCAACAAGCCTATCAAAAATCATTCCAATAGTTTCAAGCTCAACAAGCCATGCAAGCTACAAAACAAGCTGTTCAAAAAACACAGGCACAACAAGTCGCACAAAAATTGCAACAGGCTACCCAAGTGCAAGCTCAAGCTTTATTACAATAAAAACAAGTCGCCCAAGCTACACAAGTTGCCCAAGCTGCACAGGTCGCCCAACAAGTTCAAGCTCAGGCACAAACTCAATATCAAGCTCAACAAGCTCAAGCACAAGCTTTGCTATAGCAACAAGCTTATCAACAAGCTTTGCAACAATACCAAGTATAACAACAAGCAGCTCAATTACAAGCCCAACAACAAGCATTGTTGGCACAACAACAACAAGACCAACAACAAGCATTGTTGGCACAACAACAACAAGACCAACAACAAGCATTGTCAGCACAACAATAGCAAGACCAACAATAGGCATTGTTGACACAACAACAACAAGACCACCAACAAGCATTGGTGGCACAAAAGAACTTGCAATAGCCTCCCACGAACACAAAAAACAACCCATTCATCATTCAAACAATCAAAATACCTCAAAACACATTCATCCCACCACCCGATCCACAAAATGATGTGTCTACACAAATCAAATTTCTCTCACAACAAGTGCTAGACCTACAATCTGGAAAAAAAAAAACAAAAACACAAGGGAATTTGTGCCCTTATCCATTCGATAGAAGCATTGCACTGGTTCCATTCCCACAAGGCTTCAAGATACCAAAATTTGACAAATACTGTGAAACCATAAATCCTGAAGATCACATTAGGAAATTCCATGTGCATTGTATGGAAGTTTCCTATGATGACTCATATCTAATGCGGCTCTTCCCTTGAAGTTTGGCTGCTATAGCAATGGAACTGTTCTCCTACCTTCCTCCCGGGATCAAAAAGTTCCAAGAAATTGTGGACTTGTTCATACAAAACTGTTCATTCAACATAGGCATGGATGTGAGTCTAGAGGAACTATTTGCTCTCAAACAAGCCAAGGGAGAAACATTTGCATCCTTCTTGCAATGATGGAGATCCAAGGACAATAGCAGCAAGCATACTATGCTAGAAGAACAACAAATCTGTACTATCATCGCCAATCTCGAAGGGACCTTGTCCTTCCATTTGAAAATGTAATGCATCACCACATATGAGAAGTTGATCCCCAAGGAGCTCAACATCGAAAGAGCCCTTATCACACAAGGGGAGACACCTACTTATCAAGACAACTATCCATCAACTAGTTACAATGAAAAACCTTGCACATGGGAAAAGAACAAAAACGTTACTAACGATGGTGTGGTTGATGCCAAAGTTATTATCAGTGCTCCAAGGAAAAACAAACCATCATATCAACAACCACAAGTCAACAACCAAAACAACACACAAGCCAACACATCATCATAACAACCCAATAACCAAACAGTGAACAACCTGAATAATCAAGGGGAACCACCCCAAGGAACAAGTATCCCCCTAAACAGAAATACACACTGCTTGGGGGACTGATTGAGTTTGTCATGCAACAACTGGTACAAGCAAACCTCATCAAGATTCCTATTTATGAAAATTATCAAGAGCCTCAAGTTAAACCACCATGGTATAACGAGAAGCAACTCTACAATTTCCACAAAATAAAGGGACACACGACAACCAGTTGCATGTGACTTAAAAATATGATCGAAGATCTCATCGATGATAGAACCGTAACCATTGAACAACCCGCATGAAATAAAGATCTAAAGATATATACGAATCTGATGCCAGATCACAATAAAGGAAACAACAATGGTAAGGCAAAGTATAATAATGTGAACCATGTTTACGACCATGTTGTTGCATCCTTAGATGAGTGGGTCACTGTTTTCAGTATTAAAGGATCTCAAGCTGACTGTTGAGTCACCACACATGGTGGAAAATTTACTATTCTAGGACCATCTCAACCACTCAAGGCATCCGCCACCAATCCAAAGTCAATTCCCAATGGTTATAATGTCCTGGATCAATTAAAAAGGACCCCTGCCCAGATCTCCATCATGGAGTTGTTGAAAATCTCACCCGCACATAGGGAAATCCTAGAAAAGGCATTGGCTACATCCACCGTTCCCATGGATATTGACGCAAACTAGTTCCAAGCTATGGTCAGACATATCACCACACCACATCTCCTAACATTTTCTGATCAGGACTTCCCTACTCAACCATCTCATAACCGTGCACTCCATCTCGAAGTATTAGTCCATAAAAATAAAGTCAAAAGAGTCTTGGTGGATGGAGGTGCGGGTCTAAATATTTGAACTCTCAAGCTAATAAAGAATCTGGGATTTTCTAAAGATGTCATTGAGAAAGGTAAGGGTATTACTATCAAGGAATATGATGATCAGGAACAGGTGTCTCAAGGCATCATTCAACTCCCTATTCAATTAGGGCCAGCTATCATGGAAACTACATGCCAAGTCCTTTATCTTGAACTACCTTACAATATCCTCCTGGGGCACCCATGGATCCATGGGATGCAAGTTGTTGCATACACCTTCCATCAATGTGTCAAGTTTCCTTATCAAAATCAAGAGGTCACAATCCATGGGGATCCTGAACGATTTTATTATTGCCAAAATATGGAAGCCAAGTACTATAAAATCCCTCAGGTCCCAAAAAATGATAAGGGACCCACATACCCATATATAGACCCATCTACCTTAGCCTCCACTTTTGAGACAAAGATACCTCCATTTTGAACATCTTTGATATCAAATTCATTATCCAAGATAATGGGTGTGGGGACTACAAAATAAAAAATAGTGCCTTTGTAATAGGAGAGTTACCTCAATATCCTCGGTCTCATGGGAAACCCCAACTGATTGACACATCAGCTCAAACCTTCAAAGAAAACCCCTCCAGATTCAAAATTTGGGGGGACCTAAGTCAGGAAGTGGTAGAAGAAAAATATATATCAAGCATATTATATAAGGATGAAAGGCCCATAATTGATCTTCCCATGGGCAATGACAACAAAGGACTGTGGTTAATGCAAGGATGGGGCTATAATAAAAATGAAAATCTTGGGAAAAATAATAACAGCCTGCTATAACCTATCATTCCTGAGAAGCGTATGAAGAATCTTGGCCTTCAATGTACCCCTTTGAAGATAACCATACTTGGAAAATGTGCCCCGATTAGAAAATTCAAAGCTACCCCTTAGTTACTAGTGTCCACAGGTTTACCTTTAGATAACTATACCTTTGATATAACCAATGTGTGTGATGAGGACCCCATCACTAACCTACCCATGCTATTTGATGATTCCTCTCTTTTCATGATTAGTACCCTATCTTTCGAACCAAGTAACCAGACCAATGAGCTAAAACTTGTCTACTCCCAAATCATCGATTATGACCAACGAGGACCACCAATCTTAGACACGTTTGAAAATGATGAGGCTCTCTTAGAATTCATGGGACTGTAGGATACTCTATCATGTGGGGATCATAAAGTTGGGTTTGACATTGAGCTGGACACACATGCATACTATGGGGAAACGATTGAATCCCTCAATTGCAAAAGTGAGAATTTAAGAATAATATCTAGGTCTTTGAGTGAAAACCACACTGTGGCACTTTTTGACCCGAAAATAGTAAAAACAAAGGACGTATCCAATGGTGAAAACCTCTCTAAGGCACCAAAGGATGAGGGATTCAATCTTCCCCTTAGTGTTATTCATCTAGAAAAGTCAACAGTCTTGGTAGAGAAATGTAATCCAATCAATCTAGGGACTGAGGAAGCACCACATATCACCTTCTATGGAGAATCACTTTTGACAAAAGAACAAGAACTTCTAGCTGCATTTCTGAGAGAAAGAAAGGTAAACTTCGCATGGAACTACGCTAACATGCTTGGTCTTGATCCAAAGGTTTTGATTCACCATCTAGTCGTCTATCCAGAGGAAAAACCAATAATACAAAATCTAAGAAAGATGCATTTGCAAATAGCATTACTCGTCAAACTTGAATTACAGAAGCTCTTGGATGCCGACTTCATATGACCAATTGACTATCCAGAGTGGGTTTCAAATCTTGTACCTATCTCTAAGCCCACTGGGGGAATCTGCATCTACACTGACTTTAGGGACCTAAACAAAGCATGTCCTAAGGATGATTTCCCTCTCCCAAATATAGGCATGATCATGGATATGATGGCAAGACATGAAATGCTATCACTAATGGACAGGTTCTCAGGGTACAATCAGATTATGATAGCTAAGGATGATCAACACAAAATAGCTTTCACTTGTCCATGGGGGACTTACTACTAGAACATGATGTCATTTGGGTTAAAGAATGTCAGGGCTACATATCAAAGAGCTATGATGCTAATCGTCCACAATATGATACACAAAATTGTGGAAGACTATGTGGATGACATATTAGCTAAATCAAAGAAGCATCGAGATCACATAGTGACACTGACCTCCATCTTTGAGAGGCTAGAGGAATACAAGGTTAGGCTCAATCCAAAGAAGTGTGACTTTGGTGTACAATTAGGAAAGATCCTAGGGTATATTGTATCTATGAGGGGAATCGTGATAGACCCTACCAAAGTCAAAGCAATTCTCGAGATGGAAGCACCAAGAACATGTTGGTATGTGGCGACTGATCATGCTATACTGTACACCCCAACATGTATCCTTGCTGAGGTCCGGGGTCGGGTCGGGCCTTTCTAACCCTAACAAGTGGTATCAGAGCAAGTTTTGTTTCGATTATTTTCTATAGGAAGGTCTCACGGTTGAGTGGGAGTAATGGCAGACGAGGGTAAGAAGATTGAGAATTTTAATGGGAAGAACTATCAGTTATGGAAGATGCAGATGGAGGACTACCTCTATCAGAAGGATTTATGGTGGCCATTGGAAGGGAAAACCAAGAAACCTGCAACAATGTCTGATGAAGACTGGAATATTTTGGATAGAAAGGCTCTTGGTAGTATTCGTTTATGCCTAGCACAATCGGTGGCATTCAATATTACAATAGCAAAGACAACTCAAGAGTTGATTGAAACCCTGGCGAAGTTATATGAAAATCATTCCGCTTCGAATAAGGTATTTCTTATGAAGCATTTATTTAATATGAAAATGGTAGAAGGTGGGTCAGTTACTGATCATTTAAATGAGTTTAATGCGGTCACCAGTCAATTAACTTCTGTAAAATTAAACTTTGATGAAGAAGTTAGGGCTCTTTTGATTCTGTGTTATTTTCCTAAAAGCTAGAATAGCTTGGTAATGGTTGTTATAAATTATGTTTCTGGTTCGAATACATTGAAATTTGATGATGTTGTTGGTGTTATTTTGAGCGAGGAAATTTGTAGGAAAAACTCAGGTGGAACATCCACATTAGGCAGTGTTTTGAATGCAGAAAGCAGGGGTAGAACAAAGGAGAGAGGAAACAATTCTAGAAATCATGGGAAGTCACAAGAAAAATCAAAGGACAAAACATCCCAATCTAGAGACAAGAGGGATTGTTGGTACTATGGTAAGCCGGGTCATTTAAAGAAAGATTGTTGGTCTCAAAAAAATAAAGGAGACAAAAAGGAAGGAAGTAAAGAGGAAAATGTGGTAAGTAATAAATTTGATTTGGATGCTTTGATTCTTTCCCTTGATAATGTTGATGATTCTTGGGTGTTAGATTCAGGGGCTTCATTTCATGCTACCCCCCATAGAAGTTATTTTTTTGATTATGTCCAAGGGGATTTTGGGCTGGTTTATTTAGGAGATAACGAACCTTGTTAGATTGTTGGAAAGGGAAGAATCAAGATTAAGTTGCATAATGGGAATCATTGGCTATTACATGAGGTAAGGCATGTTCCAAAGTTAAGCATAAATTTAATTTCAACAGGGCAACTAGATGATGAAGGTTGTGTTGTTACATTTAGTAATAAAAATTGGAAGGTTACAAAGGGTGCCTTAGTGGTAGCAAAAGGTGTGAAAGTAGGAACCTTATATCTTTGTACAAGTTATATTGTTCCTTCTACTTTAATTGTTATAGAAAAAGGTCAATGTTCAAGAACAGTTGCTACAGTTCAGTAGGTAGAAGATCATACAGTTGTTGTGGACTCTGAATCAGCACTGTGGCATAACAGACTTGGGCATATGAGTGCAAAAGGTATGAAAGTACTTCATTCAAATAATTTTTAACCAGGTCTAAAATGTGTTAATATGGATTTTTGTGAAATTTGTGTGTATGGAAAACAAAAGAGAGTAAGTTTTCTCATGGGAAGCAAAAGAAAGATGAGAAATTGGAGCTTGTGCATACGGATGTATGGGGACCAGCTCAAGTATCTTCTCTTGGTGGCTCTCTGTATTATGTTACATTCATTGATGATGCAACTCAGAAGGTATGGATTTATTTCCTTAGGCAAAAATTGGATGTATTTGAAACTTTTAAAAAATGGAGAAGCTTGGTTGAGAATGAGATGAGTAAAAAGCTAAAATGTCTTAGATCTGATAATGGTGGTGAGTATTGCAGCAAAGAGTTTGAAGATTATTGTTCCTCTATTGGTATTCGTAGGCAGAAAATGGTTCCAAGGACTCCATAGGAAAAATGGAGTGGTTGAGCCCATGAATAGAACAATAATGGAGTGTGCACAGACTATGAGATTGCATGTTGGGTTGCCTTTAAAAATGTGGGCAGAAACTGTAAACACTGCTTTTTATTTAATTAATAGAGGTCCCTCTAATCCTTTGGGTTGTGGTATTCCAGAGGAAGCATGGAAAGGTAAGAAGGTGAGTTATTATTTTCTCAAAACCTTTGGTTCTGAAGCATTTGCACATGTAGATTCTAAAAATAGAACCAAGCTTGATGCAAAATCAAAGAAATGTATATTTGTTGGATATGGCATTGATGAATTTGGTTATAGGCTTTGGGATTTTGAAACTAAAAAAATTGTGAGAAGCGGGGATGTCATATTCAATGAGAAAGTGTTGTACAAAGATCTGTTGTTGTAGTATGAGAAAAAGAAAATGATTATGCAGTGTTGGATGATATTCCAAACAATGATGTTTGAGTGGTTCCTCATCTTTGGAAACAAACAAAAATACCACAAACTCCACATGAATGTTGAGGCGATCTTCAAGGATAAGTAGACCTCGAGGAAAAGATTTCTCCCTCTTTGTATACTATTTTGTTAACTGTCTGGTGAACCAGAATATTATGATGAAGCTATGCAAGGTGGATACCAAAGGTTCAAGTGGGAGCATGGAAAGAAGAAGAAATGGACTCCTTGCTAAAATCAGACTTGGGAATTTATGCAAGTTGTGCGAGTAAAAGGATTTACCAAACAAATGGTTTACAGGTTGAAAGAGGAGGATGGAGGTAAGAAAAGATTTAAATCCAAGTTAGTTGTAAAGGGATTTGCACAAAAAAAGGGTATTGATTTTGATGATATTTTTTCTTCATTTGTTAAAATGACTTCTATACGTATTGTTTTAAGTATTGTGGCTATTGAAGATTTGCATTTAGATCAGCTTGATGTTAAAACAACCTTTCTCCATGGTGATTTGGAAGAGGAAATATATATGGAATAGCCACAAGGATTTGAGGTCAAAGGTAAGGATAAACTAGTGTGCAGATTGAAGAAAAGTTTATATGGCTTGAAGCAAACACCTTAGCAATGGTACTTGAAATTTGATAGTTTATGGCTGAGCAAGGCTATGGTCGGTGTAATTATAACCATTGTGTTTATTTTAAGAGGTTGGATAATGACAAGCTACATTATTTTATGTTTATATGTTGATGACATGCTTGTAGTAGGCTCTAACATGGATCACATAAGTGAGCTAAAACACAGTTAACAAAATATTTTGCTATGAAGGATTTGGGGAAAAAAAATCCTTGGTATGAAAATTTGTAGAGATAGGAAAAACAGAAAATTGTTTTTATCTCGGGCTAATTATGTTGAAAAGGTGTTGCAGAGATTTCATATGGAGAATGCAAAAGCTGTCAGCACACCTTTGCCTAGTCATGTTAAATTGACTAAGGATATGTGTCCAAAGACACAAGAGGAGGAAGAAAAAATGTCCAAGGTACCATATGCTTCAGTTGTAGGCAGTTTAATGTATGTCATGGTATGCACAAGACCAGATATTGCACATGTCGTAGGAGTTGTTAGCAGGTATTTGAGTCATCTTAGAGTTGAGCATTGGAATGCGGTAAAATGGATTCTCAGGTACTTGAGAGGAACATCCAATAAATGTTTATGTTTTGGGGGATCTAATACTAATTTAAAAGGCTATGTTGACTCAGATTTGGCAGGACATATAGATACCAGGTGAAGTACCACAAGTTATGTATATTTATAGTTGGTGGGACAACAGTGAGTTGGATTTCTCGATTGCAAAAGGTGGTTGCTTTATCCACCACAAAGGCAGAGTATGTTGCTGCAACAGAGGTGGCAAAGGAGATGATATGGCTACAACTTTTCATGGATGAGTTGGGAAAACAACAGGCTAGAAATTACTTGTTTACAGATAGCCAGAGTGTTATACATCTTGCAAATAATTTTGCCTTGCATTCTAAAACAAACACATACAATTGAGATATCATTTCATTCGGTCAGCGTTGGAGGATGGACAGTCAAGCTGGACAAGATACATATAGATGTCAATCTAGTGGATATTTTTATGAAGGCAGTGACAAGGGAGAAGTTGAGCTCCTCTTCAACTTCGGTTGGGCTTCAAGGTTGAATTCAAGTATAACAGAGCAGTAGGGTCCAAGGTACTTATTTCTAATGGGAGCTGTAAGTGCAGCAGTGTCGTCTAGGATCAATCTCCAAGTGGGAGATTGTGTTGGTGTGGAGCTTGACCAGCCTCCAAGTGGGAGATTGTTGGTATGTGGCGACTAATCATGCTATACTGTATACCCCAACATGTATCCTTGTTGGGGTTTGGGGCCGGGCTGGGCCCCGAGCGAGGGTTCAGGGGTGGCAGCCCCTGAGAAAAAATTTCCTCCTACTTTTTCGCGATGTTACCGAAAAAGGGAAAAATCAACGAAAAAAGAAAAAAACCCGATTTTGTAGAACCCTAATCTGGAAGCTTCTAAGCTTGTTAAAAAGGGGTTCAGATGGGGGTTACAGTATGATGAAAAACATGATTATTCACAAGATTGTAATAAGGTTTTGCACTGGATAATAAAATCATTGGATGGCTTCGGTTTGGTGGATGTTGCTTGGATTGGGTGAACCACGTTACATTTATTCTATGTGTGTTTTAGTTTCTCTGTTTATTAGTTAAATTTGCATTTAATTGTTAGATATCTGACTTTCTAACCCTAACAGAACATTGAAGCAATTGAGGGGTTTATAGGGAAGGCTCCAATCCATTCACCGATTTATAGCACAATTAGCAGATAAGGTTATCCCATATTCTCATCTACTCCACAAGGGGTTAGCATACAAATGGGATGAGAAATGTGATTAGGCGTTCAACAAAATCCAGGAGTACTTGCTTACACCACCAGTCCTTATGCCACTGATTCTGAACAAGCCATTGATCTTGTATATATTGACAACAGCGGTATCCCCTGGTGCTCTCTTAGCTCAACATGATGAAAATGAGAAGGAAAGAGCTATTTAATATATCAGTAGAACTATGGTGGAACACGAGCTGAATTACAAATTCATTGAGAAGGCTTTCCTAGCAATGGTGTTCACAACACAAAAGTTTAAACACTATACGTTGGCACATCAAATAAAACTTATTGCCAAGATAGATCCTCTCAAATATCTACTTTCCAAGGAAACACTCACAAGATGGATAGCTAAATGGGTCATGATCCTAATAGAGTAGGACATTAAGTATGTCGAATGAAAAGCTATTAAAGGACAAGTAATTGCAGACCAACTAGTAGAGGTGCCAATATATTCAAAAAACCCATTGGTATCAAAATTCCCTGATGAGTCAATCTTTAACCTAAGCGTATCAGATCATTGGAAAGTATATTTTGATGGATCCTACACACAACATGGGTCAGGAGTTGGCGTCTTCTTCATTACACCACAAGGAGATTGCATACCAAAGTCATATAAGCTTTCTTTTCCTTTCACAAACAACATTGCAAAGTATGAGGCTCTTGTCATAGGACTCAGAATAGTAGTACAGTGGCAGATCATGACACTTAAGGTCTATAGAGACTCATAGTTTATCATCAACCAGGTCAATGATGAATACCAAATGAAAGATGACAAGCTAACCCCATACAAGAAATTTGTGGAAATCCTCAAAGAATTCTTCATTGACATGACGTTTGAGAAAATACCAAGGGAAAAAAATAGACCAACAGATGCTATGGAAACAATATGATCACTACTAGATATCCCACACAATGTCCATAAAGATGAATTCCTGGTAGAGAAGCTTCTCGTACCAACATTCAAGGTACCAGAGTCAAAATTTGTGTGTGAAATCATTGGTCTTGGTGACCCTTGGTATCATGATATTTACACCTACTTGAAAATAGGAGTCCTCCCTATTGATATCACCTTGAACCTTAAGAGAACATTTGTCAAAAAATCATCCTGCTTTGTTATATTAGGAGACACCCTATACCGTAGGAGTATCAAAGGAACCTTATTATGATGCCTTAACCCTGAGGAAGCTTTGACTACTTTAACTAAGGTACATGATGGAATTTGTGGATCATATTTGGGTGGTATGACCTTGGCCAAGAAATTGTTGAGGACTGGGTATTATTGGCCCATGATAGAAAATGAAGCTCACGACTATGTCCAAAGGTGTTTGCATTGTTGACAACATGGGGACCTCATCCATGCACCAACTCAAGAGCTCCAACCGATTATAATACCTTGGCCCTTTTCACAATGGGGGCTCGATCTCATTGGTAAAATCACTCCCACCTCATCCAATGGACACAAATTCATTATCACTACCATAAAGTACTTTACAAAGTGGGTAGAGGCCATCCCAATGACCTACATCATAGGGAACTAGATATCCAAGTTCATCTTGAACTACCTCATTTTTTGCTACGATGTTCCACAAGCCCTTATCTTAGATATCAAGACACCTTTCAAAAACCAAGATGTTCAGGAACTATGCAAAAAATTAAATATCCAACATCACTTCTCCACTCCACACTACCCCCAAGGAAATGGCCAAGCTGAGGATTCTAATAAAACTATCTTAAAAATCCTAAAGAAGATAGTCAATGAAGTTGGTCTTGACTGGCCCTTGTAGCTGAATCCTGCCTTATGGACCTACTAAATGAGTATTTGCAGATCTACAGGTGCAACCCCTTTCTCCTTGGTCTATGGATCAGAATCCATCCTTCCCATTAAGATCGAGCTCCCATCCTTAAGAATATAATTGCAAAACATGATTAATTATGAAGAATTCTGGGTGTCACAGTTGAACGAGCTAGAACTACTGGATGAGTGGCACATGGATGCCTTGAATCACCTACAAGTCTATCATAACCATCTTAAGCGAAGCTACAATAAGAAGATAAGGAGTCAGACCTTTCAAGTCAGAGAGCTCATGTTGAAAGAGAATCAAAAGAATGTTCCAAATCCAGACAGCAAGGGGAAGTTTGAACACAATTGGTTGGGACCCTTCAACATCACAACAAGTTATAAATCAGGAGCATATCAGCTATCTACACCCAAAGGTGAGCCTCTGTAGGATCCTATCAATAGCTCCCATCTCAAAAAAAATTATACCTAAACTTCCAAGGTGTAAATCCAAAAATACAAAAAATATCAAAAAATATCAAAATCCAAAAAAAATCAGAAAAATGATTGAAAACAATAAAGAAAAAAATCGTCCTCTAGTTAAAACCACTTTGGAGGTGCTTTGGGAAAGTACCTTGGTGAAAACCTAGCAAACAGTCACCTCATGTAAATAAGCACTTTTCATCCACCATGATCTCTATGGCTTGTTCTGCATCATTCATCCATTGCATTCCATATCTTCGTTTGTCACCCGTCTACATCCTCATCATAGCTTGATCCTATGTTTGTATCATGATCCCTCCTAGAACTACTTGGCACATTCCTAAGGTCAGTTTTTCCTACCTATATCAGAGTAGTCTATCGCATCACACTGGAGGCATGTTCTTATACCTACATCAGATTGGATTCATGTATATTCTTGCAATCTTCCTTAAAATCAGAAAATCCAAAAACATTCAGAAAATCAGAAAAATCCAAAAACATTCATCAAATCAAAAAATCCAAAAACATTCATCAAATCAAAAAACCCAAAAACATCCAAAACATATCAAAAATAAAAAAATAGGTCAAAAATTTAGAAAAGGTAAAAAATAAAGTCGTCTTGTCGAACTACAAGTCTCTGAGCTCTAAACATAGGCAAGGCCATCATCGGTGTGCCTTCATGACACCCTAGGTCAGTCCTTTAGGATTTTGTCATAATAAATTGACAATCCATTTGTTCATTTCTCATCAATAAATGAGTCTGTGTTAGTCGAACTATGTGGTATTTGTGTGTATAACGTAGGTAAGGCTAATCTTTGATAAGCCCTCGAGGCCCCTAGGATAGATCTTTAGTGGTGCAAGTGCACCTCGTTCAAGTCATCGAGTTAGAAGGTCAAAGAGTGGGTTTTGTGGGATTGAGTCTTTTCAATGTAATAAGGCCATGTCAAGGCCATTTTGGTGTCTAGGGAGTCATTTCAAGTCATTTAGGTGATTAGGGAGTCTTAATGCAATAAAAGTTGTCAACAATAAAGTGCAAAAAGGCAAACACATGTAAAGTCTTCAAAGCCAACAGTCCTAAGTTTCAAATTTTGGTTTTATACGGTTGTGATAGTTAGATTTGGAGGGAAAAATGTTTAAAAAGGTGAGACAATGAATTGCAATGGGTTATGGAAGAATTTGAAAGAAGGAAACAAGCATTTTCACACAATTTGCTGTATTTTTTGAACATTCTCCTTGTTTTGCAGACAGTGTATGACTCATACAATCACATCTTGGTGAAAATTCATGTAGAATTCATTGGAGGGATGAGTTAGCTTTGTTTTGAATCCATTGTGAAGAATTTTCATTGATTCTAAGGCCTCCTTGAAGAAAATCACTGCAAACGGGTTTGTATACCCTGTTTTAAGCGTTTGTGTGAAAATGTCTTTTTGAGCCATTCCACCCACTGTCATCAGTTGTAACTCGGCATAATGGAATGTTAGGGTATTTTTTAGGTGTTGGAATGGTTTCTTTCTGAAGTAAAGATAAATGATGGAATTTTTGTTGTTGCCTTGACTGTAGTTGTGTGGTTTTTTGTTAATTTTGCTTGAAAAATGTGGTTTTACCCTAGGGTTTGATAAAATATTGTAGATAGAGGCTAGGTGATTGTCTTTTGAGCATGAACAGGTCTTTTTGAGGGTGTTTGAGTTGGTGACAAGGTCTGGTAAGGTCTAGGATTGGGTTTTTCAATAAACCCTTCTGTAAATTGGGAAAAGAGAGGGTTTTGGAGTTAGGGGTGTTGCAGGGCCTAAGTTTCCCTAAAGGTTGTGGATTTAGTGACTTCTTAGGCTGGTTAGTTCTTCCCAATTGAATTTTGGGTGAAAGGGAAAGTTTAAAGTGCACTTCCTTTATAAATCTGGCCTAATTGAGGTCTTGGACAACGTTATTTCATGTTTTTGGGAAAGTTGATCCAAAGGAATTTTATGAGGGCTTGATGCATGTTGCAGAAGGATTTAATGGGTGCATAAAATGGTGGTTTGTTTTAGGGGTTGTTAAGTTATTATGAGAGTTAAGGGGAGAAAAGGAAGTCTACAGACCTACAAGAGTGTCTAGGTGAAAAGTTGGAAAATAAGCCAAAATTGGTTTTGTGAGAAGAAAGGGGATTTGGAAACCTTTGTATTGGGAAAAAACTTTAAATCTTAGGAAAAAGGACTTAGATGTGCAAGCATACACTGAGGAGTTCTATATGTTAAGTATAAGGAAAAAACATGAGGAAGAAGAGGAAGAAAGAGTGGAAAGGTATCTTAATGGTCTAAGGTATAATATACAAGATGAGATCAGTTTGATGACACCAAAGATAGTAGAAGAATGTTTTCAAATGGATATAAGGGCAGAAGAGAAAGTGAAGAGAATACAAGAGAAGGAAACAAGAGCAGAAGGCAGTACTTCTAGGGGAAAAGGTACATCTTCTACATTAAAACAATCCAAAGAAGATCAAGAGGATGTTGGTAAAGGAAAAGAACAATTGGTTGAATCTAGAGGTGGATGGAGAGGTGGAAGAACAAGTTTTAGGGGTAGAAATAATGTTCAAGTGGTTCTAATTTTTTTTTAGGAAGGTGTTATAATTGTGGTGAGTTTGGACATCCATCTTTTAAGTGTCTTGATAAGTTTGGTGTTACTTCTAGTGGGGGTGAGAGAAAAGGTGAAAAGAGGGTTCAAATTGTGCAAGAGGATGCAGAGGAAAGTGTTAATTCTCCAAGTTATGATTGTGGACGAGAAGTTGGTGAAGCTTTGATGCTGCAAAGACAACTCTTGAAGGCCTCCAAGGAGAAAGAACCATTGCAAAGGATAAATATTTTCAAGACCAGCTGCAAGAGAAAATGTAAAGTATGCAAGTTAGTAATAGATTTGGGCTCCACTAATATAGTGTCAAGAGAAATGGTAGATAAGTTGAGTTTGGTAAAATTTCCACATGAAACACCTTATAAGGTGTCACGGTTAAATGATGATCAGTCACTTCTAGTTAATGAGAAGGCCCTAGTTGAATTTTAGATTGGAGGGTACAAAGATAGGGTACTTTGTGATTTTCTACCAATGCAATGTTTCCATTTGTTGTTGGAAGGCCATGGAAATTTGACAAACATGTTGTCTATGATGGATGGGCTAATACATACCAGATTGAGCATGAAGGGAACACATTCACTTTGCTTCCATTACAGGAGGAGTTCAAGGAGTAGCTAAGGGAAACAAAGATAATCATGATGGGCAATAAAGAGTATGTGAAGATGGGGGAAGCCAAGAATGATCAGTTGACAACCATGAAAAAGATTGCAGACATTAGGACATAGGTATTGCATGTTGGTGCATAGTTAGAAAGGAGAAATGATGAGCAGAAGATGTTAGGGATTGATTTAGAAAAGGCCATAGATGGTTTGCTTGTAAAGACCCAAAACAGTTTGGAAATGTGTGACAATATCATGGTTGGGACAATACTTTGTCCACTTATTGGAAGAAAGGTTGAAGGACAGGTGTACTCCATCAGTACAGGGGTCAAAAAATCTGATAAAATAGAAGCACTTGGGTTTGAGAACCTTAGAAGAGGTTCAAGGACCAAGGATGAAGTGATCAAGGAAACTAGGCCAAGGCATATGAATGAGTTCAAACATGCAAGGATGATGAAAGACAAAGTTCAAGGACCAAGATGTAAGTGTTTTTTTGCAGGTATGCCATCAATTTTAGTAGAGAATGATGGTGGAAGGCTTGAGGCAGGTCTGTTAGTAGAGAAGAGACAATGGTAGGGAGGACACAAGTTCAACAATGCAAGAATCAGGTATATGGTCCCACTGAGGAGGTTTCCAAGTCAAGAAGCATTTGTAGCACAAATAGATGTTGTGAAAGAGATAGGTTTAAAGCAATTCAGTCCTCATGGGACATGAGGTTTCTTTTAGTGGGGGTGTATGGTGTAGGTGCACCTAGTTCAAGTCATCAAGTTAGAAGGTCAAAGTGTGAGTTTTGTGGGATTTGGGTCTTTTCAATGTAATAAGGCCATGCCAAGGCCATTTTGGTGTCTAGGGATTCATTTTGATTCATTTAGGTGATTAGGGAGTCTTAATGCAATAAAAGTTGTCAACAATAAAGTGCAAAAAGGAAAACACATGTAAAGTCTTTAAAGCCAATGGTCATAAGTTTCAAAAGTTCATTTTGTACAGTTGTGGCAGTTATATTTGAAGGGAAAAATGTTTAAAAAGGTGAGAAAACACATTGTAATGGGTTCTGGAAGAATTTGAAAGAAGGCAACAATCATTTTAACTCATCTTGTTGTATTTTCTGAACATTCTCCTTGTTTTACAAACAATGTACAACCTGCACAATCACATCTTGGTGAAAATCCATGTAGAATTCATTGGAGGGATGAATTATCTTTGTTTTGATTCCATTGTGAAGAAGTTTCATTGATTCTAAGGTCCCCTTGAAGCAAATAACTGCAAACTAGTCTGTATACCCTGTTTTAAGCATTTGTGTGAAAATGTGTCTTTTTGAGCCATTCCACCCACTGTCATCATCTGTAACTCGGTGGAATGGAATGTTAGGGTCTTTTTTAGGTGTGGGCATGGTTTCTTGCTGAAGGAAAGATAAATGATAGCATTTTTGTTGCTGCCTTGACTGTAGTTGTGTGGTTTTTTTATCAATTTTGCTTGAAAAATGTGGTTTTACCCTAGGGCTTGATAAAATATTGTAGATAGAGGTTGGGTGATTGTCTTTTGAGCATTAACATGCCTTTTTAAGGGTGTTTGAGTAAGTGACAAGGTCTAGTAAGGTCTAGGATTGGGTTTTTCAATAAACCCTTATGTAAATTTGGAAAAGAGAGGGTTTTGGAGTTAGGGGTGTTGCAGGGCCTAACTTGCCCTAAAGGTTGTGGATTTAGTGATTTCTTAGGTTGGTGAGTGCTTCCAAATTGATTTTTTGGTGAAAGGGAAAGTTTAAAGTGCACTTCCTTTATAAATCTAACCTAATTGAGGTCTTGGACAACGTTATTTCATGTTTCTGGGAAAGTTGGTCCAAAGGAATTTTATGAGGGATTGATGCATGTTGCAAAAGGATTTAATGGGTGCATAAAATGGTGGTTTTTTTTATGGGTTGTTAAGGTATTATGAGAGTTAAGGGGAGAAAAGGAGGTCTGCAGACCTACAAGAGTGTCTAGGTGAAAAGTTGGAAAATAAGCCAAAATTGGTTTTGTGAGAAGAAAGGTGATTTGGAAACCTTTGTATTGGGAAAGTGGGTTATTTTCCAACCTAGGTTGCTATCATTTAGGTTATGTTCTTGTTCAAAATATCATAAAACACCAAAAACATTAGAAAATTCAAAAATCAAAACATTTGTAAAAAATCTCAAAAATACCAACAACAGCCTCAAAACATTTCAAAATACCAAAAACATTCAAAAAACCCAAAAATCATCCATCCGTCTCATCTCACTTTCACCTACAATAAATGATCGTCATCCTCAACCTTTGGTGAAACAATCGGAAACAAGTATAGCAAATCGAAAGTGAAAACTCAAGCGTCAAGGTCTCAAGTCTAGGTCAGTAGGTAAACAAGTTGGTCAAATCTTGGTATTAATAGCCCATCATCCAGTTAGTCCCAACATCATCTGATAACATCATGTCCTAGGATGCATCCTTCCTACAATGGACATCAACATCAGACATCACCGTAGTTTAGTCATGGCTAGAGGTATGAAGAACATTAGCTTCTTTGTTTACTTGATCTTTGACATGTTGATTTATCTTATTGCACTCATTCCAATGATCTCTCGATGATGTATAATCAAGAAGATTTAGAGAGAAAGGAATGGGGAATTGATCATTATCTTTTATCTATTGTTCTTGTTGGATATTCTTGTAATATAACCTTGGTCTGCTTACTTTGTTTGGTCTATAGGGAGGGTGTTTTGGATGTCTTGTTGACTATTACCTAGGAAGGTTTTTCCTTTCTATGTTTTGGTCCAATATGTTTGAAATATCTGAATTGTATCCTAAATAGGGTTTGGTATTTCAGGTGTGAACAAGGATACTCCTATCTGATTGTCAAGTCAAATTCCATCACACTAGGTACAATGTCATCTTGGTTCCTTATACCTTGATGCATCGTATCTATGTGTGTTATAAAAAATAAGGTAAGTAATCTCTTTATATTCCCAATCTATGATAAGAAATCATCATCATTATCATCAAGTTTCTACATCATCATCATCACATTTCGAAGTCAAGGGTTGATTTCTCTTTCTTCTATATTTTCCATATACTAATACTAACATGGTATCATGAAATTCAAAAATAAAAACATCCATATATGCATCCATCCCGCATCCACAAACCATCAGCATATTGCACATCATACATAATAGAAAGCATCTCATAAAACATACATTACATTTTCATCCATCATAATATAGATTGGTTATTCTAAGCATCTCATAAACCATACATTTGCATAAAACATTCATTGAATAAGCATTATCATAATCATCACATGTTTCATCATCCATACATACATTCCACATGGAAAAAATGTTGAAAAATAAAGTGCACATATCATTGCATTACATAAGTACATCTACATCCATTACACATAGAGGTACATCCACATAGATCCATCATGCATTGATAATATCGCATAACATCATAGTATAAACATTGCATGCTTCCATCCATATACATATATACACATCACATAAAATAATATAAACATCACATCATATAAACGCATTGCAAGTCACCTCATATATATCAAAAAAGTTGAAGTTCATGATACATCGAAATCAGATATATAGTATCATCATGAATATACAAGCTCATCTAGTCAAAAAAATCAGCCAATGAATGTATACACATCATAATCAAGCTGTACAAAAAGTGTGTCCAAGTGTACTATCAATATCCTGAGCTGCCCTCACTCTATCTATCTCTGTGATGGCTGCCTCGGCTCTAATGGTGAGACCTTGATGGTCTCCCTAATGTGCCTGTGTGAGGGGTCTTGGTGGGAGCAATGTGAATATGGGAAAATTTTGGCTCCCTCTGCTCTTGTGCCACAACTCTATAGTATAGGGCCTTGTAATACAAGGCCTCCTGCATCACTCGGCCATACATCTCAGTCGGAACTATAGCCTGTCCCTAAATCTACTGTGTTGTAGCCTCTAGCTATTGCCTCTGTCATGTCTCTAGTGCTAGGGCCATATCAGAGTCCTGCCTCATCTGGCGCTCTTGCGCCACCTCCTACTGAGCTTGGCCCCTCTCCTAGACCAATGTCTGAATCTGGGCCTAAGCCTGCTAAAGTTGCCTTGTCAAAACCTGTATCTACACCTGCAACATTGCTATCTAACCATCCCTAGGATTAGGACCTGGTGGTGGTGGTGGGGGTAGCATGTGTGGCTGTTGTGGTGGATGGACCGATAGTCTCTGTCCAATAGGTGTTACCAACGGTGGGATCTGTCCGTTGTGATCTCTATCACTGTCTTGTTCGTCCTGCGGCTGACCTCCTGGCTGTTGCGGAGCCTATCCAATCTAAGGTCCCTTGACCTATCCTATCCCCATGGTTGGCATAGCTGGAAAAGTCAATCGAATAAGGGCATGAGCCTGCCAGTATACATCATAAGCCTGGGTGGTCCCTACATCCGTAGGACCGTCAAAGTATCCCATGGCACCATGACCAACTATCTAAAATCATCAATCGCCTGCTGGGGGGATCCTCTGTCCCCATGCTACCTCTCTGGACCTATGAGCAAAGATGGCTCTCTGTGTATCATCAGTGCATCCTGCACCTCCCCGAACTGGTGAGCAACCCTATCTGGGAGGTACTGCTCAACCATATAATGCTCTCGCTCATGCATATATCGAGACTTCTGATAGTAGAAGAGATGATGATGATCATCGTTCCATCTAGGAAAGTGGAGCTAGGGCCTCCACCAAAAAATTGTCTTCTCATCCAGAACCCGCCTCCAATGCGGGATGCCTGTAATACCTATGAAGTGGAGGGTAGTCATCCCCTGTATCTGTATGTCGTAGGATCATCACGGTCAGTCTAGACATCTACAATCTGTGGCCTCAAAACAACAATGTGCTCATAGGCCCACACGTGAAGAAGAGTGACACTCACTCCAATGTTGTGGGCCCCACTGTATACAACCTGGTTCATATCATGATACAATGAGGCCAAGACGACTAGGCCCCAAGCGTAGATGATCATGTCCATCTTCTAGGACCAAATGACCCCCCATCCAATGTTGCATCCTTTGGCTCACCAATTGGGAACAAAGACTCCCGAGATCAATGTGCCGACGAATAGAGTCAAATCAGGGGCAATCCCCTCATATCAACAGAGGTCTATCTGGGTGTTGTCCACCTCATGCGAATCTGTTGTACCCCAAATTAAAACTTTTGCTACACTTAGGCATTTTGAAGAAATGAGTAAAAGTCTTGTCAAAATTGTCAAAAAAGGTCAAAATTGGGGTTTGCATGTCTTGCATGAGGGGCAAAAACTCAAAATTTTCAAAATTTGACGATCTGGGTTTGCTCAAAGCAACCAACTATATAAAACCCAAATCTCAATTTTTTGGCCCTAAATTTTAGGAAAATTGCTATTTTTAGAAACTTTCTAAAAATAGATTTTTTTGGGGGTTTTTCTAGGTTTCTTTTGAAATGGATGTTGGCAAAATTTTCTAAAAATAGAAAGTTTGGCTTCTAGGGTTCAAACTGATTTTGATTGGTCAAAAATACTTCCTCATCAGGCTAGTGCATTCAGAATCACAAAAGGATCATTTTTTCCCTAGTGGGTCTATTCTACTTTTTCAAAAGTATTTCAGGAGCTCCAAGGTCATTAATGGAGGACAACTAGTTGCCAGGTGTCAGACTCAAACATTCAAACACTAAACAAAATATTAAGAAAACTACAACAGATGATGAACTTGCACACCAAACGAAGAATGGAGAATGACAGTCGAAGAATCCTAAAAACTGAGAAAAAAATGGTTAAGTCTGGAAACTTCAGGCACCCCAGCTCAATCTAGGCATCCAAACCCTCATGCCTTAGAAAAATTTTCAGTCTCCAGCAACTAGAACAAAGGAAAGCACATCAAATGAAGGAGGAAGTTGAAAATTGCAAAACAAAAACTAACTTTTCCAGCCATGGGCGCCCTAGGAGGAGATAGGTGCCCAACTTTTCAGGAAGTCAAATGATGAAATTAGGGTTTGTGCTCCCAGACAATGTTGCTCAAAATCTTCTCAACTCCACAGTGAGCCTAGCAGCGCAGTCATCAGATCAACCAATCAACCTAGATCTCAAATTGAACGGAGAGGTCTCAACCAAGAAACAAAATGCAAACCATGAAAATATTAGAAAATAATCTAAGTCTGAGAACTCTGGGCGCCCCAGGTAGTCAGGGGTTCCCAACCTTCTAGAGAACCTAATCCAGCAATTAGGGTTTGCTAATATGCTCATTGTCTTCAAGATTCTTCCAACTTCACAGTGGATGTCTCTGTTAGATCATCAGACTTGTTAATCACTGGAAAATCCAGATCAAACGGAAGATAAAATATGAAGGTTCAATTTTGTAGAATGAAAATCAAGCAAAAATGTCTAAGTCTGGAGACCTTGGGCGCCCCAAGTAGCTAGGGGTACCCAAGATTTTGAGGGCCTAAATGAGTGAATTATGGTTTGACACCTCCAACATGACTTCTTTAGATTTGAAGCAGCTTTCCAACAGAACCATCAGCAAGTCCATCAGAGTTGATAATCACCAGATATCGAAATCGGATCAGAGGGGTAAAACCATGGAAAATGTCAGAAGTCAAAAGCAAGGTGAAAATCACAAAAAATAAACTAACTTTAGAGGATTTGGGCACCCTAGCTATCCAGGGGCGCCCAAGCTTTTGACCCTCAAGATTCAACTTTCAGGAGATGCAACTCCTAGAAGACCCCCCTCAGAATCTTCTCAGCTATCCAGTGAGCCCAACCATCAGTTCGTCAGACCTCTAAATCATCCAGAATTGAGAATTCATCAAAAGATCATAAAGCAAGTGTAAAAGTTGAAAATCCAAAAAAAGAGACTGTCTGAATAATATGGACGCCCTAGCTAGCTAGGGGTACCCAAGCTTTTGAGGCCCCAAATCAAATTTTCAGTGGACGTTGCATCCAAAGCACCCTCCTTATAATTCAATAAGCTATTCAATGAATCTAAAATCCAGATCGTCGGGATAGTCTAGCTCCCAAAATTATAAATTCATCAGAAGATCAAAGGAAACAAGCAAGAACTTGAAAAGTATGGGAAAATGGCTATCACCGGTGATTATGGGTGCCCCAGGAGGAGATAGGCACCCATGATTTTGAAGGTCAAGATGGAGTTTTTGTCGAAAGTTTCCTCCAAAAAAACTTTTCCAAAGTTGGAGAGGAAAAGCACCCCAGGAGGAGATTGGCACCCAAGGCTCAATGCCTTAGAATTTTTTTTAAGTTTTATCTTTCAACATCAGAAAGAGTCCAAGTTCAACGAACTTGCTCAGGATAAAGTCCGAAAGTTATAAAACAAAAAGAAAGCAATTTTTTCTCAAACCTCAAATTATTTAAGAGATTTTTTCTTTCATTATTCATTTTTGCAGGTTGGCATCTGGAGCACGAAAATTTTCCCCTTTTCGCTCAACAAAGGTTTGAAGACCCAAATGATGTGCTTTTTTAGTGTTCTTCATGGTTCTGAGATCAGTAAGCAAGGAGGAATGCTTTTTCATGCTCTAAACTTCTAGGGTGTTGCTTTTTCAAAACAACTACTCAGTTTTTTTTGTTTCTGATCATATGGGTCTCTTTGCTTTTTCATCCTCTTGAGCATTGATAAAATTTTCCCTCTTCTAGAAACTACTTTTTGGCCACATTTCAGGATGGATTTAGCTTTTTCAGTTTCTGAGCATTTGAGTTTCTTCAAAATGTTATTTTCTATAGATCCCAGGTCCCAACTTTTTTTGGAGAAATTTCTTTTTCAAGGGAGATCCGTATTCTATTTTCAACAACACTCTCCACTCAAAATCAAGAAACAAATCAGCTTTTTGGTCAATATGGATGAGATTTAAAGTGATAGTCATCTAGAAGCTTTCTTCCCACTTTCTTTCTATTCTTATCTCAGGCTTATCCATTAGTTGAAGGAGGAAAGAAAACAAGTTGTAATAGTTGGCATTTCCCTGTTTTTATGCTTTCATAGGATGTTAGATGCTTATCTTGTTTTAGTTTTAGAAATAAAGCTTGCATGTTGGCAAGTCTTAGTTGTAAAAGCAAGGATATTTTAGGGTTCCCTACTCCTCTGCTTGTGTATAAATAAGGGCAGCCTTTCCCATTTATTTTGGGAACCATGCTTGTGATAGCAAATTGCAAGCCTATAATCCTGCAAGTTGTTATTCAGTGTCGGTTCACTTTGTGTAAGAGCAAGCTTGCATGCCTCTTTAGCTGCAAGTTATTATTCAGTTATTGTTCTTGTGTCAATGTGTTCTGGTTGATCGCTAAACTGTAAGCCTATTTTGCTACAATCATGTTGTCTCAGAAGTATAATTTTTTTTCTTGATATTTGAGAAATAAAGTCTTGTGCCTACTTTTCCCTGATATAATGTCTTAGATTTCCGTTTTATGTGTTATGCTTATATGATCTTTATTTCAACTTGCATTGAAAGTAAGTAGATGTGCATTGGGGGAAAAGTTATTTAAGTATTTATGTCAGAAAATCCTTCCTTTTCCATTTCTAACTCTCTTGCTCCATGTTACTTGAGAAGTTAGAAACGTTATTAGAGTAGGCTTAGTCGTAGTTGAACTTCTAAAATAGAAAATATTAGCTACGACGCTTGAGTTTTATAAGATCTTATGTTCTTAGCTGAACAAAAAGATAGGAAAATTAGTTTTAATTTACTTTCTTAAGCAACATCAGCAAAGAGGAGCTTCCCCTCCTAATTCGAAGAGCAGTTTATCTATGCATAGTTGTCCCTTTCTAATCTGCATTCTAGAGGTGTGAATTGAAACACCAATCGAATCAACGCCAAATAAAGCAAAAATGGCATCACCGCTAGCCTCGACATCATAAATAATGCACTCACCATGAATAGGGATCCGCAGGATCTACCACATGTCCTCCAAAGTGACGGTGGCCTCGCCAGTTGGTAGGTGAAACGAAGAGGTCTCACTTCGCCATCTCTCAACCAATGCAGTCATCATTGCAAGGTGTGTCCGCACCTTGGGCATCTGGGAATTATGGCCGAATCCAATCGCTCCGAGGAAAAATAGGGCCCGATCTGACAAATGCCTAGCTCGACGCAAGAATCGGCTCCTATGCTCCTTCGAATGGAGCACCGACAGGACCTCCTACAACCAAAATACCCACGACATCAAAAATTCACAAAACAAATTCTTTTCAAAAATTTAAAATCATGAAGAAGCAAATGCGGTGTGACATTTTCAAATGTGACGCTGAAATCAAATGTGACACTATCCTATAGAGGTGAGTTGGCATTTTCGAGCAATGTCAAAACCTCCTAGTGCCATGCAACGCAATATTGCAAAGGCGAGTCAACATTTTTTGCACAACTCTGGGACCCTCTAGCGCCGCGCGATGCTCCACCACAAACACGGGTCAACATTTGAAAAAGCAACGCCACCCATGACAAAAGCGATTTCCTAGAGGACCGCTTTTGGTTGACCTAAAGAGACCCTAATAAATGCACTAAAAACACGAAAAAATGAGAAAAGTTTTGAAAGGCATACCAGGGGTCCTGTGTCCTAGGGCCGCTGGAACTCATGAACTCAATCCGTTTGATGTCTGGGAAGCATGCGAGTAGCCATTCCATCAGCACCTCAGAGAAAAATCACCAAAATCTCTAAAGGGCAAGTGAGTAAATGATTTGAAAATGACCCTCTTAGCCCCTTATATACATTTTTTTAGGGTTTTTATGGTTTTTAAGGTATTTTTTAGGGTTTTTGAACCCATTTAATTTGTTTTTTTCCTGAACGAAGCCCGTTTCAATCCGTTTTCATCATTGTAAGCCTAATTTTGCATCCCGTGGGTTGTTTTTCACTCCTAAATCATTGTTGAATCTTTTTCATGAGCTCGACCTAATTTTGCAATTTTCACCTGATCTCTTGAGGGGGAAGTGTAGCAGCGTAATTCCTTTCACTGGAGCAGCAGTAGGCCATCTGAAAAAATTATTTTTTTTAAAAAAAATTGATCGTGGCAGTGTTATTCTTTGAATTGAAGCAGTAGGTGCTTCGCTTCAAAGAGGGGAAAAATGTAGACATGTAAAAAGTCCTAATTGATAATATGCTTTTGCTTCTGATCAACTAACACCTTTTCTTCTAAAATCACTTCAAATTGATCAATTAATTGAATAATCAACATTATTTAATTAAAATCAACAAATTCAACCATTAATCAAATAGTTAAATTTATTGATTAATTCACCCTTCTTCTAACTAATTATTCATCCTATTTAATTAAATTAAATCATTTAATTAAATCCCCTTTTAATCCTCTCATTTGATTAAAATCAATCAAATTAAATGTCACATCTCCCATTTCTCTCCAATTAATTAATTCTAGATTAATTAATCCTAAAATCAACTTTCTAATCACCATTATCAAATCCTCCAACTTTTAACTCTTCAAGAGTTAAATCAACCATGGTCAACTAACCAGGTAGCACATGAAAATAATTTCAATTAATTATAAATAATTCATCAATTTTCCCTCACCAAGGCATATTCCAAGGAATATTCCTCTCAACAACCTCTCATTCAATTTCCCTCCAAAGGATTTCAAAAATCTATCACATCCTCTTACACTTGCAGTAAATTATCTTACAACCTTTCAAATCCTCTTACATCCTCTCAAATCTCATTCAATTCCTCTTACACCAATTTCAAAGTCTCAACCAACAACATTTACTTCTCTTCGATCCTCCTCCACTCACACATTTCCCAAAATGTGCTCCACCCTCATCCAATAGAATTATACTCTTGACACATTCTCATTGGCTCTCAACTTATCCCACATTCATCAAATCCACTCATTCTTCAACCCTTGGCTTCTATAAATAGAGCCATCCTTTTCATAATATGGATCCACAACTTCATGCATTTCCATTATAGTCATTTAAGTTCATAGTTTTCCATCATTTTCAAGCATCATAGCTAGATTATAGTCAATTTTATCCTCGGATCATCTTAAATCATCAAGCTTATCAAAGGGATTGGGAAAGGGCTTATTTCCACACCAAAGGAGCACCACTCCCCCTATGGGATGGAGGTTTAGCTAGTTCAAATTGATTTACATATTATCTTTCATTAAGTTTCTTGTTATTTTCATGTTTTCTTTGAATTTGGATAAATAATCTCATAGGGGGAATTATATTTTCTTTTCTAACATGTTTGACTCTTGTTTGATGATCTCTTGTTAGCTTGTGTAGGTTTTGTGCTCATAGTATGTATATATGTGTATATATATGCTTCTATATGTGTGTATATATAAGTATATATATTTCTATATGTGCATATGTATATGTATGTTTGTATGCACACACACACACACACACACACACATATATATATATGTATGTATGTATGTATGTATTTGCATGTAGCTATGTGTACATATATATGTACATATGTGTATATATATGTATATATATGCATGTGCCTGCGCTTTGCATTTTACATATACCTGGGTCTGATTTTATGGGTTAATGCTTTCTGTTTGCACACATGCACTGCAATTGCACTTGAATTTATTAAATAACAATGAAAATTAGGTCCAGGTAATTGGAAAATATCTGGGTATAAAATCATTGTATCTATATGTAGATATATATTTATACATATGTATATATATGCATGTATATTTGTATATATATACATATATGTATAAGTATATATAATCGTATACATGCATATGTGTATGTGTGTATGCATATATATATATATATATATATATATGTATGTATGTATGTATGTATGCATGTATGTATGTATGTATGTATGTATGTATGTATGCATGTATGTTCAAGTAACTATCTGTACATATATATGTATATATATGTATATATGCGTCTATGTTTGTATATGTGTATATGCATATATATATATATATATATGTATGTATGTTTGTATGCATATATATATGTATTTGCATGTACCTATGTGTACATATATATGTATATATATGTACATTTATGTTTGTTTGTGTGCTTTGCATTTTGCACATACCTAGGTTTAATTTTCAATTACTATGGATAGATTCAAGAATGGTTGCCATAAATGGATTGTGGTGTTGAGTTTTTGCTTTTTATAAATATTGCCCACAACATCAACAAAACCATATCTTTTTTCTCGACGCCATTCTCAGAGTACACATAACAAAGTTGCACAAACAAAGATTCATCTATAAAAACACTGATTGATAGGGAACAACAGAGATTGAACCATTTGCAAACTATACATAACAATTCAGATAGTGAAATATGTGCTCATTGAGAGGGTTTATGTCTATTGTATTAGAAGCAAAAAGCAAGGCATTTGTAAGTTCCTATATCTTTTACAATGTCATTTTATAGTTTTTTACATCTCTGCATTTTATAGGTTAATGTCTATTGTTTCTTGATGTCTGCACCCTGTGGGTTATTCTCTACTCTTCCCTACCTTTGAATTCTTTTATGGATCATTCTTTGTTCTTAACTAATAGAATTAATATCATAATTCATTAATGTCATCTTTTGTGCTGCGCATGATAAAGACATGTAGCAAATGAGACTGAAAAATAGATCTAAGTAATTGCAAAATGTCTAGATATAAAATCATTAAATTTGTGTATGTTGAAAGGATTTATGTTTGTTGTATGGGGAGAGAAAGACAAAACATTTGTAAGTTTGTATGTCTTTTACAACATTGCTCTATATTGTTTTTACATCCTTCCATTTTATAGCTTAATGTGTATTGTTTCTTGTTTGCATTTTGTGTGTTAATGTCTATTCTTCACTATCCTTGATTGTTTTCATTGCCTAGACTCTGTTGTTGAGTTGCAGCTGGCATTAATCGATCCCTCCACTAGGTTTCAAGATTGTTAATCAAAGCATTATTTGCATTGCCTAATCTTCTTGACAAATTATTCCTTGACAATAAAACCTGTCAAACGAGCAGACATTTGTAATCTCACATATCTTTTACATTGTCTTTTCTAAGTTGTCCAATCATTCACTTAGATTGTTTGATGGGAGTGAAATCTGTTTCCATTGTTAATCATAACCATCACATTATCCTGTTTAGTCTTTAAGTAAAGAAGAAAGACTAACCCATAAACACACTGACACAAACAATCTAAGCAAATAAAGAAACAATGCAAGCACTCAAAAATAGGAAACAGTGGACATTAGCCCATAAAATGCATAAATGCAAAAAGCTATGTAGAAAAAGATATAAGAACTTGCAACTGGCTTGTTCTTTGCTTTCAATATGATATGCATAAATTGTTCCAACATATAGAGATTTTATGTTTACAGTTATTTAAATCATTTTTGCAACAGTCTACTTTTTGTTGTTGCTTATCATTCAGTTCCCTTATCGATTCATCAAACACTTTGCAATTTTGTCATTGGCTTTGGATATTTTGCTCGTTGTTTTGTATTTACCAAATCCAAATTAATTGTCTATTGATGGAACAGTGATACGTATTGAAGGATGTTTGGTTGTTGAAGATATGTCTAGTTTGTGATGGGTCATTCAATGCATTTGCATGGGGCATATGATCTATCCAAATGAATAAACAATGCAAATAATAGTTTGCTTGACAAATTTAAAACTTCACAGCATAAGCTACTAATGATGTGCACATGTCAATCTAGTTACAAGCCTCGATACATTCTTTTAGCAGCCAATACCCATAAAAAATCATTAGTGCATAGAGCAGTAGACGTTAGTGCACGAAAAACAATATACAAAATCAAGACCAATGTAAGCAACTTCCAATGAGAAAATTACAAAAAAAAATGTTGAAGTTTTCTATGCACAAAATAATCCTACAGAATATAGCAAAAGCCTCATCTCTGCATGGCAGGACGCGATAGGCTTATGCTTTCCTAATGTTTTTGTTAATAAACACATGTTCAATCCAAATGTTTTGGTTGATAAGTGACATTGTTCATAATAGTTGACCATTGGAAATTGGAATGCATTCCTATACAGATTTTCTATTTATGATTAAGATTGATAGGTGCCTTGTTTTTTTTTCAGGTGGCAATTGAAACTCAGACCATTTGCGACGTATATGAGTAGATAAAAGATCAAGTTCATGGCATGCTATAGTGCACACTTGTAAGTTCAGCTTGTTCTTTAGTTGTATTCTATATTAACACAATCTATTCTACTTGCAAGATAATTGTTTTGGTTGGATATAGAAAATATACTACATTGCAATTATCTTTTCCTTGTGATGTTGTTTGCAGCTATATTGTTTTTGCATTGTAGGCTTACAGTCTTGCTTTGTGCTTTATCCTCTATTATTATGTTCTGCTTCTATATTATTGGAATTTCAATCAAGAAACATATTTTAGTTGGTATTTGCATATTTCAATGAATATTTCACTTTTATTTCAATTTATACATAAAATCATTTGATCGTTTGCTTCCAACCATTGGTCATAGACTCTGTTTCGCTACAAAAATCAACTGCAAAAAAGATAAAAGCATTAGTAAGGTGTCATATCTTTTGTCCTCTGACATGTATTCTATCAATATGGTCACAAAAAAATTTGTTAAAAGACACAAGCCATTACAAGAGCCAATTGTGGTGGGAACTTATAAAGCAATTGCAAATGCATCTCTGGCACAATTGATGGAACTCTACATTTTGCACATTGTTTTCGATAGGAATTGTCGGATTGGAGGCCTGGCGATTGGCTGCTTGACAGAATACATGTTTTCCTTAATTGCCATTAGACATTTTAGTAGCTATGCAAAGCTTAAACATGACTACCTAAGACATAAAGCTTACAAAAAATATAAACAATCAATCAAGCAATTCAAAATGAAATATGGATAGCCTAAATCTACACTAACAAATGTTTGAAATCCACCAATATATTTTCTTTATAACATGTAAAGATCTATCTATGTATATAGATATGTCTGTATATGTATTGTTGTACCCAAAACCAAAATTTTTGCTTCACTAAGGCATTTTGCTTAATTGAGTCTTAATCTTGTTAAAGTGATGTCAGAAGGTCATTTTTGGGGTTTTTAAATATGGAGTTGGTGTCAGTGTCATGTCAGTCTGTTACCGAAGAGATTTGAGAAAAGTGAAAATTTGAACGGAAATCATCAAAATTTTCTCTAGAGAGGGGAGCACATTTTCAAATAGGCGCCCTATCTTTTAGGGGCTCAGATCCTATTTTTAAGGTTTGTCACCTCCAGCAGACATTTGTCCGGCATCACGTCAGCTTCGCAGTGAGCTATCAAGCTTGTCAAACGGACCTATTTTGTTCGAGTTACGGAAGATACAGCGCAAAATGAGGCGAAAGCGAGAGTTGGCTAACACTGGTGAAAAGCGCAGCTTTTCAGGAAGGCGCCCATCTATTTGAGGTGCCAAATGTAGGTTTTTGGCTAAACGCCACCCAAGATGTTTATCTCACTTTTGTTCGAGCTTTGCGACGCATCCGTCAGTGGGTGAATCCGAGTTGCTGAAGTGTCTGAACCTGAGGTCAAACGTAGGGTCAAATCTTAGTCAAAATATCAGAGGAAAAAGCAAAAGAGCACATTTTGAGGAAGGCGCCCAAGCTTTTAGGGCCTTTAATGCTTTCTTTATGATGATTTCAGATGCCTAATGTGTCCGTGTTATGTTCAGCTTTCCGTTGCTTGTCTTTGTCAGATCAGAAGTTGTCTCAGCAGCTCGCAGTGGAAGTTTTTATATTATTTTTGTCGTTTCCAGAAATGGCTAAGTCTGGAATGAAAAGAGCAACTTTTGAAAGGAGTGCTCTTGTTTTTCACCCCTCAGATGACGTTTTCTGGGGAAATGTGCCTTTGCAGCTGTCGTGCAGAACAAGCTTAGCTTCGCAGTGAACCTGAGATCCAGTTCTGAAAGTTAAGAAAATGAAAGTTATGAAGGATTTTGTTTTTCCCTTCGTTTGAGATGCAGAAGTCAAAATTTGACTAAGTCTGAGAAAAAGCGCAGCTTTTGCAAAAGGCGCTTGGATTTTTGAGCCTTCAGATGTCAGTTTTATGGCGTGTAGTCTCAAGATAGCTTTTGATCAGTTTTTACTCAACTTTGCAATGCACCTGTCAGCCAGCCAATCGGAGAAGTCAGTCAACCAGTATCAGAGGATGAACAAAGGTCCCGGCAGAGGTTTTAGCTTAAATTTTCATGAAATTTGGCTAAGTCTGGAATTCGCTTGAGAGTTCAAAGTTGAATTTTTGAAAGTGAGTTGAATGGACGCCTTAACTGGAGTTCTGACTGCAGTTAGACTGAACGATTTCTGGGTTGTTATCTTCAGTTCGTATATTGGCATGTGGAGTGATCTTTCAGTTCGCATGTCGAGTTAACTAGTTTGCATGTTCAGTTAACTATCTTGCATGTTGAGTTAACTTGATTGCATGTCCACTTAACTGAAGATTATCAGTGAATGTCAACTGGAGTTCACATGCGTGGCAAATTTGGTTGCAATGGTGAAGTTTCTGTGAAGATGGCACTTCATTGAGTGTCAACTGAAGTTCTAAAAGGGTCGCCATATTTAGTGAAGCATAGTTTTGTGAAGCTACGCACTTTTCAAGGAATAATAACTTTAGTTCCGAAAGGGTTGTTATTTTTAGAATTATATTGAAGCATAAGTGTGAAGTTGGAGCATTTTTGAAGGCCAACTGAAGATTGAAAAGGGTCGCTATTTTTAGAATTTTTTAAAGCATGAAATTGGCGAATTCTTTTCAACAAAGATTGTCAACTAAAGTTCTCAAAAGGGACGCTTTAGTTCTAAATTGTGAATTTAAAGCAAGTGTGAAGATGGCGAATTCAACAAGAATTGTCAACTAAAGTCAAATTCGCATGAATTTGTTAACTGAAGATTGAAAAGCGAAAACCCTAAAGCATGGTGCCTTATTTAGCATATCTGAGTTTCAGTTAACTAAGATGGGGTCCAATAAGAAGCCAAGCGCCATTTTTCAAGGATTTCATGCTTTGTACGAATTTCATTAATAAAAGTCTATTCATTTCAGCAATGGCGTCCATTATTGCATCATCTTTTGCTCTGAAGCTTGTATTCTTTTGAGCGACCAGCAAGATTAAGGTGATTCAGGTGTCCGTTTTCAGCGTTCTTCGAAGCTACGAGCTCAGATTCTTCAGAGGAAGTCGATTCTAGACTTTATTTTCATTTTGCATGCAGATTTTATCAAGTTTCAAAGAAGAGATTTGCAGATTTTCCAGAAGCAGACAAGCAAAACTTTCTATCTTCTGTCGTATTTCTTCTATTTCTCATCTTAGGTACTTTCTTCGCATGTCAAATAAATTCAACACATATTCATAATCTGATCATTTGGGTTCTTGTATTTCAGCATTTGCAGCAAAACCCACTTCTTAGATTTTTTTGAGAAAATCGCCCCGTAGTCTTCATTTTGAAGCTCTGTGCTTTTTTCTGAGAATTTCTTTGCATGTGGGCCAAAATCACATATTTTTGAAAATCTCATCATCTGGGTTTGTTTAGAATTCCGTTGTGCACAAAACCCATGTTCCAGATTTTCTCAAGAAAAATTGCCCCGGGAAGCTCTAAAAACCCCTGCAATTCTCGATTGAAGAATCTTTGCATGTCAAGCTAAATGGCATGTTTTCACAATTCTGACGTTGTGGGTTGTCTTAGAATCCTTTTCCGGACAAAACCCATGTCTCAGAATTTTTGGTGAAAATTATCCTCCGACAGTGTATTTTTAGCCTCACCAGGAGCCATTTTAGCTTTCCGAGAAAGTTGTCAGAAGATAGCCATGTTCACAGTCAACGGGCAAGTTTTTCCGAAGGCGGTTCAACTAGACTGAATTCAAGACCAAATCGGTCTTAATTTAGGTTTTCATCAGAGCAACTGACAATGAAGCATTAGGCTGCAAAAGAAATAGAGATCACTTCATTTACAGAGCCGCCAAAGTCACTCAGATCTTGTGCCATTATCTTCATGAAAATGGTACCTACGCTGATCTCAAGGTTCTATAAACTGAGTTTCAGAAGCATGTTTATGATATCTTGATGGAGGTTCTGATCACATTTTCAGTAAATTTCAGCGAGTTTCAAGAAGGCGACTGAAGATGTTAAAAAATGTATGCATACAGTCAAAGAAGGCGACAAAGAACTAAAGAAATAGACTGTTATTTTTAGCAGCGTCAAAGTGCCAGATGACAAAGAGATCGATGAATTCTTGTTCGAAGTGTTAGACCGAGTTGACATGGAGTGATCTGCCAGTTAGAACTTGCAGTTAATTTTGAGGGTTGAGTCATGAGCAGCAGTTAACTCGACTTTCAGTCTTGAGTTTACTTGCTGACTTAACACATGCTTATCTCTTCCTCGGGATTATCATCACAGGAGTTAGGGTTAGGGTTTTCAGTTAACTAAAGGTAGTGTCCAGTTAACTCTGCTTCAAATAAGGACGTGCATGCTTGCACATGGTCCATTTAGGTTATTTGTATCAGTTAACTGATGGTAGCTTTCCAGTTAACTGTATAGTTTACTTCATTAGGGTTTAATAATTAATCTTGCATGCATTGCAAGAACTGTAGTGAACTCAAGGTGATTTTAGGGTTACCTACACCTTGATGTATATAAATAAGATCTTTTGCTCATTTGTAAATAACTTTTTCTTGAGAGAGAAATATATGTTGCGCCTACCTTGCCCTCAATATTTCTCTTTTGGTATTTGTTCATGTGTCTTCGCTATTATGATTAAGTGTTATGCCACATAGGGTTTCATGCAATTGTAATGGTGGATTCTTTTTGTCTTGTGAATCTTTTATCATTATAATCAAGTGTTATGCCACATAGGGTTTCGTGAGATTGTGATGATAAAATCATTTTGTGAAGTCTTTACTACTTTCAATCAAGTGTTATGCCACATAGGGTTCCATAAGATTGGCATGGTAAATTCCTCCCATAGTTAGATCTGTTTGAACATCTTTATCATTGAGGTCAATTGTTATGCCACAAAGGGTTTCAAGAGATTGAGATGATAAATCTGTTTTGTGTTAATTTACCATTGTGATCAATCGTTATGCCACATAGGGTTTCGAGAAATTACGGTGATAAATCTGTTTTGTGAATCTTTATCATTATAATTAAAGGTTATGCCACATAGGGTTTCATGAGATTGTGGTGATAAAGGCTGTTTTGTGAAGACTTTACTATTTCGATCAAGTGTTATGCCACATAGGGTTCCATAAGGTTGTCTTGGTAAATTCTTAAATCTGTTTTGTGCCCAATAAGCTTGTTTAGATTGAGATGATAGTTGCGCCACCTTGCCTTCAAGTAGAGAATCTAAACTCGTTTATCGTCCAATAGTCATCCCTGCTCCATTTCCTCATGCTCTGTTTTCTTGAGGAAACTGGATAGATTTAAAGTAGTTAGCTTAGTTGTAGTTAATGATCTGCGAAACCAGAAAATCCTTAGCTGCAACGTTCTTGGTTTTCTTAACCTTGTGCCTCTTCCAGCTGAGAACAAAAAGATATGACTTAGATTACTTTTCTTTTCCATGCATTCCAGCACAACGAGGGAGCTTCCCCTCCTAATTTGAAGAGCACTCATTGCGTAGTGTACATAGCTGTCCGTACAAACTTGCACTCCAGAGGTGTTAGATTTTACGCCAACATGTATCTAAATACATATGTATGTATATGTATCTAA
Organism: Sequoia sempervirens; assembly: GCA_007258455.2. Lineage (NCBI taxonomy): Eukaryota > Viridiplantae > Streptophyta > Pinopsida > Cupressales > Cupressaceae > Sequoia > Sequoia sempervirens. The sequence continues at coordinate 317,737 of VDFB02207698.1, read as the reverse complement.
ATACATATGTATATATATATATATGCATATATTTACAAATGTCTTAAGAATATACAAACATCTAACTATGTATCTAACTATATTTGTCTACATGTATATATTTTTGTACCTACATATGTGTCTAAACATATAAATTTATACATATACATATGCCATTACATATACATACGATACACATATATCTATGCGTATATACGAATACACATGCAGAAATATACATATTATAGCAATTCGCTAATCATGATAAATTCCACACCATGATTTCTAATTGATAACTTAGGTTTCTAACTATCGTACGTCAAAATTTTAAATCGCTACATTTTTTTCAAAACAGGTTACTTCAAGAGTCCCTTGCTTAAAAATTTCCTTTCAATGCTATATTGTCAAATATGACACCACATGCACATGATTCTTATCAAACTTCCCTTACAACTACTCAACATTATATAAATAACTACTATCGCAACCATCATAACAACCTCAAATATCACAAACATGGTTTTTGCTCCCTTGTAGGAACTCTCGCTCTTTTTGTGTCATTGTTGTATAGCTTGAAGGCTTTGCAATTCTGGCTTGCACTTGACAATGCTAATGAGTTTTCATAATTTGGTTGGATAGAACTGCGTATCTACGAACAACAGGGTCTCTAGTGCAAAAATCAAAACTAGTCAAGAAAATAGGCTTTTGGATGGCACAACCTACTTAAAATGGATAGCATATTAACTAAACATTGCAATATGCATTTTGTATTGTCCCTCCATTTCGACCGTCTTGGATTTTGAGTAAGTTTGTTTGGTTAAATTGCATTGTCTATTTGCATTCAGTATTACATTGTTAAAAAAATTGCTTTTGAAATTTTAAGATAAAATAATAATATAACTAACCTTGGTTAATCAATTTAATTAAATCAAATTGATTACAAGGTGACTTAGTTATTTAAGCGGGGGGTAAAACCAGAATTAAATGAATTACGAAAATATGTTATATATATATTCTAATTATTAATTTAAACAGTAAGAGTAAAATGTCTACCGATAAAGAAACAAAATTATGCCTCCTCGTCCTTAAGAAAAGATTCCTCTAATCTTAAATATGAATATAGGTAAGCAGATGAAAAGCCCACATAGCACTAGGAATTCATTTAAGGAATAAGTTCTCTTTGTTCTATATTCTCATACCTTTCCTTAAAAAGAATATTACCCCTCACTTTAAGATAAAAGTCATATTAAATTTAAATAAGGGTATGCAAATAAAGTAAAGTTTAAGCAATTGATTTGGTATTTACTTAATTTCTATTAAATAAATAAAATGGATATTCTCTTCCTTACTTTAAATTCCTTTTAAATTAAATATATAAATATATGGTTATTATTTTAAATTACATCTTATGGTAAATAGAACCTTGGATGCTTAAAGTATATATATGTATATAAAAGTGTATGAATGAACTAAAATAACATACATTTTAATTAAGCATGTAAATACAAAGAAAAGAGAAATATAAAATTATGCTTCTAAAAGATTTACACCTGTTCTTACCTTTATCTCTGCCTGGCTTCATGCATTATCTCCTTCTAACCACGTGCTTGGTCTTGGAACCACTTTCTGCATGCTCCTCTACATGGTGCTTTGGGGGATTCATTGAGAAAAAAGGATTATTTTGTGGGGGGTAAAAAGGGAGTTCAGGCAGGATGTCTCGCGTTTTTTCGGATTCCTCATACCTATCTTCTAGGGGAGGCTAAAGGCATGAATGGTGGAATTCAGTCAGGTACGCCACATTGGTGCAGGATCTTGAGGTAAGTTACTTGCTATTACATCTGCTTGAAAGTTTTTAAGGCTTTTCCCCAATCCATTTAATACCCTGTGATCGTGGTTTTTCAAGAGATGACATTTCTTTGTAGCAATCTGTTAAACAGTTCACGCGTCGTGTTGTGCTTTCTCTTCTTTGCATACATTCCTTCCTGAGCATGTCCAAATATTATATCTGACATAAACCCACCTTCTGTTATGCTTGGATGGATGTCCCTTGTCATTACTAGATACCTGTTATAGTACGCAATTTATTAGTGCAGGTCGAGTTTTTATGTTTTGGTTCTTTTAGCAGCACCAAAAATCTCCACAAGAACATTATCCCTGTTTAAACGATGGAGAGGTTCACATCTCTCAGAATGAACTCTCTTGCAACTTCAGCATCTGACAAAATTCTTCTATCCTTTATGCTTTGACGGATGCTCATACCCTGTTTCATAGCTCCCTTGTTGGTGCAGCAGGGAGGATACTGGCTAAGGTTGTGTGAACGGGCTTTACACCTGCCAATTGCGTTTGCTTGAAAGTTTCTTAAGCCGTTGCAACAAATCCATACTGCGCATATCTTTCTATCACCGCATTCCATGAGATTCACATTTCTTTGAGCTTTTATGTCAAACGGTCGCTTTCCTTGTGCATGTTGGGGACGTGAAGGTCAACCATGCATTTCTAGTGATCAACTATATATGTAATGCAATAAGGGTGTAAATGTGTGAAGTATGTGCAACCCTCATCCACTAAACCTGCAGGATTGCGTACACCCAGAACACAAGCAAAGTTTCCAATGTTAGGATGGATTTTAGAGTGCTTCATTAATTCAAAGATTTTGAGAGCTGCCTTGCAAAATCCATTTGGGCACATTCTGCAACCCGTCACATCTACAACAACACTTGAAAATGGAATGTGTAGAGGTTTAAATAATCTCTCTCATTTCATTGTCAACTTGTCTCAGCCGCAGCGCTAGAACAAAATAGGAAGTTTAAAAGTTTAAATACCCTCCCTGATTCTCTTGGCAGTCTGTCGCTGCAACTATGTTTAGACTTTGGAGGATGTATAAATTTAACTAATGTACCTGAATCCTTTTGCAACCACCTGATCTTCTCCAGAAACAATCTCATTAAAGGCCAGGTGATTTTCCTTTGGTCTTTCACTGCAATTTGTTATTTTATTTTAGACGTAAGCATTTTGGAATTCATGCATTGTGATAATCTGGTGTTTTGTGTGATGTTGTTTCTTGAGTCCCAAACTTGTAGATACTTATCTCCTCAAGTTAGATCAAACAAAATGGCCTTTCGATCAGAGTAAGCAATTTGTAAGTATACAGTATTTTATATCTGACAGTAAAATCTTTTCAGGCCATAGGTATGCTCTGGCGTATATTGTTTTTAAGTAATAAAGGATGTAGCTACAAAGGCAAGAATCTTTGCATTAGGGCTGGTTGTGTATATATGCCTGAATTTCTCCTCCATTTACCTCAGCCTTGGGTTTTGTTTCACTTCCTCGTGTTCATCATCATCATTAAATGAGTATGCATCATCTGTATATACTTAGGAGCTAACTCCTGTTGCGTTTTTTTTTGGCCCTATATCCTTAATACCCTCACTGTCAGCAAGGAGCAATGAATAATTTTGATTTATTTCCTATAGTTACACTTAAGATGGGATTTGGAAACTTTGTGTCTCTTTTAGCATCACCAGTATTCGCTGCATTTGTAGTTGATATTTGAGTACTCGAGCTCATGTATTATTGCTAAAGTCAGTTAGGGATCTTCATTTAAGTATTTACTTACTGTTGAATACCATCAAAATTTTAGGGAAACCTTATCGCTTTAAGTGGAGCAATCTGGAAAAAACGTGGAAAGTAAGAAAATAAACATAAAGGAGTATGTTTTAACTCCCATACGTAGCTTTATTAAGGCCCCACCTTTTTGATTTTTTTTAAAAAAAGTGGCTCTATACTAAGGTAGAAAGGAATATGGAATATGAAATAGATTCTTCCTTTAGATTTTCTCCCTTTTAAGAAATTATGGAAGTTACTTTAAATATGAAGGCAGGATTAATAATATTAAATTATGATTTCTTCTTTAAGAGTGAAAATTAAATTAACTAATAAATAGAATTAAATTTAAATATATATATATATATATATATATATATATATATATATATATCAAATAAATAAATGAAATATTAAGTGGTATTTAAATAGAAGGTAAGTGATTAGTTTACTCTCTAACGATTTAATAGAAAATAGTGATTATCTTTATTGTATTTAATAGTCGACTAGTAAAATTGGTTGTGACTTAAATAATTGGATTATTGTTATTGTATTAAGTTGTAATTCTTCTAGATTAGGGTTTCATGTTATCTTAATATCTAACTCCTCACATCTTATAGAATTATACCAGGAACAACGATTCTCTTATTTGTATATTCTTGAAACCATGGTAAATCAATATATTGACAAAATCTTAGTGTGGTGTTGTCAAAACCATATATTTATTAATCATGTTAGTTTATTGTTATTTGGACTATAATGTATTATCGTGATGGACATATAATGTATATATATCATCTTTCTCTTTTTGATTAGCACTTTTAATGATCCTTGAAAGGGTTTTATACATTAAGTTAACTTTTCATAATTTCATTAAGTTATAGAGAGTTCAAGTGTTGTTTATTTGAGTTATACATGATTTTTTTTTAAAATGATTTGATATATTTTGCTAGTTCATTTATATTGATGAAATGGGTGTATTGTATCTAGTTTTATCCTTAACTTTATAATCATTAATTCTGATGATGGATTGGATTTGAAATTTAAGGTTCGTATATTTATCTAAGTGGTTCGACTTGTTTTCATGTTGGGATATTTGAGTGTCTTCAATTGTTAAATTTATTCGTATCAATACATGAGTTGTGAAGGTTTTTCCATAGTTATGGTGTATTGTTTGGATAAATAAGGAATTTTAGTAAATATGAAAATAATGTCACCGTTGGATGTATTGCTTGTTGATGCTTATTGGTTTTGTTTAAGTGGTTTATTAGTCATATTATTAGCTTGTTAGGGCATTGTGTGTGGAGAAAATTGAGGTCTCCCTTGGATGTCCTATTGGCTATATTTCTTGTGGTTGATTTTGTATTGAATTGATTATGTAAGATTTCCTTGAACTAAAAACCTTGTTGTTGATTGGGCATTGTTTCAATGTTTAGAAATTTATGTTGGATTTTAGTTATTATGGTGGATCCTGATTTATATTTGATTATGATTATTTCCTTTTATGGAAGGAGCTCGTTTGTGCCCAAAAGGTTATTGAGAAGATTTTGATCTTTGCGATTAATTTTGTAATGAGTTGATTTTGTTAGCTTTGAGTGAGCTTGAAGATCTCATCATGTTGTTGCTGCACTTACTCTACTCTCGTCGTTGTGTGATTGTGGATTTCATATAGTCATTTTGTGGGCCCTAATGTGAGTCTTTCTCTTGTGCTAATTTTGGAAATAAGAAGACTTTATATGATGACTTTTGGTAGTCATATTTTGAGATGGTTGGGAACTCAAGAGTTTGAATTACCCTTCAGTGGAAGTTGTTGTTTTTTGATATTTTATGCTTCCAGAGGCAATGGAGAAATTTGATTTATAATGATGTTCTACGATTGGACCGTTGTGATTTATTGATCTTATTTTGGATTTTGAGCTTTTGGGTATTATCTTATACTATGGTGTTGACCTTTGATGTGGTGGGTGGTACCTCCTTGTTCTTCTTTAGTAATATGGAATAGTTTGCGAGATGGTTCTTGCCTCGCATGTTGTGAGTTATGCACGCTTGATTTTTATGTGAGCTGAGGTACACCCCTTGCTTGTATGTTTTGATTTGGTACCCATAGGGAGAGTGGCTTTTCATGGGGGCCGACACACAAAAGGGTTGTTTGGGTAACCCATGGAAGAGTTTCTTAATCAAGTGATAATGTAATTAATTAACTAGTAGGTTGGGTAGATAAACACTAAACAAGATTAATTATGAGCCTCACCCATACCGTTAGTGCTTTCACAGGCTAAGGATGGGGTGAGAAGATCTGGTTGGTAAGATCACTGCCTTGTCCTCACGAAAGGTAAGTGGTCCCGCATGAGTCACCCTATGGAGCGGTGCCTTGAGATAGGCTGCCTGGATAACCATAGATGGAGGCAGTACCTTGTGATAGGTTGCCTGGATAATCCATGTAAGGCCATGCGATGACACTCTCCTACAATACCCATTTATTTTCCCTTGTTTGGTTGCCTCTGGGAGTGTTGTTTGAATTATTGATGTTGTTGAGACAATTGGTTCTTGGTGATTGTTGTTGAAGCCTCCAAGTTCTATCTTTTATTGTTGCATACATGCCTCATGGCAACTTGATTGATGTTAATGAAAGGTTCCCTTGATATTTATTGTTGATTGATATTGCAATTTTATTTGAAGGCTTGGATCCTATTGTTGTTGGAACCTCTTATGGTTATTTAGTGTTGAGCTATAATCTTGACATTTGGTTATGTTGGACTTTTCATTATTTTGCTTTCGCTAAGTGATGGAAATGTTGTGGTTTGTTATCTTATGTTGACGATATCCTTGTTGTGGAGTCTAGTTTGCTATTGGTTCATTTGATTGTTTTGGATTGCAGTATGGGGATCTTTCTTGTCAACTCCTAGCACGGGGGGTGGACTTTTGGGTCCACATGGTCGGGTGGAACATGCTATGCACCCCATTGGGTCCCCAACCAAGGATCGAGTTGTGCAGATATGTGCCTCTTGTGGACTCTAGGATTGTACCTGAGTCGGAGCTGATCTTGTTACTTTGTATTCACCTTTTCAATTGGATTAATCTATCTTATTGTATTGTTCCCGGATATGTTAAGGAACACATTTGTATCACTATATCTCTTATACGATGTAACTTTTATTATCATTGTAATGATTGTAACCCTTGACCTTAATTTATGATCTTTGATGGATGTTTGTCATTCATGAAATGTATATAAATACTTGGTACTTTTATGTGTTAACGATTCATAGTATGTAATTCTAAATGGTGTTGTATCTATGGAAATATACTCCACAATTGGCATATTGAACTATTAATAAAATGTTATATGTATCTTTTTCATTTCTTTTGATCAGGGATGGTTGGATGTTATCTTTATGTAATCTTGATTTGTTCATTATTGTTATGGTATTAGTTTGAGGACTTCGTGATGCCATCTTGTGTATCCCAGAGGACGTAATGGTCATTGTGAGATTGTATAATTGCTTTATATTCAATTTATGTTCATGTTTATCTTATGAATTATTCTTCTTTCAAAAAAAAAATTGTGTGGTAATTTGTTATTTCTGTTGTCCTTTGGGGTTTGCACAGAGGGGCGTTACACATTTGTTCTTTAGTAAATAGAACAAAGTATTTGCATTTGAAGAATGTTGCATGTAATACTGTCATATCAATTCCTTTGCATGACAAAATTGGTGTTGATTGCCACTATAAAATTGCACTAGGAAAATCCACCTACACTTGCATACAAACATTACATACTAGATATTTCGTTTGTAAGTTCGTTCCATGAATTTGAAAACAAAAATAATAACTACATTAAAATGCTTCAATTAACATTGCCATGCAAAAAAAATATCATGACAATGAACAAAGGCATTGCTGACAAACTTCAACTTTGCAATAGTGTCAACAAATTCTACTTGACCACTCTCCTTACCATTTTGAATTTTTTGCCAAGCTTTGGTTTTTTACCCAGGAAATTACTGAAAAAATCAGGTCTCATCAGCCACACTGTGCTGAAAATCTCTTTGATGTTATTCTAGAAAAGAGTTCCTGCAAGTATAATGCACCATTTTTAATTAATCCCTTTAGAAGAATTCTATATCTTTGAACAGCTACTTGGAGAAAAACTACTCTTCAAGAGCACAACTCCATCTGTACTCGATGAAGGCCGTCAATCTTGAACTAATGGGTGAATGATGTGGAGTTTATACAAAAGAATTATACATTATATTGTCAAGAATGCTAAATTTATGGCTATGAACAACAACTACAATCTCACAAAGTCCTTCATGGATGGAATTGGAGATAAAATTCATGATGCAAAGGACAATGGAAAAGTCCAATTTTTTGACACTTTTGCAAAGCTGATGTTAATGGCTCATGCTTTTATTCACTGTTATGATGAGAAGGTTCTTAACAACCTTCCTATAGTAAAGTGTTTGTCATTTTGAGACCATCTTCTATACAGTAGACTATTTATCAACATGGCCTTCTCTACATTGCTTTACCGTATGTGGGAGACATTGAGTGACTATATCTAATGCAAAAGATCCAAGAATGAAACTTCAAAGTGCAAAAAAAGTAAAAAAGAAAAATGCAATGCCTTATGGATTTTGCACAATACAAACAAGAACATACCCTTTTGCTTTTGTGTGCAAATTTTTTTATCGTATGCACAAACTATATAAACCAGTATCATGATATGCTTCAAGCTATTGTGCTTTGTTCACAACAAACCAAACATAATTTGCTTAATTACATTGGCTTTGTAGTTGGAATGTAGAATTGCTATACTGCAATGTACTTTCATGCCTTTGCAACTACTTGGAGAATAGCCGCTGCAATGCAAACAAAACATAATTTTGCAACAAAATATCTAGAATCAATAACCATTGAGATATTGTGTATACATATTACTATGCACACCTTCAAATTGTACTTGATATCAAAACCACATTTTCATGATCTACCTAGTTATATGCAAACCACTATTATCCCACTGCCACCTAATCCAAATTGCATATTTCCTACAAGAATTTAACATTGACATCTTAGAATCCATAAGGACAAAAGCAATTCTTTTCATTAGGCAGTTGTATCATGTCAGTGAACAAAGGCATAAGTGATTAACTTGAACTTTGCAATAGTGTCATCAAATTCTACTTTCCCACTCTCTTTACCATATTGAATTTTTTCCCATGCTTCAATTTTTAACCCAAGCAACAATTGACACAATTAGGCCTCATCAAATACAGTGTCTTGAAAATTTCTTTGAAGTTATTCTAGAAAAGAATTCTTGATAGTGTAATGTGTTGTTTTGAATTAGGCACTTTGCATGAATTCTATATCTTTGATTGGCTACTTGGAGGGAAAACTAATTTTAGAAAGCACAAGCCAACACATTATTGGTCAAGATCGACGAGCTCAATATAACAGATCAATGATATGGAGTTTATGCAAAAGTGTTAAATCAAATATGCACATTATATTATGAACAACTCTTTTCCAAAGTAAATTCAAACTGCTTTTCAACATATCATATCTAGTCAAACCAAATTTTCCCAACTCTTGCCTGGGTAAAAATTAAAAACCATACTTGAAAAATGATAAAGTTATGGCTATAAGTGGGAACTACGAGTTGAGGAAGTCATACATGGATGGAACTTGGAATAGAATTCACAATGAAAAGGGCAATGGAGAAGTAAAATTAGATGAAACCTCTGAAAAGTTCATATTAGTGGCTAATGCTTTTGATCACTATTATGATGAAAATATTTTGAACAATCTTCCTACAATAAAGGGTTTTATTCGCACTTTGAATCCATCTCCTATACAGTAGACTATCTAACAACATGGAATTGTCTACATTGCTTTGTCACTTGTAGGCTTACAAATGCAAAAAAGCAGCCCACAATTTCAGTGAGTATAAAAGCATTGTTGGGTCAATTGTTGCTCATTCTGTTTGTGTCTCTAATAAGAATGATTACTATTCCATTGTACTGCTTATGAAAATCTTCACTTTGTTATTGTTTCAAGAGAATAGTATCAACCATATTTTGGGACATATGTTGCATAGCTATCTTGTTGCAAATGACTTCACAACCGTTCCTGAGCAGGTATGCTACTATGCAAAACATCACTAAAGCATTGCAAAGCATAGATTTCTTTATTGGAACTAGATTGAAAAATAAAAATTGTTATGCATCACTGAACTAGGTTGTAGCTAAATCATATGATATTGTTTCTAAATTTCTCCTTACAGATTACAAATCTGTTGCAATTTCATCCAACATATATCTTAGCAGTTCCCAACATGTACCATAGCATCTAGAGCATCTACAAATAGGTAGATACCTGGAATTTGACATCAACAAGCTTTAAAATCATATGAGATCTTAATAATATTTTTTTCCTTATTTTTTTTAAGACATGCTTGACATAAATATCTCATTGCATATGATTGCTAGAACAATTGGAAAATGAAAACTGCATTTACTACACAACAGAAAATGGATCAGTCGCTTGACAAATAGGATGAAAAGAGGCAAGTACAATATCCTACTTATGTCACACATAGATTTACTCTTCATATGTTTAATTATCAATCTACTTCTTCCCGTTGTTCAATCTGCAATGTATAGATTGGAAACAGATACCATAGAGCCATCAAGCATTATCCACATATGCACAAAACAATCAACTTTATCGTTTGAGGGCAATGATATGGTAATTTATGGTTTTGCTATTACCACAATTCCTAGAAAGCCAACAAAATCAAAAATCATGCATGTCGATTTAGTTGACAACCATAGTCAAATGACAATAACTGTAAACAACAACAAACTATTTGGCACATTTCTACCATTGTTATCACCTCATCAAAGTGTCTTTTATACAAATTTTATCATTGGAAAAAAAAAACAATATGAAAGAGGCAATCCTGATTATCCTCTTCTTCTAATTGTTAAATGTTGGGAATAGGATGCCATTTAATTGCAATCCTAAACATATTTCATGTATCTCCTAAGTCCTTGGAAAGTGTTTCCCAACACTAGGATTAGAAAGAGATTAAATTCGAATGAAATGAACATGTAAATTGACATTTGTGATTATTCCTAAATGATAGGAACATGTGGGGACATCCAAGAAGAGCTCCTACAAGATAGGAGCACATGGGACGCCCACATGGAAGGTGGAACCCACCTTGCTTCAGTTAATTGTTTGGAGGGTTGATAACACTTCAAGAATGCATGTTTTTATCCTACAAATTAGGGATTTATATTTACATGAGTGGAGTGGCACTATCAGTTCAATATCAATTTAGTATCAGTTCATTTCAGTTCAGTTCAGTTCAGTTATGGTGCAGTTATCTTCAGTTGCATGTAGTTATTTTGAGTTGAATGCTAGTTGACTTGAGTTAACTTGAGTTGCATGACTAATGACTTCAGTTGCATGATAGATATCAGGTGGATGCTTTTATTTAAGTGGGGATGATCAATCATGCATAATGTTTGCATGAATTAGTGGAGAGATATGTTTTAGTTAACTAAGATTGACTTGGGACCACCTTGGGCGCCCAAGTTGGCATCTTTCAGTTAACACCTTTTGCATGAGAAGATATTTACAAGGCTCATTCAAGTGGGCCCATTCTTGGGTGCCAAATTTGAGGTGAAGTTAGCATGATATCTTCTTGACCAAAGTTCAGTTAAGTGTTCAGTTTGGGGCACCTAAATTGAGGAAGACTTTGGTTTGACTTTGTAAGACCCCGCCTCGTAGGTACTTGATACCACCCTAATTTGTTATATGCTTTTCTTGAATCAATTCTTAGATACAATGCGGATGATAAATAAGGTGATCTCTAGGCAATATTCTTATATTTCATTTTGACATTACGTTGAAGGTGGAATGCACTTGTATACTATAGAATACAAATTAAAATTTTAAATGGATTATTTTGTAGTTAAGGCTTAGAATATTAATTTAACAGATTTATGTGATATACAATTGTTACTTATGATCATGTTGGTATTGTGCAGGAAGGTAACAATTTTAACATGAGGAGGGAGAACCATCGAGAGAAAATCAAAAGACTTCTTTTTGAGGATATAAAATTGACCCAATTTGGGGCCTAGAAATAGGTAGAGTTAATGTATTGGAAGACTAAGGTTGTGAGGGTTGTATAGAATGGCTAATTTATTTTTGGGTTTGTGAGGGTATTTATTTATGTGTCATGTGATATGTAAGTTGGGGTTAAGGTTAAAAACCATTATCCAAGTTTGAATTTCGGATGGGTCATTAAATGGGCCTTTAAATAGGGTTGTTGGTCTATTTCTTGGGTTGGGATGCATAAATAAACCCCCTAGGGTCTAAACCATGATGGTAGGGGTCAAGTGGGCATGCAATAGGGCCCCAAGGACATGATTTGACTCCTGAAAAGTCTTCATAATGAGGAATGACGAATTTTGAGTAAAAGATGGGGTGAAAAGATTGAGGAGTTGTCCAAGTGCATGTACCCCTCTTAAAGAAGGAAAAGACCCTCATTGATGAGAGAGGTACACTCACACCTCCCCATCCAAGGGTTACAATTTGTGAGATTTCTTTATATTGGGGGAGGAAGAAGGAGGGTGGTGTTACCACTTCTCCTTTTGGAGAACTTTAGTGGAGATGGTAGGAAGAATGAAGAGATGAAGGGATGAGTCCTATTGAAGAGAGTAATTTAGATGGCTTGGTTGGAAAGGAAAGGGTGTTGAAGAGTTATAGTCCAACACCTAAATCAAAGAGATAAGTTTTTCTATCTCCATCTTCCCTTGTTTAGTTGTTGTAAGAGTGATATGTTTGTGTGGATTTATTTTTTGTTGAATATGGTGAGTGAAGAGTCTATATGTATGTCATATGAACATCGTGCTATTTTCATTCCTTCCATAAAATTTTGAGATGACCCCATTCATCATCTTGAGGTTGAAATAATTCTTGCTTGGGGGTATGGATAGAGCCCACAAGGCTCCATGACGCCATTACGGCTAGGTGGAGAGCAAGTCTGGTTCAGTTGTATGTCATTCTTGTATTTCTTAAAATTAGTAGAATATGGAAAGCTAGTGATTGTTGTAGAATGAAAGAAATGGAGAAAGACCAATCCTTATTCCTTTGTGAATTGTCCATTGGTTTATCAAAAGTCTTATGTTTGGCTAAAATGAAGAAAACATGTATACCTTGTGAGATGTGGAAAAATACTTTCTTCATGATCCATTAAGTAGTCACTGCAAAATTTCTTACACTGTTGAATGGTTACATGTTGCATTATTGAAGTAGGATGGAAATACATTATGATTCAGTCTTAATGATGGTAGGATGCATAAAAGAGAAACCAAAGAAAATAAGAATGGAGGATTTAATTGTTTTATCTCACAATGAGTGATAAAATAAAATGTAAATCCATATTATGGAATGAATATTGGTTGATATAGGTATATGATTCTAAAGGCATGCTCGTTTTACCTACAAGTGAATTTGTTTATTTGGCTATAAAAAAAAAATTGCATATACCCATATACACTAAAACATTTAGGTGTTAAATGTATATATACATATATTCTCTTCGTAATATAATTTATGTTTCAGGAAACCTCGTTGGCAACAGAAATATGTAATGCCTTCTCTCGCTCAAGCAAAAATGTGAATGCATTTAACCTTGCAAAGAATATATATACATAAACAAATAAGTGGAGGTCTGATTTCAAGGAATGCAAATATATTATAGATGGATAAATAGATTGACCAAACTGCACATACACAAATCAGTGAACCTCCAATTAGTAACAGGGTATATTTCCACATACATCCTTTAGTGACTGAGTAGATAACACGAACTACATAATTCATAAGTATCCGAGTATAAATGAAATGAGTTAGTTACAACACACGATCTGGTTTTAAATGGGATGTAAAAATAAACAAATAAGGGGGGGAGGTACCAAGTGCATAGGAGAAATATTGAAGAATAAATGAAAACACTGATGTAATACAAAGAATAGATTTATCAAAATATATATGTAGATAGATGACCCACGGACAGATCCGTCTCTGTTGGTAGGTTACACCCTATGAGGATGGGATCTTTTGCATCCCTTGACTTTTTTTTGTTTGCCCCGCGTCCTCCGTCACAGGATTCTATCTTGGTGTGCCACTACTAAAGAAATTTGTAAAGAGGAAACTTAATAACAAATATGATAAATGATTAGAAGAAAAAAGTGTTATCCAAAGAGGAAATATTGAGAGGTTAGATCTGGTGGAGTGAGGCGCAGCCTTTTCCCCAGCACTCCTTGATCCACATTGCTTCCAGCCTCATCATCTTAAATAAATGCATGAAAGAAGTCAAAGTAAATAATTAAGAAGCAGATACATTGGGAAATAAAACTCAAATTTCCATTGTTCTTAGCAAATCCACTCCGTGCGCCCTAGCTGGTAGCCATGCGATAGGCAGATAAGAGAAAAAGAATAGATGTATATAAAATAGAATAATATTTACAATCCCTGACGCATAATGAGTAAGCATTGCTTCTCTATCTGTGCATCTCTGCTGTGAATTGTCCTTAGTCACTGCTTCTTCAACCACATAACCTTGACAATTATTTATACCTCCTCAAGCATAACAATCAAGTGTGTTTTCCACGCTATGAATGCCATCCCGTGAATTCTACAAGATATTGGAAAAGCCTACTATTCTGACCAACATTTATTGTAAGAGTGCCCCTTCACAGTTTTCTTCTGTCTTAATAAATATGGGGTCACTTCAGACACTTTTTCCCTGCAGAATAATTATTTAGGCCGACCAATCATATTTAATGTTGAGAGTTGGGTTCTGCCGTGTGAAGATAACAAAAGTAGAGTACATGGCTGCTACACATGCCTCTAAAGAGGCAGTTTGGTTACAAAGACTTGGGAAAGGTATTGGTTTTAATTGCAAGCAAATTAGATTTGAATGTGATAGTCATAGTGTTATTTGTTTAGCCAAAAATCCTATGTATCATGCTCGTACTAAGCATGTTGATGTTCAATATCACTTTGTGCGAGAAATGGTTGAGAGTGGGAAGTTATTGATTGAGAAAGTTGAAACTTTGATCAATGCTGCAGATTATCTTATGAAACCAGTTCCAACATATAAGTTCTCTTAGTGCAGGAAGGCCATTGGCCTTGAGTCCTATACTTGATTTATAATAATGATTCCTTGTTTAGAATAATTACAATGTATAATGTCAAGTGGGAGAATGTTGGGAATAGGATGCCATTTAATTGCAATCCTAAACATATTTCATGTATCTCCTAAGTTCTTGGAAAGTGTTCCCCAACACTAGGATTAGAAAGATATTAAATTCAAATGAAATGAACATGTAAATTGACATTTGTGGTTATTCCTAAATGATAGGAATGTGTGGGGACATCCAAGAAGAGCTCCTACAAGATAGGAGCACATGGGGCACCCACATGGAAGGTGTAACCCACCTTGCTTCAGTTAACTATTTGGAGGATTGATAACACTTCAATAATGTATGTTTTGATGCTACAAATTAGGGATTGATATTTACATGAGTGGAGTGGCACTATCAGTTTAGTTTAGTTTAGTTTAGTTCAATTCAGTTCAGTTATGGTTCAGTTATCTTCAGTTGCATGTAGTTATTTTGAGTTGAATGCTAGTTGACTTGAGTTGACTTGAGTTGCATGACTAATGACTTCAATTGCATGACAGATAATAGGTGGATACTTTCATTTAAGTAGGGATGCTCAATCATGCCTAATGTTTGCATGAATTGGTGGAGAGATATGTTTTAGTTAACTAAGATTGACTTGGGACCACCTTGGGCGCCCAAGTTGGAAGCTTTTAGTTAACGCCTTTTGCATGAGAAGATATTTACAAGGCTCAGTCAAGTGGGCCCATTCTTGGGTGCCATCTTTGAGGTGAAGTTTGCATGATATCTTCTTGACCAAAGTTCAGTTAAGTGTTCAGTTTGGGGTGCCTAAATTGAGGAAGACTTTGGTTTGACTTCAGATTATATTGTGGAACTCTCCTTCCCCAATCTAGGCGTAGATTTTTGTGAGGAAGTTTATGCTCTTGTATTCTACAACTCTTATGAGTTTACATGCTCATTATTATATATTAATTGCAGCAAGTGTATGAGAGTTCTATGAGAGTTTATTGCAGGTTGTGAAGAAGGATTGTTGAAGGAAAGGTAAAATATCAATCAAGGATTGATACAGTATTATTGTAATCTTGTTCTAAGGTTAAATAATACAAGCACTATTGATTTTGGTGGAGTTTTTCCCGAAAGGGTTTCTCCACATATATGTTGTGTCACTTTTATCTCCTTTTATCATTCTTCTACAATCTTCCGTCTCTTTCTATAATTGGTAAAAATGATCTAAACAGATTAATCATACACAAAGAATTGTGACAAATAACACTTAATTAGATCTACAGTCTCATAGTTTTACAAGTTTTAAGCTACAATATTACCTTCATTTTCAACACTAAAAGCACTATTGAGCACATTGAAAAATTCATTTCTAATTTCCTAAACCTTTTATACTGTCATTTTTTGCATAGTTTATTCACTTATTCAAATTGTTTCATAACAGTGTAATTGTGTCTCGTAACAGGATTTATGTCTACATATTGATAGCAAAAAACAAATCAATTGTAGCTCAATATATAATTTATATTGTTATGTTATAGTAATTTGCAGCTCTGCATTTTATGTATTAATGTCTACTGTTCATTGTTCTCTGCATTCATAACTACACGACCTTTGATAATTGTAGGTGCCCTGGATTGCAGGTGTCTTTAACGACTAATGCTATGAAGCTTTAATTTTGTTGAGTAAAGAATAGTTGCAATTGTTCTCACCAAATGAAAGAACAATGCAAATAATACTTTGGTTGATAGGCTTAAAGTCACAAATCCAAAAAATATTCCAAATACGAACAATTCTCATTTTTATCAAATAGGTTGAACTACAAGTAGCTATTCCCAATCTTAATCATGGTTAGTAGACAAATCGACATTGAAATTTAAGGTCTGCTGACCACACTATTATTTTCATTGTTTGCTCATTGGCTTAGGTTGTTTAATGAGGTTGGAGTTTGTGTCTCTTGAGAGGGTTTACATCTACTGTGTAGCAAACAACAAAAAGTAGAATTTGTACGTTCCTTTGACACTATCATTTCTTGCATTGCTTATACTCTTGATTACATTGTCTAATCGAATTCAAATCTATATCTATTGGCAATGTTTATGTCTATTGTTCTCGAAATGAAGAACAAGGCACTTGTAAGTTGCTATAACCTTTATACTGTCATTTTATACTTGTTAATATCTCTGCATTATATTTGCTCATTCCTACTGCTTCTTGCTTCGTCCATTTTACCATCTAATGTCTATTCTTCATTGTCTTTGAATGTTTTTATGATACATTCTCTGTTATTGAATTAAACACTAAACGCTATGATTCATTAATGGCACCTTCTCTGCTACCCACGATTAAGGCTAGAACTAATATTGTCTCTCAATGTAGAGACACAAAGAACTATAAAAAGAACACTGTAAAAGATACATGAACTCACAAATTCCTGCAGCTAGGTATTTCCATTCTTAATCATGGATAGCAAAGAAATCAACATTAATGAGTTATGGTGTTTAGTATTTAAGTCAACAACAGAAACTAACCCACACAAGCAATCAACGCTAGTGAAGAATATACATTAACACACAAAATGCAAACAACAACAAACACTAGACATTAACCCATTAAATGAAAACATGTAAACCACTATAAAATGACACTATAAAAGACATAGCAACTTACAAACGCCTCGTTTCAACAAACACAAAAACCTATGGCTTCCTAATAATCTTTCATATACTTGTCCTTTTTCATCCATTCTCACTACCAATGCATAACATCATAATGAAACCCCCATGCATATATAGTAAATCATTTTCATTCTCTCTCAATATGTTGTAATGCAATAGCCATTAATGCATTATGGTATAAAGTTTTGACTTTCCTAAGCAAATAATGATTTTCAATGTTTACTCTTTTCGGTCAACAAAGAAAGAGTCAAGTATATTTTTCGCGCGCCTATGAAATCCATGTACGTTGACAAGGTACAAATCTATGATATTCAAAAGAAAAAAGAAACAAAAAACTCATAAATACTATATGCAAATGCAATACTTTAAATGGCACACATCCCTAGATAGGGTGCATGCAAAGGCACAATCATACCAAAAAATGAGAAAACCCATGAAATATTTCCAATAGGAAGATTTGCTTGAATAATTATTAAATAAATTACAAAATGAAAAAATCATGATGGAAATGCCTGCAGCGAATGGAAAAATGGCAAAAAAAAAAAAAACTTGTCTGTAATAAATTAATCTTGGTAACATTGGCATAGCAATATACATACTTTGCTGCAATATTCATCGATGTACCATTCTAATGGGCACCATCCTACCAGAATACAAATTTGCAAATAGTAAATACAATGTGGTGGTTTATATTGGAAATGTTTCATCAGTTTTTGAACTTCTTTGATATGGTTGTGCTTTTGCACCTGCTCTTGCTATGCATACATCACCCTCATAATCGACCTATGCATATATAGCCTGCCATTTTCTATTTAATGTCAATAGAGTGTAATGCAACTATCATGAATGGCTTATGGTATACATTTTACTAATTTTCAATGTATATTCGATTGATTACAATGGCTCACAAGCATTACATCTTTCTTTACTGATAGCCTATATCCATCATAGTTCAGAATGGGGGGAATTGGAAAGAACTTGATCTACTTTGTCTGCCTTCCTAGATAGATTTTCAAACAGCCTAATGAGCTTTGATAGAGATACATGCTTTGACAAACAACATTGCTATATTCCAGCAGTTGGCTACTTGCATGTGGGGACTCGATCTTTGTCCGTAAAAGCAATTGTTTTCACTCAATTGTCGATGTCTCTTCTCTCCTCTAGCCTCTTATTCAAATTCACTCAAGATCACTATGTCCACATGTAATAGCTGCATTCTCCATTGGACTTCCCATTGCCCTCTCCCGATATATGCACAATAAGTGATCCAATTCTTTCATTCTTCCTGTACTCATTTGCTCAGCCACTTTGCATCTATCATATTTGAAACAGAAAGCAAGAGATTTGTAAGTTCCTATATCTTTACATTGTCATTTTTTGGTGTTGCTTACTCAGTGACTTGCATTGTTTGATGAAAGAGAGATCTGTGTATGTTGACATGATCTATGTCTCCCATCTTTGAAACACTTTTCCTTGTTGCCTTCTCACAAGCATTCCAAAGGACATTTGTAAGTTTCTTTTCATCTTGTCTCTCTTTAATATTTAACAATTTCTCTTTCTAATATTTTCATTCTTTGTGCTTTTAACAATTTCTCGCATGAACTAATTAGTACTATTAATCTCTGGATTCAGTCACCTGAATTAGTGAAGTTTCAAAAAATGTCTCAGTTGGTGGTCATTGATATACATGCAACTATTGTCACAATGAAATTGTCATTTCCATATGCATCAAATTGACTGATTCTATGTACATAAGACTATTTGGATTTCTGTAAATTATATATCTCATAATTTATTGTAATCTATCAAATACCATGTTTGGAAGGATCTATGTCTCCCATCTTTGAAATGCCTGTCCTTGTTGCCTTCTCACAAGCATTCCAAAGGACATTTGTAAGTTTCTTTTCATCTTGTCTCTCTTTAATATTTAACAATTTCACTTTCTAATATTTTCATTCTTTGTGATTTTAACAATTTCTCGCATGAACTAATTAGTACTTTTAATCTCTGGATGTAGTCACTTGAATCAGTGAAGTTTCAAAAAACGTCTCAATTGGTGGTCATTGATATACATGCAGCTATAGTCACAATGAAATTGGCATTTCCATATACATCAAATTGACTGATTCTATGTACATAAGACTAGTTGGATTTCTATAAATTATAGATCTCATAATTTATTGTAATCTATCAAATACCATGTTTTTTATTTTGGCAACTTGATCAAGGATATTTATCCTAGTTTGGATAAACTTATTGAACAAAACTTATGTCAGCACAAATATTTTTAAAAAAATCTGTTTATATAAACATTATCTGATTTTTATTTCTCTTTGTTGTAGTTCTCAGATGCTTTTTGTGCTTTCTAGTAGTTCTAAAACAAATTCTATTTTAGCTACACATATTGATCTTAACAATTTGTTATTGCATTCTAACTTCCTTGCTATGCAGTTGCAATCGCAGGTCTATAGCTAGGAGTTTTGTATTGCTCCTTGTTGTGGTAAGTATTTGCTTCTTCAAATTTCCATTATATGTATTCAATATTTCAAAGATCAAATGTTTCTTTATAGTAGTTACTTTAATAATAATTGTCAATACAATTTTTTTTTTAATATTCTCACACTTGCTCTTTCTATGCATGCATAGCATTCTAATAATAGGCGTATACATATATAGTGTGTCAATTTTGTTTAATGCCAATAGACTGTAATGCAACTCATTAATGGCTTCTGCTATAAACTTCAATGACTTGTAGTGTTTATTCATTTCCTTACGTTGGCTCTCAGAATAGGGAAACTTGGAAAAAGGTTGTTGCACTATCATTTGGGTGTTGTTTACTCACTTGCTCGGATTGTTTGATGAGGCATACATCTCTGTCTACTCATAGGATCTACGTCTTCCATCTTCGAAGGAAAGAAAGACTTGATTGTAGCTTCATATCTCTACGAAATCCATGTCTATTGAGAAGGTTTATACATATCATATTCAAAGCCAAAAACAAGTGATTTGTAAGTTCCTATATCTTGTTCATTCTCATTTTTCGCATTGTTTATTCATTTGCTCAGAAAAACTGATCAACATGAAAATTGTGTCTCCTACCAGGGATAATTTCTATCATGTTCGAAACAAGAAATAAGCAATTTGTAAGTTTTAACATCATTTACACTATTGTGCTCTACTTTTTCTTTTCTTTTCCCTCTTTGATTGCCTTTACTAGTCATTGCCTCCTCTTGAGTTGTAGACTTAACACCATAATTCATCAATGTTTGCTTCTTTACTATAGACAACTAACAAAGCATCTAATGGACTCAAGCACACTCCCCATCAGTGGATTTAGGTATCAAGCTCCTGTCCTTGTTGCCCCCTCAGAAGCACTCAAAAGGATATTTGTAACAATTTTTTCATTTTGACTGTCTTCTATATTAAACAATTTCTCTTTCTAATATTTACATGTTTTATGCTTTCAACTATTACTTGCGTAAGCTAATTGCTACTTTTAACCTCTTCATGCAGTTACCTATATCAGTGAAGTTTGATAAGGAGGCTCAGTTGGTGCCAATTGATATCCACGTAGCTATAATCACAATGAAACTATCATTTCCAGATACATCAAGTTGACTGATTCTATGTACATAAAACTATTTGGATTCCCATCAATTATACATTACATTATTCATTGTCATCTATCAGATATCATATTTCTCATACACACTACTTAGTCAAGCATATTTATCTTGGTTTTGATACAAATACTTTGTGCTCATACAAAGTTCATTTGATTTCATTTTCATTCCGGCCAGTGGTATTTTCCTCCTGCTTTTCTCATTCTCCTAATTTGTTTTAATAATAATAATTAATGTAAGGAACTTTTCCATTGGAAATATTTGATGGATTTGTTTATATACTCGTCTCTTGGCATGCACTCTTCATGGGGATGCAAAACAACATCACATTTTTCTACACCCATTTATCATTTATCTTATTTCTTTCCTTGAGCATTTTTCATTATGTTTTCATAAAGAGTTGTCATGATAATGTACTTCTCATGATTAAGAATGGAACTAATATTTCCCCCGCACACACAATGCAGCAACACTTGAATTTATTAAATGAAAATGAAATTTAGGTCTAAGTAATTGGAAAGTGTCTCGATCTAAAAATGATTAAATCTATATCTACTGTAGTGCGAGTGTAAAACGAAGCATTTCCAAGACTTCTATAAAAATACTTTAAATTTTGAACAAAAAAGTACAATTACCTAAATTTATATTTACTTTTCAAGCATATTTTATAAAGAAGTTGATATTAGCTAAATTATATTTGCAACAGTGAATTTCCAAAGCAAATATTATTTTTTAAAAATTATTTTCCCTTCCAAAGCATTAACATTTGTCACAAAAAAATTATTAAATTAGATTAGATGTTACATACATAATTTAAAATTCAAAAAAAGCATTGATTAATTACAAGATACAAATAGAGAACCTAAACACCTTGAATTTTAATCCATGAAACTAATAGTGATTCCTTCATCTAGGATAAATAATAAAATAATTTAATGAAAAAATCACTAAAGAGAAATGAAACAAACCAAATTATTTAGATTTACTACAAAACTATTTAGTAGTTATCAAGCATTGAAATTAAATCAAATTAAATACAACAAAAGAAAGTAAACTTATTTATTTTCAATAGTCAGCCAAAATAGTTAAGATAATACAAACTATCCAGTATTAGTACTGCTTAGTAACAACTTATTAGCTTTTACATTTATCACTTTTTGCACATCACATTTTTATGGTACGTTTGTATATTTTTTGATGCATATTCAAATTTTAATTGAATAGTTAAAAATGCAAGCATTTATTTCATTATACTAATTGGTCCAATTATTATTGTTGTAATGAATAAATTTAGATATGAGTAGAATAATAATTAGGTTTATTAAGTTTAATTATATATATGGTCCCACCTCGCCCTTGTGAATCTTTGACTTTGGCCTAAAATGAATTGACTTTTATTTTGTTTTGAAAAAGATTCTTAATTAATGTTTTCTACTTCTTACTTTCAAAAACTGATAGGTAATGGTTGATTTATTTTTTAAAATGCATATTAAAATTAGTATCTATTTTCAACAGATTAGTATTTGTAATTTGTAAATAATTTTCACATGTTTAGAACAATCATCCTTTACAAGTGAAAAGACGCATACCCGAGATCTATACTAACAAAACTTATATCTAATCATTGGACAAACTAATTATGACAACCTCGTTTTCATGTCAATACTATAATAGGTTATGTGTCTTCTCTTGCTCACTGATCAAATGTTCTAAATATTTTCTTTTGTCGTTGATATGCCCAACTATCTATTACTCGATTTTCCTATTGTCTCTTGTTTGTTGATGTATATATGTATGTACATATGTATGTATATGTATATTCAAGTATATATATACACACATTCAAAAAAATTTCTTCAAACACAAAACTTTGAATACTGAACTAAAATTATTAATTTAACAAACCATAAAAAATAAAAACAAAATTGTTCTATATATATCTATATATTCTCTATATATGCAAGTATATCAAAACAGGCGCTATGATTGACATCCTACATAACAAACTGATACCTCTTACACATCTTTACATATCATACATGTTACAATAGCAATCAAAAATCATGAAAGTTTTAACTTTACCAACTACTTAATAGAATAAATAATGGCCATATCTTAAAATGTTTGAAGATCATAAATTGTTTGTCATCTACTAGTTTAAACATGACTACCTAAGACATAAAACTTACAAAAAATATAAACAATCAATCAAGCCATTCAAAATGAAATATGGATAGCCTAAATCTACACTAACAAATGTTTGAAATCCACCAATGTCTTTTCTTTATAACATGTAAAGATCTATCTATCTATATATATATATATGAATGTCTTAAGAATATATAAACATCTAACTATGTATCTAACTATATTTGTCTACATGTATATATTTTTGTACCTACATATGTGTCTAAACATATAAATTTATACATATACATATGCCATTACATATACATACGATACACATATATCTATGCGTATATACGAATACACATGCAAAAATATACATATTATAGCAATTCACTAATCATGATAAATTCCACACCATGATTTCTAATTGATAACTTAGGTTTCTAACTACCGTACATCGAAATTTTAAATCGCTACAATTTTTTCAAAACAACTTACTTCAAGAGTCCCCTACTTAAAACTTTCATTTCAATGCTATAGTGCCAAATATGATGCCACATGAGCATACTTCCTGTCAAAATGCCCTTACAACTACTCGACGTTATATAAACAACTACTATCGCAACCATCATAACAACCTCAAAATATCACAAACATGGTTTTAGCTCCCTTGCAGGGACTCTAGCTCTTTCAAATCACTTGTTTATATTATAATCTTTTGTATTTTAACCATCTATTTTTTTATTTTAATTGAATCATTTATTTATTTTTCCAATTTATATTTTATATATAATCTCATTTTTTTTCTTTTTTCATTGGTTAAATTATTATTGTTTTAAGATGTAGTACATTTTCCTTTATATCTTCCTTCATTCTTTTAATAATTCTTGCAGAGTTATTTATTCATTGTTTGAAACATTTAACTTTTAACCTTTTTTGATTCATTTATTTGTGTTATATCATATTACTATATTATTCATTCTTATGTCATGTTTTCATCATTTTTTCACTCATTTTCACTTTTACTTCATTTCCCAATATCCTTCTTCCACACCCTCTCCCACCACTAACTCTTTGTAAGGTCATTTTTGCAATCATATTCTCTATTATCCTATTCCTATGATGAATCATTGAGTGTGATTCAAAACATCGACTCAAAATAGCATACACAGTTTAACCCATAAGTGTTTACTCTATCATTCATGGACTTTGGAAAAATCATACCATCTATAATCATTGGTTCATTAATATTTAACAATTATTGATTTGAATGAAAAGATTTAGTTGCACTTGTGTCTACTAAATCAAACTTGATAATTTAATTTAATATATTTTATTTTTAATATATATCTACATATTAAATTAAAAATAAACAATTTGTAATAAATAATCATTTTAATATATACCAATTTTATAGTAATAATAAGAGAAGAAACATTGCCAAAATGTAATATCTAACTTTTAATTATTTTTAGTATATATTATATTTATTTTATTTATTTAATATATAATAATTTGTAATATAACATTTATTAAAGATATTATTTATTTAAAATTTAGTGATTAAAATTAGGTTTATAGTTATGGATAGTGTTACCATCATAGTTAGGGTTAGAGATAGGTCTAGGATTAGGATAATGGTTTAGAATTTATTGTTAGGGTTAGAGTAATGGTTAGAGTTAGGGTTAGGTCATGAAAATAACTAATTAACAATACTAAAACATTATAATTAACAAAACTTACATTTATTTTTATTCACATTAATAAAACTTGTATTTAATTTTTAGCAAATCTAAAAAGCAATAATTACAATACTATAAGGGCAAGTACTAGCCACTACGTGGCACTTGTTTTGTTTGGTGATATAGCTATGAAGCATTTGATTTGAATGAACAAAATCTTATATAAAAGCATGATTTATTAAAAAATAGTATGGTTTTCAATATAAGAAAAAATCCAAATGTATTTTTATGGTAAATAATATAAGGTAGGTATAGGTTTCATCATAACCAAAAAACCAAAATTATAATAAAAAATTCTACATAGCAAGCATTTTCTGAAATTATCAAATTGTATGTCCTTTGAAAATCATTCTTAAATGCAGGCAGGTGGTTGAGATTAATTCCATTGTCTTGCATCCATCTCCTCAATTATGAACCATTGATTTCAAACACCAGGTCATCCATTTAATATAGGGAACACCTTCGACGTAAAAATTGCAATTCCACTGAATTATCCTATTCAAAAAATGAGGTGATAACAAACCTAATTGTCCCTCTTCCAAACTGTTCATAACCATTGAATATTGAGTTTGAAGATATAAGCACTAAATCACTTATAATTTAACATGTTATTTTCTTAATACAAAAATATATTAGCATGTCAATAAAATTTTCTATCAACTTGCTAAAATTTTGAAATGTGCTACTTCATAATCCATGCTAAAACTACATTATTGTAAGGAATGACAATTAAAAAATGACATACACACTTCATGATTGAAATCAACAAGTAATACGTTCATTTAAGTATGCTAGCAATACACAAGACAATATTGAAAAAGATATGAAACTATTGATTCTCAAACACTAAATAATATCATATCAAAAATCATTTTTAACTTCTAATTATCTACCAAAGATTTTTTTAACTTTTTTTTTTTTTTGAATAAAAGGGGTAAAAATTTATTCCATCAGAGAGACAAGAGTACAAGGAGCAAGACTAGAAACAACTAGAGCCTAAAAGGCCCACCCAACAAAACAAAAACCTGAGAACATCAAGCCACACAAACAGGAAAACAAAACCTGTTCATGGACCATAAATATCCTCATGAATCATTATCATCATCTTATGGACATAATCACTGGGAAGATGCTCCCAATCATCAATCTTCAAGTCACCCCTAAACTCAAAAGCCCATTTAGAAAGACAATCTGCCACATTGTTCCATTCACTCGGAATATGAACAAATGACACCATTTCAAGCAAACTACTAATCTCTAGAATCTATTGCACAGTCAAAGAAAAAAGCCAATTCACACCATCAACACCTTGCTTGTTTAACAAATTAATCACAATATGTGAATTTGATTCACAAATAACCTTACATCAGCCAAGAGCACAAGCCTTTTCCAAAGCAACCAAAATAGCAAGCGCCTCCATAAGATTATTAGTCTAGTGGCCTTGATACCTGGAGAAAAGGAAAATGACATCTCCAGAGCTATCTCTCCCCACACCACCCACACCAGCATAACCCAGATTTCCCCTAGACGAGCCATCAATATTAATTTATAGAATCCCATTAGGAGGAGGGGACCACCTACCTTCTCTCTACATTTTGTTGATGGGAAGTCTCCTCCCTCTGAAATAGGTCCTCCTTATGCTTAGACCATTCAGATCCAAACCCTGAAGCACCATAGCCTCCCTAGCATCCAGAGGATCTCCAACCACACAATTAGCTGAAACAGACTCCTGAAGCATACCAAGAATCCTTTGCCAAACTTGCAAAACCAACAACTTTTTATCCTGAAAAATCTTGAGATTCCTCTCCAGCCAAATTTTCCAAAGAACGCACAAAGGCCCCAATGGACCACACCATCTGGAGAGGGAAAGAGTGAGCATGAGGTCTCCCCAAAGTCTTCCAAAAATCAGTAAGAGAGAAAGCATGCACACAAGAGTGGCTCCACACCGTCCACCAAAGGTGCTAGATAAATCTAGAGAAAGCACACTGGAAAAACAAATGTGAAGAAGACTCCTCACTACTACCACAAAGGAAGCATATGGAGGGACCCTAAAAGCCTCTCCTTAGAAGATTATCCCAAGTAAGACATCCGTTACGGGCAACAAGCCAAAGAAAGAAGTTGCACTTAAGCCACACAAACTTATTCCAAACATATTTCCACCAAGGGACATCAATCTCCCCATATTTCCTTCTACCCAATTCATGATACCTTCACTTCTAAACTTTATCTACCAAAGATTTTTCAAATTTATTTTAAATTTATTTTAAGAAAATAAGAGTAATTCAAGATTATGTATAATAAACACAATCGCTTAAATTGAAAATTCCTACAAAGAGCATCACAAACACACATTTGACATGCTAGCTTTGTTTTAAAAAACATGATACACCGGCTCACAATTACACAACGATAACAATGGCTGCCATGGCACATGCTAAAACAAAAATCTCGCAGTAACGATAGTTGCTATGGCTTCTACTTAGATAATGACCTAGAGATTGTACATATTATTATAGCTGGTTACCATGGTAGTATTTTAAATATTTTAGTATTTCTAAAAGCTTTGAAAGCTTATTAGATTGGTTTTCAAGATAGATCAATACTAACAAAGCTTCTGAAATATTTACTAGCATTAAAAAAGAAAAATTACTCTTGAAGTGGAAATGATTTCGCTATTGGTTCAATTGCTAGATACATAGAGCTCCTCTTTTTGTGCAATAACAAAATAGAGAATCCACACCTTTTGAATTGCATCATGAATGACCCTCTTCAATGTTCAAAGCCATGCTGTACTAACAAGGGCAAACTAAAAAATATGTTCAACTCTCATCTGTGTTTAAAATATCATAGCAATGAACGCATCATTTCATGCTCAGTTTGAACATGAGACCTAGTGATATCTTTGACAGAACAACAACCACTGAGAGACATGGCCAATTCTAGCTCATCATGAAGCATATCTAACACTTTCTTAACACCACTCTGGCCTTTCACTGCGAGACCAAATATTATTGGCCTTCCCACCTGCAGTGTAATTCATTGCAAATTGGAAAAAGAACTTGAGACTCGTACCAAGTGAAATCATGTGAAGCCAATCCATTTATCTGGCCATTCTATATTTTCTATATAATATTTACCAAGTGAATTCCTGTCATTTTCCTATGGTGCATTGAAAGGTTCCTTATACAAATACCCACTAAAAACAATAATAAGAAAAAGATGCTAAATGTGCAAGATAGATGGCGTTACAGACCAGAACTGCTTGTGCTCCAAGAGCTAATGCTTTGAACATATCTGTACCACGACGAATGCCACCATCCAATAGTACAGGGACTCTTCCTCGTACAGCATTGACAACCTGCTCATAATAAGTATATGTATTAGTTTATTTTAATGTTTTGGAAAGTATGGAAAGACACGTAAACTAACAAAATAAGAAAAATGTGCACCAAGCTGTAACACTTTCTTTTGTGTAATATTCAATGTTGTGATTCATTTCAATGAATATTACACAAAAGAGGAGGTGCCGTAATACTGTTTTTTCATTGTGATTCACCATGATAAATATTACACAAAAAAGGAGATGTGGTAATATTTCTTTTTAAAATATTCATCATTGTGATTCACTACATGCATAGAAAAACAATGGGAGTGCTTGAGAAATAGTTTATAAATAGTCAATTTAGGCTAGAAATTACAAAGACAACTTGCAGTGGATCACGAATTATAGAGGACATTTAAAATCTCAAAGGCTATAAAATCCACCAGTGCTCCATACTCATTTTCAACTCTACAAAACAAGAAAAGATACTGTTGCTGAAAAACATTATATAACAGATCCATGCTCTGAGTAGAAAAGATTCCTCTATTTCAAGCTAAAACATAATAGGTTACTACTATTTTCTTCATGGAACTAAAGTGCTGTTCTATAGGCCCTAGTTATGTAAAAGCTCAATGGCCTACTCCATTACAGCATATGCTCATGTTATTTTGTGAGTCGGCTAGCTTCAACATCTATCATAGCAATAATGGGGCGATGAGGAAAACAATGATAAGAAGTTCAATGTCAGACCCAGCCCTTTTCCACTTAAGATCCCCCTCAATTAATTAAACAGTATCATTCCGAATGGTTCATGAAAAAACAAATAGTTCATCGAAATGCTTTCAATTAGAGAATAGTCAATAACTAATAATCCTCGTTACAGCAAACTAAATATTATAAAAATCTTTAACATATTATGGGTTGCCAAAGCAACAAGCTCTTCCCTTCTAGCAATCTAACAATAACATGGTAATAGCAAGCTAAAGAGTCCAAAAGGAGAAAACCCTCACCATGCTACCTTGTCTTGCTTCTTAGATCATTTTCTTACTGTGGTAAAGAGCAATTATAATAAATTAAAAATCAACCTGATGAGAAAATATAATTTATTTTTCAATGTTATGAATTGCTTGCTTTGTGCTTTAGCAAATTGGTACAAAGAAGTTGGCTATACACTTAACATGCAATTTATTTCCACTCAAAATGACTTGTTATGTTGGAAATTAAACTTTAAAATGTACAATGTTCTGACTTTGAACATACAAGTTAGGGTGTGTACTTTGGTCGTCAAGACAAAACCTCCCATAGAATTTCAAACTATAGTCTATGCCTATCTTCCTAGGGACGCATCCCCTACAAAATTGGACCCACGCCCTGTAAGGGATGTTTCTAGGACAAAGTTGGCTTGATGGTGGAGGGTGCTTACAAGCACATTTTCTACTCTGTGTTATGTTCAATGCATGGTGAAGGCATTGGTGGCAGAAACTAGAGACATACAAATGTTCATTTGCAACCATCAAACTTCACTTGCTTTGTTCAAAAAAATTTCAAGGAAAGAATACATCAATCTCATGAATACTAAATACGCTAGCTACTTTATTTTGTTGGAGAGGATATTTGAAGTGCAAAAGCCTCTACAAATGCATTGAAAGACATTGGTAAGATAAGTTGGGTGAAGGCATTGGTGGTAGAAACTAGAGACACACAAATGTTCATTTGCAACCATCACATTTCACTTGCTTTATTCAAGGCTTTTTTCAAGGAAAGAATACTTCAAGCCTATGGATACTAGATACGAGCTAGCTACTTTATTTTGTTGGAAAGGATGCTTGAGGTGTAGAAGCCTCTACAACTAATGATGGTTAATTCAAAGTGGAGTAGATGGCCAGATACAAGCATGACT
This sequence comes from Sequoia sempervirens, assembly GCA_007258455.2. Lineage (NCBI taxonomy): Eukaryota > Viridiplantae > Streptophyta > Pinopsida > Cupressales > Cupressaceae > Sequoia > Sequoia sempervirens. The sequence continues at coordinate 287,550 of VDFB02207698.1, read as the reverse complement.
CAGAGAAAAAGTGTGAAGCAAAAAATCTTCAATGATGATTGGTGGTCTACAGTGAGGAAAGAAATTGCTGATTTCATTATTGAATTTATGATTTTATTGTTTCTAAATTTCTAACTTGTAAATTCTTTTCATTCTTTGCAAATATGTTTACTCCATCCCACTTGAGTGGGTCATAAAATATGTTAATATAGACTCTCCAAGACTTGGAGAGAATTTTGAGACATTTGACAACATGTAAGGTAAATGAAGCAAGTCATTCCTAGCAGGGAGCTATTTGGCATTGTATTGAGGTGCATATTAGGTCCATTATGACATGGTGGTGGAACACTATGAACACTCTACTTCATATGGTAGTCTACACTCTAAATCCCAAATGGTATGCAACAAGGCCTGGGAGAGTGCCTCCATTTGATGACGAAGAGATGAAAGAAGGGATCATGAAAGAAGGGATCATGAAGGCCCTTCGAAAGATGTTTAATGATGAGGAATCTACCATATTTTTAACACAATGTCTAGCCTTTGTCAATCTCTTTAGTCCAAAATTCAATAGACCAAAGCTAAGGATGAATAGAGCTACATTAGCTCAAATCGACTCTATTGGATGGTGGACATGGCATGGCTAGGATGCACCAAAGTTGAGGATGTGGTCTCCTTTCAAAAGTTACCAATTCCTTTCGCTACAAAAAAGAATTAGTCTACATATAGCTTCATTCAGCCAATCAAGAGGAATAAGCTTACCTCTCAACAATTGGAGAAGCTATTGACCTCACATAGTGCCTTGCAGCTTTAGGATCAATTGACTCATAAGTATTGATAGACTCTAGATGCACGTTGGGTTGTTGATCTCGAAGATGCTTCATAGGTTGATGAGGAGGCACAAGAGAGATTGGTTGGGGTTCCATTGGATGAGGCAGAACCTCATGGTGGCAGCGACTCAAACTCAAACTCAAATTTTGATATAGTGCTACCAAATACTGATTAGGGATAGCTACATATTTTCTATTTTTTCGTCATTTTCTAGTTGAAACTTGCAGCCTTTGGGCTTTCTATTGTAATTTAAAAATAATATATATGCATATTAACAATGAAAACAATTAAATTTTGTTAATTTGTTTGTTGATTCTCATGTGTAATCTCAACTCAACTCTAATGTTATGTATTGAGGTTCTACAATTTATATGATGGATACCTTATCGATGTTATCATGTGAATATTTGAAATTTTCTATATTTTTAAAATATTTCTATTTTTTCTAATAGACATCCCCTACTGTCCTCATCCCGGAAACTTGGTGGAACATAGGTTTGTGCATGACCACCAACAATACTACAAGAAACTAGAGATAACTTACTTTTCAATTTGAGTGGCAATATATCATTTCTATGTATTACCTGGTACGTTGATCATTGATTATTCAAATGTAAGAGATAATGGTAAAACCATCAAACATACTGACTGAAAATTCAACTATGTTTTGAAACAACACAAGCACATTTTTTGAATACCCAATTGTGCAGGATTTGGAGCATAACATGTGAATTAGAGATGTATGACTAACAATGTAGTGGATAGTGTGCAGGAATCAATCAGGATTGCTATATCAGTGGGCTGGATACTACCAAAGCATTGAATTTTTTATTGGTCCATCTTACCCAAGAGGATCTATATAGTATAAATACTTGTGTAGCTCTCCCATGAGGCAGATCTCGATCTTGAATATTTGTTGATGTTGTATCTTTGTATCTTGGCATGTCTACTATTGTATTTTTGGTTGCAATGTCTCATGTACTCCGAAGGATCTCTAATGCCCCGTTCTCAAGCCTAATCGGTTTGAAGACCATTAGACTATTTTTTGAGTTCTTGTGGGCTAAGTGGTAAGGCAAGAGAACTCCAAAGATCTTGGACGATGCAGTTTCAAAGTTACAAGGTTTCTTTTGTTGGCAATGAGCTTAATGGGCAATATTGATCTAAAGGACACTCTCTAAAGAGTTCTTGGACTTTTAGGGTGTTCTTCAAACTTCTCAGAGAGCACATCTATTTATTGTAAGTCACCAAATTGACTTCTATTATTCACCTAATGCCTTAGAATTCTATTAGCATGGTCAAAATTGGATTTTGATGTGTCTCGGGATTTTTCACAACTTGGGGTGATATAATTAAGGTATTCACTTAAGTTATAATGTTTTATCATTATTTTTGATAGCTTAAGTGTAATATCTTTTCAAAAAGGTATTTTAAATTCCCAATTGGATGCCTGGGAGAAATAAGGGGGTTTTGCACATGAAAAAGGTTTTATTCCATTTTAAAAGGAATCTTTTGGAAAAAGTGAATTAATTAATTATTTTAATTAGAGTTTTCCCTCTTAAAACTCTATATAAGGAGGCTTTGGGGCTCATTGTTGCATATGTTGAAGAATGATAATGTTATGTTGCCGGAATGGTTTTGATTCTCTACAATCTTTGAGGCCAAAATCCCTCATGGATTTCTAGTTCCGGAATTGCAAGATATTCCCTAGCTAGACGAGTGTGATTCTAGCCAAGAGTCACCATTGGGGTTGACTAGAAGTTTCTTAGTTTTTGTTTTTTCTAGTATGAATACTTGATGATGTTTAGTTGTGGATTTTGGAGTGAATGCTTCAAGTTTTAATGTGATTGATTTGAGTTGATTTGGTTCCCTGTTTTCTGGTCACACCTTCCATTGTTGTTCATACCTTCATGTTGGCCATACCATTGGAGGAGGGCATATTTGAATGGTAAACTCCTTAATTTTTAATTGTTATTTGCTAAAGATGATTAACCACTTGATAGGCCGTACCAAAGGAAGGATGGAGTTTAGTTGAGAAGGCTGTACTATCTCTTGGAGGCACCTATAGGGGTGTGGGAAGCTTCAGATCCAAGCGCTTGGTTTTGAGGATCCATTTCATCTTGGAATGGGGCGCCTAGGCTCATGGTGGAAGGAATGAAGGTTTGAGGCTACACTTTTCAAAATATCCCGCTCTAGAGGGGTTGTACCACTTCAGAACTTGTTGGTCGATCACTTTCAGTGCATTGACAGACCTGAAATTATTGGACAGTCATTTCCATACCTCTATTAATCACATATGATGCCAAGATAAGTCAATCAAACCTATTGGAAACATGGTTGTAGTTTGCATTCACTTTGGATGCATATACTGTAACAGCAGGGTTTTAGACCTCTTCCAAACCTACACCAGCCATCTATTTGTCAATCTTTAAGGTATAGTGTCATTTCCCATGATGGGTGATTAGTTCTTGATTGTTGTGGGACATGTGGGGGTGTTCTGTCAAATTATTTCATATTGTTAAATGTAACAACAAGATGCATATTTTAGACACCACTAGTGATCTACTCTTATTCATTTGTTGTTACTCACCCCACTACATAAGTGGCTCTTGTTACTCACTCACCATTGAGAAGTGGAAGAGCTTACTTTGCATTTCATTATTGCTTATGCTTTCCCACTGCAAAGTGGAAGTCCCAACTAACCCCACTAGATAAGTGGATGTTACTTTCAGCTGCTCAATTCAAGTATAATTGTAATCCCATACACCGTATGCTCTCACCTCGCCTACACTAGGAACTTGGTGATCAAATAGTGGAAAATAATTTTTTTAGCATTTTCATTCTATTGAGATAACATGTTTTTTCAAAAAATTCAAGGGTGATTATTATAGTGGTATCAGAGCTGGTCTTCTTGCTAGTCTATGCCTTTAACGCTTGTTATGCAGCTGCAAATTCTCTATGAGAAATAGATAACTCCATTACTATAACAGATAATAGACAAGACAGATATTTTAAAGACCACAAACTCCAATTGAGGATTCCTTCTCAGAAGTTCTAAGGGTTCGTCAGATTCCAGCTTGATTTCATCAGAAGTCATGGAAAAAAGGATAAGGGAATAGCCCCACTAGATAGTTCAAATTTCAGAGCAGCGAGGAAATTCAACACCATGCTTGACATGATGTCATAGTTGCTTGCCAAAATAAGTCAAAATGGGTCTCAAACACCCCATTTTTAGAATGGAGAAATTAGTGCTTCAAACACCAACAATCCTAGAGGCAATAATGGACACACTAATGGCATTCCTATTGGGTCTGTCACTAGACCCCTTCAGCCTACCTTAACTTGTAGGGAGGAATCCCCACTTGAACAAGAAGCCCTGATTCCTGTGGTAGATTGTAATGTCCCAACCCTTGTTGAGATATTTTCAACTGTTGTCTGCCTGTCTAATTTGCTTGTGGTTTTCAAGTTTCTTGTTTTATGTTTAAAATTGCAAGTTTTGTGCCAAGTAATGCAATAGAATACAAGTAAACACATAAACCAGATTGCCAGGCAACATACTATGAAGGAAAGACATTAGACTTTCGATCTGATTTTGATATCCTTTTACACAGAACAATACACTTTCAAATACAGATTAACTTTTTGCACTGCTAATACAAGGTATTCATAACAGATTCACATACAATGCTAAAAGATCATTTTTCATACCCAAAAATGACATAGCCAAGTAATATGTAATTCTGGAAGTGTTTATCAGCCACCTAGCAAACCCCTGAGAATGACGCCTAGCTTGAATGGTTGTAATCTCCACCTCCAAAACGCATTCAATAGACTCCCTTAGACTGGACACCCCCAATGGGAATGAAAAAGTGCATAGAACTAAGGCGTTTTAGCCTCAAGAACAATCACCACCCTCTAAGGTCAGTACAGCCTGACTGTAGTTGATTGTACAACTTGGTTATTGCTTCAGTACGACCCAGCAAGGATTAGATAGCATTAAATCTCTTCAATCAGCAACTATCTTCTGATTTTCAGACCTTCAAACCCCTCCAAACTCTAAAATAGCTCAACAAAGTTGCTCAATGAACTCCCACGTGCCAATGAAGAAGGCACCAATCAGCAATTAAGATATTCAATAATAAATGTCTTCAATAACAATCTTCAAACTTCTGATCAGCCATTGATTAATCTTCAAAACCCTTGAATAACTGATGAAATTCTCCTATATTAAGCACAATGAGACTTCAAATTTAAAGCCTCCTATAATTGCAGCCTTCAGATGATCTTTCACACCCTCAGGTAGCAGAAATCTAAGAGGGACTACATCCTCAAAGACCCATTTGATGCAGCAAACCCTAGTTCACTACTCCCAAAGCAAAAGCTTCAAAATGCTCAAGTGTCAAATGATTGAATGAATGATTAATTTGCTTTTGTTGAATGCTTTTATATGCCTCATGAAAAGCTCGACCCCCAAGGTATTTCAAATCATTAAATAAATATTATTTCCTGTGCTTTTGTCGTACTTTATGCTTTTTTCATTAAAAGGGATGCCCAAGTATGCACTTTATAAATTGACTTAAGTCATTAAGTGGCCCCCATCAATATAAAGTCAAAATATAACATTATGATATGTACCCTTTTTAATAAATTAATTATTATTAAAGCTTATCTTTAATAATAATTAAAAATAAAATAACATTATTAAAAATAATTATTTCTTGATTCCGTCAGTGCCAGGGGGTCGACCACTTCATCCAATATGCATCCAGGTGCCTTTCTAAAAATAGTAACACTAGACTTTGGCAATCGGATGACTTACTATAAATAGTAAGTGTGCACAAACTGAGTCCAAACCAACTCCCAAAGGCGAATCCTGAATGATATCAAACTCTGGAGAAGAAAAAACCACAAAAGCGTGTAATGAACCGGACCAAATTTTTTTTTGTTTTTTCATAAAAGATTACAATGCAACATGCACCCGTTAAGGTTAGCATAAACCAAAACGATGCAGAAAGTAACTCTAACCAGAATGTACACCAGGATCCCGATGAGGGCAAGGTGTGAGCATTGGTCAGAGGATCTCAAAGAAAATTGCTGAATAAGAACTCTAACCAGAGATGCGCCGGTGAACGACGAGCATTCGGTCAGAGGATCCCTATCTATTGCAATACTGAAAAGAGCTCAACACCAAGTATGTGCTACTCAATCCGTGATGGATAAGAGGCGACCATTTGGTGGAGACTTAAGGAAATTACAATGCAAAACAGAAATAGGCGGCAAGCCAGCCTCTTCCACTTGTTCAGTGGGCAATACAAACATAGAGAAATTGCGGGAATGTTAAATGATGCTGACAGTACTACTGTACAGCTTACAATATCAGAAATTCATCAACTAAGCACATTATATGAGAACCTTCAACAATTACAACAATATAGAATGATAATTCCAAGTCTTCTCAATGGTTTTCTTTGCACACAACTCGAGTGATTATTTTATGCTTGCTGCTATGACAGAGTTAGGACTGTTTTTCTGTTATCAGCAACACTGTATCACCAAAATATGCTCACAAACCTCACACCTCTCATTCAAACTGCAAGTAAATAGATGCAAATGACAACTAAGATGGTGGCGCCCAAGTTAGAGACATAAAACAACCCCAAAGTACTGATATTTAATTTCTACACAATTCCCAATGAAGGTACAATGGTACGGCCCCTTGAGGAGGGCGATTTCTTCTTAAAATTCCCACACTTGTTTATAAATCACAAAACTTGGCAATAATTGGCGCCCAAGCATGACTAATGGAAATATGCAATACCCACAATGAAATCTTTTTGTATTTTTGAATTATGAATAAAACATGCCTACAGCAATGCAACAACAGCAACACTGAAACACTGCAAAATGCTTGAATAACATCAACTAAATGCAAGTAACTCAACTACAATGCCAAAACAACCCAAATACAATCTAACCTCTCAACTAGTTGCTATCTTTCAAGCAAGAAGATGAGCCAATGCTAGGAGGTGTGCTTTCCTCGAAGCGAGTGCCTGAAATCAATCCAGCAGCATAACGGTGTAGTAGACAGAAGATGCCAAATGAAGAGCTGAGGCCTGATTATATAGACGAGAGAGAAACATCTAGAAGCTTCCAAGGGCGCCCAAACCCTAATTTCAAATTCACCTTTTCCCTCCAAAGATGGCGTCCATTTTCAACAATAAAACATTTCACTTTTTAAAATAAAATAATCTTCTCAAAAGGGCGTCCCACTTACTTGTCTCAATATTTGACATTTTGAAACTATAATTTATCTCCTTATGATGCCTGGACCCTCAAAAGTCCCCTTTTTAAAAACAACTTAAAGTTGCACTGCTAGGCAAGGGGTATAATATTAAAATAATAATATTATAATGAAATTACTTATCTCTCCCAGAAAAATGCGCCCAAGGCCAAGAACTGAAGTGCCAGCTGAAACAACTGAAGAAGTGACCCAACTGAACTGTACCCGAACTGTCCACTGCCAGAAATAGAATTTACTAAAAATAGTAAATTCGCGAAGTTGCCCGAAATGCCAAACTGAACACACCACTGCGAAGCTCTCTGAAAACCCAGAAAGAATCCGCAGTCAGAAACCCAAACTCCAAGCAACAACCACCTCAAAACTTGGAAACCCTAATTTCACCATCCGCACAGCCTACGGGTCTCCGGAATAGGCCAACGGTCAACAGAAACGATCACTGCTGAGAAGGGGACATTACAGTCCGCCCTCCCCAAGATTGCTTGCCCTCAAGCAATCGCAAGTCTGGATGCTGTAGAATCTCCTCATCCTCCCAAGTAGCATCCTCCAATGGTAAATTCTTCCACTTTACCAAATACTCTTTGATTGTTCTCCTCCTCAAGGAATGCTCTCTGAAATCAATAATCTGTTCTGGAACCAAAGTCAATTGCCCTTCTTCATCCAAAGGAGGTAACTGTGATGAAGCCACAACGTTGTGTCCAAGTGCCTTTTTGAGGCGAGACACATGGAAGACATTGTGGACCTTACTACTCGAAGGTAGTTCCAACTCATAGGCCACCGCTCCAACCTTCCTAACAACCTTGAATGGTCCATAGAAGCGTGGTTTCAGCTTCTCAGCTCCACTCTTCTTAAGTGTAGACTGTCTGTAGGGCTGAAGCCGAAGATATACCATGTCACCAACATCAAATGAGCGCTCAACACGCTGCTGATCAGCGTACATCTTTTGCTGATTTTGTGCCATTTGAAGGTTGTCTTTCAAAGATTTCAAAACATCTTGGCTCTGCTGCAACCAATCCTTGGCTTGAGGAGCCTTGCTATCGCCAAACACCAAATCAGCAAAGCTTGGAGCCTCGTAACCATAGAGGGCCATGAATGGAGACATCTTTATTGACATGTGGAAAGATGAATTGTAGCAATATTCTCCCAAGTGGAGCCATTTTACCCATGCTCTTTGCTGTTCCGAGACATAATTTCTGAGATAGCCCTCCAACCACTTGTTCACAATCTCCGTTTGACCATCCGTTTGTGGGTGATAGCTAGTGCTTGGAGTAAGCACCGTACCACTCATTCTAAAAATTTCCTGCCAAAAGGTGCTTAGGAACTTGCTGTCCCTATCACTCACAATATTTTTAGGCAACCCATGCAGTCTAAACACTTCATGGAAGAACAAATCTGCAACTTGAGCTGCTGTAAATGTGCTTGTGATGGCAAAGAAATGAGAGAATTTGGTCAATCTGTCCACTACAACATAAATACAGTCTTTGCCTTGAGCCCTAGGCAACCCGGTGATGAAATCCATAGAAATACTCTCCCATTTTTGATTTGGAATGGGAAGTGGCTGCAGTAGACCAGCTGGAAGAGAGTGCTCATTTTTATTCATTTGACAAGTACTACACTCCTTGATGTGACGCTGAACATCATCTTTCAACCCCTTCCAAGAGAATCTCTCTCGAATCTGCTTGTATGTCTTGAAGTACCCTTGGTGACCAGCAAGTGGACTGTCATGGAAAGTCACCAAAATCTTCTTAAGTTTAGAATCAGCCACTAAGAAGATTCTTCCCTTGTAGTGGATCAATCCATCAACTACCTTGTACCTTTCATCATGAAAAGTACCTTCAATAACGCTGGTTGCAAACTGATTTTTGGCATAATCAGCAAGCAACAACTCCTTCCAATCAGCATTAAGCTCACACAATGAGCTCAAGTGAGGCCTTCTGGACAAAGCATCAGCCACAATGTTATTCTTCCCTTTGACATACTCAATGTCAAAATCGTAAGCTTGTAGCTTACTCACCCACTTCTGCTGTCTCTCATTCAAGTCCTTCTGATGCATAAAATGCTTGAGACTGTTGTGATCAGTTTTGACCACGAATTTACTCCCCACCAGATACTGTCTGAACTTGGCTAATGCGTGCATGATTGCAAGCATTTCTTTATCATAGATAGAATAGGTCCTTTCAACCCCTCTTAATTTTCTGCTTTCAAATACAATTGGATGCTTCTCTTGCATCAAAACAGCCCCAATACCTTCTCCTGATGCATCACACTGTAACTCAAAGGGTTTGGAGAAATCTGGTATGGCCAATACAGGACAAGAACTCATGATTCTCTTGAACTTATCAAACACACTCTGAGCTTTTTCCGACCACATGAAAGCCCCCTTTTTAGTGAGGTCAGTAAGAGGAGCAGCACTTTGAGAATACCCCTTTACGAACCTTCTATAGAAGCCACAAAGACCCAAGAATCCCTTCAAATGAGTCAGATTTTCTGGAGGTGGCCAATCTACTATAGCCTTGATCTTTTCTGGATCAACCTTCACCCCTTCAGCGCTGATTATGTGGCCAAGGTAGAGCAGCTCCTTCATTCCAAATTCACATTTGGACTCTTTTGCAAACAAACTTTCTGATTCAAGAATGCTAAGCACTTCCTCCAAGTGCTTGAGATGTTCCTCCCACGTCTTGCTGAAGATGAGAATATCATCAAAGAAAATTAACACAAATTTCCTCAACTGCTTCTGGAAGACTCTGTTCATGCAAGACTGGAAAGTGGCTGGAGCATTAGTCAAGCCAAAGGGCATGACTAGGAACTCGAAATGACCATAGTGGCATCTGAATGCCGTCTTCTCAACATCTGAGCCCCTCATCCGGATTTGATAGTAACCCGATCTCAAATCAATTTTGGAGAAGAATTTAGCACCATGTAGCTCATCAATGAGCTCATCGATCCGAGGAATAGGATACCGATTTTTTATTGTGCTTTGATTCAAGGCACGATAATCTACACACATGCGGATGGTGCCGTCTTTCTTCTTCACAAGAACCACAGCTGAAGCGAAGGGACTCTTGCTAGGGCGAATGAAGCCCATCTCCAGGAGTTCTCTTATGTTCTTCTCAATTTCGTCCTTCTGCTTCTTAGGATATCTATACGGTGTTGTAATGACTGGTTTGGCCCCTTCCTTAAGTTCAATAACATGCTCAGCACCTCTTTCTGGTGGTGGCCCAGGTGGTAGATCAGCAAACACCTTACTCCTTTTGGTGAGTATGGATTGAATATCAGGAGGATATTCCCTCTTGGTCTCAACTGGACTGGCAGGAAGAACCATGCATTCCGCAGCCCACTCCACTTGGTCATGTCTAATCAGCCTTTCCATCCTTTTGAAAGAAACTATACGAGGACCACCATTAGACATTCCTCTCAAAACAACTCTCTTACCATCAGATTGGAACTTGAGCTCCATGGTTTGTAGGTTGAGAGAGATTTCACCAAGTGAGCGTAACCATTGTATGCCCAAGACTGCATCTGTGTCACCAATAGTAACCACATAGAAGTCATCTTTGACTTCATAGTTTCCCAACTGCAAGGACATGTTAGGAACTCTTCGTGTGCATGAAATGTGAAACCCATCAGCCACCATGACTTTGAAGCCTTCAAATTCTTCAGTTTTGAGACCTCTCTTTGCAACCACACCTTCATCAATGAAGTTATGCGTTGCACTAGTATCAATTAATGCAACAATACGATGGCCTCCAACTCCACCACGAACCTTGAAAGATTCGTTCTTTTGGAAACTAGAGAGTTGGGCAATAGGGCCCCCAACTCCTTGTTCATGATCGGACTCTTCTGTGGCTCTTTCATCCTCGCTGTCCCCAAAATAAGACTGCTGATCAGACATATCAGATGCTGATTCATAATCAGAATAGGTTCCCATTTGATTATAACGCCCTCTTCCAGGACATCTATGGCCTTTAGTCCAAGGCTCTAAACATGTGTAACACTTGCCCTCCTTTCTGAGCTGTTCACGTTGCTCTTCAGTCAATTTAGGTGGGAACTTCTTGTGCTGATTAGAAGAATGTCTTTTATCCTTATCCCTCTTATGGCCAAAAGGCTTAGGCGGAAATTTAGGCCCAGGGGCTGATAACTCCATACTACGAGCCTTCTTGATTGCCTCATCAAGACTTGGTGGATCGAAAGCTTTAACCCATCCTTTCAAGGGTTCAACCAAACCTTCAGAAAACAACACAACCAATCTTCTTTCGGTGATGTTGGGCACCATCACAGAAAGTCTCTGGAAATCAGCAATGTAAGAATCCAAGGAGCCATGCTGTTTGAGTTGTGCAAGCTCGCGAAATCTTACTTCAGGATCCTTAGTGTCGAACCTTTCAATCAGCTTGTTGGTGAATTCTCCATAGGTTCGAATAAGGTTATGGCCAAGAGTGACCAAACCATGGTACCACCACTCATGGGCAGCTCCCTCCAAATGAAGCGTTGCAAACTTGATGGCATCTTCTTCTGGCATGGGACGAAGTGAAAGGTAGTTGTCTAACTTCTGAACCCATGATCTTGCTGAACACGTATCACTTCCATCGAAGTGAGCCAATGTTACCTTTCCTAAGGCTTGATGAAAATCTGTTCTAGGAGCCATATAAGCTCGGTTATCAACTCTTCTTCCGTGTCTTCTGTCCCTCTGATTCAAGAATTGATCAAAGGACCATTGGTTCCTAAGATCAGGAGGTAGGGTAGCATACTCCATATAGGCTTGTCTGGCATCGTCTACCAAGGGAATGGGAGCTTCAACTGGTTGTTCTTCTCTTGGAGTGAATGTAGGAAAGAGCGGTCTAGAGGCTGATCCGCTAGAGATGGCATCATGCTGTCCAATAGTTCTACTACCTCCATTACCATTGTTTCCATTATTCCCATTGTTTCCATTGACACCACTGCTTTCTCCTGTAGCATGGTTTTGATTCGGAATATGGTTCTGAGTAGCTTGCTGATCCATTTTAGCAAGTAATCGAGACATCATCTCAATCATCCCATCAAACTTCTTTTCCATCCTTGCATCCTTCTCTTCCATGGCTGTCCTAAGATTGTCTGACATGTTCTCAACTGTTTTACCCGTATCCACAGCTAACCCTGTTTCTCTCAAAGCCTCTGAAAAAGTATCTGCTTCTGGCACTGACGGAAGCTGTATCTGTTGTCTTCTGGCCTGACCTCTGGTGAAGTATCTGCAATCACTGTCACTCATCTGACCACTGAATCACTGTTGGGCACAGGTTGGCAGAATCATGGCTCTGATACCACTGTAATGAACCGGACCAATTTTTTTTTGTTTTTTCATAAAAGATTACAATGCAACATGCACCCGTTAAGGTTAGCATAAACCAAAACGATGCAGAAAGTAACTCTAACCAGAATGTACACCAGGATCCCGATGAGGGCAAGGTGTGAGCATTGGTCAGAGGATCTCAAAGAAAATTGCTGAATAAGAACTCTAACCAGAGATGCGCCGGTGAACGACGAGCATTCGGTCAGAGGATCCCTATCTATTGCAATACTGAAAAGAGCTCAACACCAAGTATGTGCTACTCAATCCGTGATGGATAAGAGGCGACCATTTGGTGGAGACTTAAGGAAATTACAATGCAAAACAGAAATAGGCGGCAAGCCAGCCTCTTCCACTTGTTCAGTGGGCAATACAAACATAGAGAAATTGCGGGAATGTTAAATGATGCTGACAGTACTACTGTACAGCTTACAATATCAGAAATTCATCAACTAAGCACATTATATGAGAACCTTCAACAATTACAACAATATAGAATGATAATTCCAAGTCTTCTCAATGGTTTTCTTTGCACACAACTCGAGTGATTATTTTATGCTTGCTGCTATGACAGAGTTAGGACTGTTTTTCTGTTATCAGCAACACTGTATCACCAAAATATGCTCACAAACCTCACACCTCTCATTCAAACTGCAAGTAAATAGATGCAAATGACAACTAAGATGGTGGCGCCCAAGTTAGAGACATAAAACAACCCCAAAGTACTGATATTTAATTTCTACACAATTCCCAATGAAGGTACAATGGTACGGCCCCTTGAGGAGGGCGATTTCTTCTTAAAATTCCCACACTTGTTTATAAATCACAAAACTTGGCAATAATTGGCGCCCAAGCATGACTAATGGAAATATGCAATACCCACAATGAAATCTTTTTGTATTTTTGAATTATGAATAAAACATGCCTACAGCAATGCAACAACAGCAACACTGAAACACTGCAAAATGCTTGAATAACATCAACTAAATGCAAGTAACTCAACTACAATGCCAAAACAACCCAAATACAATCTAACCTCTCAACTAGTTGCTATCTTTCAAGCAAGAAGATGAGCCAATGCTAGGAGGTGTGCTTTCCTCGAAGCGAGTGCCTGAAATCAATCCAGCAGCATAACGGTGTAGTAGACAGAAGATGCCAAATGAAGAGCTGAGGCCTGATTATATAGACGAGAGAGAAACATCTAGAAGCTTCCAAGGGCGCCCAAACCCTAATTTCAAATTCACCTTTTCCCTCCAAAGATGGCGTCCATTTTCAACAATAAAACATTTCACTTTTTAAAATAAAATAATCTTCTCAAAAGGGCGTCCCACTTACTTGTCTCAATATTTGACATTTTAAAATTATAATTTATCTCCTTATGACGCCTGGACCCTCAAAAGTCCCCTTTTTAAAAACAACTTAAAGTTGCACTGCTAGGCAAGGGGTATAATATTAAAATAATAATATTATAATGAAATTACTTATCTCTCCCAGAAAAATGCGCCCAAGGCCAAGAACTGAAGTGCCAGCTGAAACAACTGAAGAAGTGACCCAACTGAACTGTACCCGAACTGTCCACTGCCAGAAATAGAATTTACTAAAAATAGTAAATTCGCGAAGTTGCCCGAAATGCCAAACTGAACACACCACTGCGAAGCTCTCTGAAAACCCAGAAAGAATCCGCAGTCAGAAACCCAAACTCCAAGCAACAACCACCTCAAAACTTGGAAACCCTAATTTCACCATCCGCACAGCCTACGGGTCTCCGGAATAGGCCAACGGTCAATAGAAACGATCATTGCTGAGAAGGGGACATTACAAAGCGCCACTAGAGAATCTGACAACTACCACATTGGACCCTCTAACCAACATTATTAGCCTACGAGGGTCAGAAAATAGGCTAATCCACAAAACTCTGATGCTCACGAAAAAGGGTACACTACATAGATGAAGGGTTAGTTATGTAGAGTACATAACTCTTCCGACTGAGATTCGGGATATTTTGTCCCTAGAGAAGTTCATGAACCAAAAGAAGAGAGGGGGTGGAAGGATTGAGAAGAGAGGTCCAATTGTGCAAAGGGATTACTAACAAGCCTTGGGGAAAGTGACTTTAGCTCACTTTGATAGGAGTGACAAGTGCACTACCCGAGCTTGGGTCCAAAAATTGGACAACTACTTGTCCCTCAGACCAACGCCAGAAGTGGATGACGTCAAATTCGCTACCTTACACTTAGATGGAGCTGCTCATGAGTGGTGGTACCATGGCTTGGTCACACTTAGCCATAATTTGACTAACATTGATGATGAGTTTACAAACAAGCTCATTTAAAGATTTGACAAGAGAGATTCTGAGATGTAGTTTAGAGAGCTTGCACAGTTGAGACAACATAGCTTTGTTGATGCCTACATTGTTGAATTTCAGAGGCTTTTCGTCATGCTTCCTAACATCATGGAAACAAGATTGGTGGTCCTTTTCAGTGAAGGGCTAATGGAGCCATTGAGGGGATGGGTTAAGGATTTTGACCCACCAACTCTCCAAGAGGCGATAAAGAAGGCAAGAAGCATGGAGGTTGCAGCCCCAAGAAACAAATTTCAATCCAAGACCTTCCAAAATAAGAAGGAAAAGAAGCATTTTCATAAAGATGCTAATCAGCCCAAGAAGTTTCCATCAAGAATGAATGATGACCTCTGTAATGAGCTTAGAAGGAAAAAACTATGTTTCACTTGCAAGGAGCCATGGGCCCTAGGCCATAAATGCTTCAAAAGGGGCAAAGTTTATCATTTAGAGTTTATTCAGTTGACGAATCAGCATCAGAAAAATCAGAACAACAGTCTGATTCAGAGGATAAAGAAGAAGAGTCCTCTGAAGAGTCAGAAGAAGATAAGTAAAGTGAGGGAACTCTTGCCCAACTTTCCAGCTTTCAGAAAAATATGATCTTTCAAGGTTCGAGGAGTCCTATGTGGGCAGTGAATTGTTGCTCTCTTTGATATTGGAGCCACATAATTTCATTGACGAAGGTATGGTTGCCAAAAGGGGACTCAAAACTAAAGAATTTGAAGGCTTTAAGGTGATAGTGGTTGACGGGTTTACAATTACTTGCACAAGGAAGATACCTCATATGAGTATTCAGTTGGGCAACTATGAAGTCAAGGATGACTTCTATGTTGTGAGTATTGGTGACACAGATGTAGTTTTTGGCATCCAATGGTTGCATCCTTTGGGAGATATCACATTAAACCTTCAAACCATGGAGCTGAAATTCCAATCAAATGGGAAAAAGGTTGTGTGAGAGGGATGTCCAATGGAGGCGCTCGCATTGTCTCTTTCAAGCAAATGGAAAGGTCGATTCACCATGACCAAGTGGAGTAGGCAACAAAGTGTGTTATCATGCCCAACATTCCTCAAGAAGAAAAGAGGGATTACCATCTTGATGTGCAAGATTTTCTTACTAAGCAAAGCAATGTTTTTAGTAGCATACCATCTGGAAGGCCTCCTAAAAGGTGGATTGAACACATGATAGAATTGGAGGAAGGTGCCAAGCTTGTCATCACCACTTCATATTGGCATCCCAAGAGGCACAATGATGAAATTGAAAAGGCCATCAAATAAATCTTAGATAAGGACACATTCATCCAAGCAAGAGCCCTTTTGCATCATCAATGGTTTTGCTGAAGAAAAAAGATGGAACTATGCGCATGTGCATAGATTACAAAGCCCTCAACAAGACCACCATCAAAAATCGGTACCCAATACCAAGAATTGATGAGTTACATGGAGTAGTCTTCTTTTCAAGTTATCATCAGATAAGAGTTCGAGAGGACATTGAAAATAATGCCTTTAGATGCCATTTTGGGCATTATGAATTTTTAGTTATGCCTTTTGGCTTAACTAATGCTCTTGCAACATTCCAATCTTGTATGAGTCAGGCGTTCAACAAGCGGTTACGAAAGTTCTAATATTCTTTGATGATATCTTGATTTTTAGCATGATTTGGAAGGAGCACATGAAACATTAGGAAGAAATGGAGCATTCTTGAAGCTGAATATTTGTTTGCAAAGGAATCCAAATGTGAGTTTGGTATGACCAAACTCTTGTAACTTGGTCATGTGAACAGTTCAAAGGGGGTCAGTGCGAACCAAGAAAAGATTAAGGCCACTCTGGATTGGTCACCACCAGAAAACCTTACTCAATTGAAGGGAGTTTTAGGTCTTTGTGGCTTCTAGAGAAGGTTTGTGAAGGGTTTTTCTCAGTTGGCTGCTCCTCTCACCAATCTCACCAAAAAGGGAGCATTTGTATGGTCTCGTGTTGCATAGAATTCCTTTGATCAGTTCAAGAGAATCATGAGTACATGCCTTGTTTTGGTCATACTTAATTTCTCCAAGCCTTTCAAGCTTTAGTGTGATGCTTCTAGAGAAGGGATAGGTGCTATTTTGATGTAGAACAAGCACCCAATTGCATTTGAAAGTAGAAAGTTGAGGGGTGTAGAAAATTGTTACTCAATTTATGATAAGGGGATGCTTGTTATAATGCACACTTTGGAAAAGTTTAGGCAATATTTGGTTGGTGGCAATTTCATTGTGAAAACCAATCATAATAGCCTCAAGTACTTCATCAGAAAGACCTCAATGATAGGCAACAAAAATGGGTTAGTAAGTTGTAAGCTTGCGATATTGACATAGTGTATGTCAAAGGGAAGAACATTGTGGCTGATGCCTTGTCAAGAAGGCCAAATTTGAGTTCCATGATGGAGATCACTGCTGACTGGAAGGAACAAATCCTTGTAGAATATGCCAAAAACTCTTTTACCACGAGTATGAAAGGTACAAAGTGGTGAATGAATTGATTCTCTACAAGGAAAGGATTGTTGGAAAAAAGTTGTCATACTGAACTACTGAATTACTGACAAAATAAAAAAACATCGTATCAAATAATATACTAGATGATTACCACTTATAAGGAGTATTAGTCACCACATGAACTTTATTCTAGGAGAAAGTTTGCCAAATAAATTAATGCATCGGACGACACCAACGAAGAATAAAGAATTGAACCAACAAGTGCAAGAGTTGTTGAAAAAAGTTTAATTAGAGAAAGTTTGAGTCGATGTGCGGTACTCATGGTAGTAGGACCCAAGAAGGGTGGTGAGTGGAGGATGTGTACTAAATACTAATTCTAGAGCAATCAACAAGATCACTGTAAGATATAGATCCCTATTACCAAGGATGGATGGCAATGGATTGTTGGAATGGAGCAAAGTCCTTTAATGAAAT
The DNA here is from genome assembly GCA_007258455.2 of Sequoia sempervirens. Taxonomy (NCBI): domain Eukaryota; kingdom Viridiplantae; phylum Streptophyta; class Pinopsida; order Cupressales; family Cupressaceae; genus Sequoia; species Sequoia sempervirens. Next base: position 269,857 of record VDFB02207698.1, on the reverse strand, counting down.
TGATTGAAGAGTGGTTATTATCAGATCAAAATAAAAGGAGATGAATGGAAGAGAACATTGAAGACTAATGAGGAATTGTTTGAGTGGTTGGTCGTACCTTTTGGTTTAACCATTGTGCCAAGTACATTTATGACACTAATGAATAAGATATTGAAGATGTTTTTGGGTAACTTTGTGATTGTTTACTTGGATGATATTTTGATTTTTAGTAAGACCAAGGAAAAACATGTAGAGCATATAAGGTTGGTATAAAAAGATTAAGAGAGGAGAAGTTGATCAATTTGAAGAAATATAGTTTTATCAAGGAGTTGGTATATTTGGCATCTCTAATTTCAGCTGAGGGGTTGAAGATGGATCTAGAGAAAGTGAGAGCAATTGTTGAGTGGCCTACACCAAATTTTGGAGAGGTAAGATCTTTTCTTGGTTTGGCAAGTTTCTATAGGAAGTTCATGAGAAATTTCCATGGTATTTTTGCACTGTAACTAAGACAATGAGGGAAGATAGGAAAGAATTCAAATGGACAATAGTAAATAATTTTTTTGAGTTGCTAAAGAAGAAAGTGACAAAATAGCTAGTCCTAGCTTTACCAAATTTCAACAAAATATTATAGGTTGATTGTGATGCACATGGGAATGCTGTTGGAGCTATATTGATCCAAAAAGGAAGAATTGTAGCATATTTGAGTGAAAAGTTGAATGATGCAAGGAGAATTTATCCAATCTATGACTAGATTTTTATGCCATAATCCAAGCATTGAAGAAGTCAAGACATTCCTTGTTGCCAAAGGAGTTTGTGTTGTACACAAATCATTAGGCATATCAATATTTGAATAGCCAAGGTAAGTTGAACCAAAGACACATGAGATGGGTCGATCTTATGCAAAGTTATACTTTTGTGTTAAAATATGGGAGTGGAAAATAAAATAAAGTTGCTAATGCATTGAGTAGGAGACAAAATTAGTTGAAAAAAAGAGAGTGGAAGTAGTTGGATTTGAAAAGCTAAATCATTTCTATGAAGTTGATCCTAATTTTGTGGAGGCATGATAAGCATGTAAAGAACCGGTAAACATGGATAGCAGTAGAGTTGTTGTTTAAGGGAAGTCAATTGTGAATACCAAGAAGTTCAAGAGAGAAAATTTAATTAACATAGTAGTAGTTTTGTAAGGAATTTTGGAGTAGAAAAGACAATTGCATTAGTGAGTGAGAACCATTTTTGGCCCCAAATATACAAGGATGTTAGGAAATTTGTTCAAAGTGCAAGAATTGTTAGGTTGGAAAAGGAAGTAGTCAAAGTGTTAGTTTATATCATATTATCAACCATTATCAATATCGGAGAAACTTTGGGAAAATATATGTATTTTGTATTAGGAATCATAGGAAAAATAGAGAGGGTATGATTCAATATTTGTAGTTGTGGATGAATTTTTTAGGATGGAAATTTCATTCCACGTAAAAATAGCAATGATGCAGTGCATATAGCTGACTTATTTTTTAAGTAAGTTGTGAGGTTGTATGGTTTACCAAAGAGTATAGTTTTAGACAAGAACACAAAATTTGTTGGATGTTTTTGGAAGACGTTGTGGAAGAAGATGAAGAGAATTTTAAAATTTAGTTCAACATATCACTCACAAATGGATGGACAAATAGAGGATGTAAACAAGAGTTTAGGTAATTTGTTGAGATGTCTAGTGTAATGTCCCCTTCTCAGTCCTAAGATTTTCAATGACCGTTAGCCTATTTCCAGAGTCTCGTAGGCTAAATGAAGGAGTTCAGGGGATTCTAAGATTCTTGGAAGATTCTTGTTAGCTCTTTCAGAAGTATATGCAGATATTGTCAGAGTGTTTTGGGTTTTTCTATGCCTTGGTGGGCAGTATTGCTATTTTCAACATTGTCTATTTTTAGCACTTACTATTTTTAGAAAGTTTCAATGTGATCCAATTTGGAGTTTGGACACTCACTATTTTTAGCAATATGCTATTTTTAGTAAGTGTTATTTTGGGCTCCTGGTCTTGGTAGTAGTGCAGTGCAGGGTTCCCAATTTTGACAATGGTTGGCAACTCAACTTGGGCGAGTCTTGATATTTTTGGCTTAATATTCATTCACCATTACCTAAGTCTTTGAAGAGGTGACGTTATGACTTAAGTTAAAAAGGTTCAATTTGACCCCCCTTGTGCCCAATGCCTAGGTTTAATGACTTAAAGTTGTTTTTAAAAGGGGGGCTTACATTACTTAAGTTGGACACATAGATGAGGGGCATAAAGAAAATTAAATTAAATTAATATTCTCTTTGGGAGTTGGGCATCCCATTTCGAGGGAAAAGGATTTCAAATTTGTGAGCCCTAATCTCTATTTAAGCTCACCTTTGGCTCTCATTCTATTCATGCTATTTGATGATAATGAAGTGTTGTCGGAGAGAGGATCGAATCCTTCAAGGGCTTTGGAGATGAAAAATTTCAAAGTCGCTTTAGTTTCAGAGTTGAGTGTAATGTCCCATTTTGGCCCTATTCTCTTCATTTGGATTTAGCCTATTTCCGAAAATCCGTAGGCTAAGCTGAGGCAGAAAATTAGGGTTTCCTCTTTCAGATACTACTCAGTTGGCGTTCTGAGGTTGTTGTGCAGACTTACTATTTATAGCAGTTCACTATTTTTAGCAAGTCTATCTTTTGGCAGTATCTATCTAGCAGCAGTTCAATCCTTTGCAGTTCAATGTTCAGTTTGGCTTTCTGTTGTTTTGATGTGAACTTACTATTTATAGCAGTTGGCTATTTTTAGTAAGTCTAATTTTGGCAGTAGCATCATCGACAATTCAACTCAAGTCATCTTGCTATCCTTCAGTTTCAGTTTGGCTTTGGTTCTCTCCATGGATTAAGTTTTATACTTAGTCATTTGTATGTTTCTCAGTTGTACCCCCACACCTAGGAATGATCACTTCGTGTTGTTTTTAAAAGGGGGTCATTAAGGGGTCAATGGTGCATTTAATGAACTATTAAATGCTTTATTGTTGCAAAGTGAAGTTGGACGCCTAAAAGAGGTTGATTAATATTTTATTATTTCAAAAAGTGAAATGTTTAAAGCGGTGTCCCTTTTGGAAGTTAAAGTGATTCAACTTCTTGGAATTTGAAGAGTCTCTTGTTGCTTCATTTGCCAATTGAAACTTATTTATTGCTGCTGTTTGAAGAGTTGATTATCTTTGGAAAATATTGTAAAGTTATGCTGCTGAATTGATTTCAGAACCCGGCTGAGGGGGAGCTTAGTATTTTACACCATTCTTCGGGCTTGAAACTATGGTTCCCTAGATGGTCAATTGGGAGTGTGTTTCATTCAGAAGTGCACATTGAGCTTCAACATTGGTGAATTTGGTGATAATTTCCAGATTTGAGCTTGCTAGTTTTGTATTGCTGAAGATGTTTTTAATTGCAGCTCATAGAGGGAATTTAATTTCATTATGGGTATTTGATTATTCAATGTCTTTGCTCTTGGCGCCCCTAATTGTGCATTTGCAGATTTTATCATGGAAAGATTGATTTTTAAAGCAAGGTCGACTTCTTCCTAGGGCCGTACCTTGTACTTGGTGCTTTGGATTTCGTGTTGGGCCATTTTGGTGATATTTGTGCTTGGATAGTGGCTGCTTCTTGGTCGCCCAACTTTGGAATTGATGAAATTTCAGTTTCATTGGATTTTGGAGGAGTTTGGTAAGAGTTTGTGCATTCTTGGGTGTTGATTAGTTTGCTGGTTTGATAAATTACAGTTGCTGGTTTTATATCAGATTTATATCAGAACAGTGCTGGGTTGGATTAGAGGTGATTTGAATGAGATTTGAGCATTATAGGGAGATCATGGTTGCTGGTCTGTATTTTAGTGAGTTGGTATTTTAATTCAAACTTAGTTCTTTCCTTGTGATGCAATATTTCTTGGGCAACTATGCTGCTAGTGCTCATGTGCAGTCCGTTTGAAGAAGACAGAAGCTTTGGGGTGAAGATATGAGTAGTTAATTGATGGCTAATTGCTGGTAAGAAATCTCAGTTTGCTGGTTTGAAAAATCAGATTGCTTAAGGTTCAGATTTTGGTTTGATTTTCAATAATTCATAAGGGTATCATAGAGAGAGATCATCTTCTATTAGTTGTACTTTGATTCTATTGAAAACACTTGTAATTTGTAGTAGTTCTCTACATTGTAAGGCTGATAACAGTAGTACTGTTTCAGTCCATTTATTATTGCTTTATTTGTGTTTAATTATCACATTTGTAACCCCTGGATGGTTTACCGCCAGTGTGGAAAAAGAACTTGTTAATTCTCTCATTTGTACCCACTGAAAAGTGGTGAATTCCCACTCAAGAGTGGATTCCTGCCGCAGCGGATGAATTAGTTTGTTTTGTAATCTCTTTCCCCCCACTGATTTAGTGGAAGTGCGGAATTCTTTCATGGCTGGTTCACCGCCTAGCTCCATTCAATTGTAATTTCATTTCAGTTATTGGTTAGTTATCTCCGCCATATGACAACACCTCTCCTTCATTGGGATTGAGTGTGCATTCTTGGCATTGAGATCATTTTAAATTAGTTTTCAATTTTGGAGCTAACGCTAATCCATTTGGCGTAGTGTTGATTGTGTTGTGAAAATTCCAAGAAAAATTAAGGGGCATATTTCATTGAGAGATACTCCCTAGCTGGACATTGGAGTGGCTTCACTACAAGAGTCACCATTGGAGATATTGGTGAAGATTTCAATTAATTCCATCATGTTTTGCTTTGATGTTTTCTAGTGGATGCATATTTTGGTGTGATTATTGGCTTTGCAGCGATTGGGAGTATTTTGGAGTGATTTTCCTGAGTTTTTAGTGTGCTGGCCGTACCATTTTCATCCTAGGTCATACCATCGTTTGTTTGTGCCGGTTGAAGGGTGACATAGCTTCTTGTGGGTGTCTGATTTCTCATCTTTGGGTGCCCCCTAGTGCCAAAGAGAAAAATTTATGAAGCTATGTAATGTCCCCTTCTCAGATGTGATCGTTTCTGTTGACCGTTGGCCTATTCCGGAGACCCGTAGGCTACGCGGATGGTGAAATTAGGGTTTCCTATTTTTGAGGAGATTGTTGCTTGGAGTTTGGATTTCTGTTTGCGGATTCTTTCTGGGTTTTCAGAGAGCTTCGCAGTGGTATGTTCAGTTCAGCATTCCGAGGAACTTCACGAATTTACTATTTTTAGTAAATTCTATTTTTGGCAATGGATAGGTTGGGTTCAGTTCAGTTGGTCTCCGTCTTCGGTTGTTGCAGCTGGCACTTCAATTCTTGGCCTTGGGCGCATATTTCTTGGAGAGATAAGTATTTTCATTATAATATTATATTTTTAATATTATACCCCTTGCCTAGCAGTACAACTTTAAGTTGTTTTTAAAAAGGGGAACTTTGAGGGTCCAGGCGCCATGGAGAGATAAGTTATATCTTTTAAATGTCAAATATTGAGATAAAGGAAAGGGACGCCTATTTAAGAGATTTGACTTTATTTTAAAAAGTGAAATATTTCAAAGGTGAAAAAGGACGCCATCTTTTGGAGGGAAAAGGTGAATTTGAAATTAGGGTTTGGGGCGCCTTCTTGAAGCTTCTAGATGTTTCTCTCTTGTCTATTTAATCAGGCCTCAGCTCTTCATTTGGGATCTTTTGTCTACTACACCGTTATGCTGCTGAATTGTCTTCAGGCACTCGCTTCGAGGAAAGCACACCTCCTAGCATTGGCTCTTCTTCTTGCTTGAAAGATAGCAACTAGTTGAGAGGTTAGCATGTATTAGGATTGAATTGCATTTTCAGTTGAGTATTTGCATTTGGAGTTCTAGATTGCATTTTCTATCATATTTCTGATGTTGCTGAATGTCATTGAGGAATGTAAGTTTTACTCATAGCTCATGAAATAAAAATGCTATCATTCTGGGTACTGAGTCTATTGATTTGTCTATGAAAGGCGACCATTCTAGCATATTATCAGATTTTATTAGTGACTATTTGATTTTATAGAGAAAATTCGCCCTTGCAGCTGGGCCGTACCATCTTGAAGTTACATTGAATGTTGTGCAAAATAAATAAGGCATGTTTGGGTTGGTTTAGGGATTGCATCTTGGGCGCCAACATCAGTATAGTAATCTGCATTTGATTTCTCGTCAATAGGATGAGTTTTGAGTAAGTTATGTGCATCTTAGTGAGTTATTATGCTGCTGTTCTGTATTAATTCTGTCAAAAACAGTCATACCAGATTTGAGAAAGTTCATTAGTTGTGCGAGGAGTTGATATTCAAAGAGTTTGAGAGTGAAGAAGAGGGTTCTTAACTTGTTATAGCTTTGGAAGTTCTTAATCTTATGATATTGGCAAGCTCTCTAATTTGTTGTAAGCTGAACAGTAGTACTGTCAGCAATTCTCTCCTTTCATTTTGAATTTACATGTATTTCCCACTGAACAAGTGGAAGAGGCTGGCTTGCCGCCTATTTCTTTCAGTTGAGTAGTTCAGGGACCCTCTGACCATATGCTCGCCATCAATCGGCACCATTCTTGGTTAGGGTTACATTCTGTTCATCATGCATTGATCCTCTGACCATATGCTCGCCATCACTCGGCGCCATTCTTGGTTAGAGTTCCTTTCAGTTTTGCATTGCATAGATCCTCTGACCAATGCTCACACCTTGCCCACATCGGGATCCTGGTGTACATTCTGGTTAGAGTTACCTTCCGCATCGTTTTGGGTTTGTGCTAACCTTAACGGGTGCGTGTTGCATTGTAATCAATTGTGAAAATAAAAAAAAATTGGTCCGGTTCATTACAGTGGTATCAGAGCCATGATTCTGCCAACCTGTGCCCAACAGTGATTCAGTGGTCAGATGAGTGACAGTGATTGCAGATACTTCACCAGAGGTCAGGGCAGAAGACAACAGATACAGCTTCCGCCAGTGCCAGAAGTAGATACTCTTTCAGAAGCTTTGAGAGAAACCGGAAGAGCAGTGGATACGGGTAAAACAGTTGAGAACATGTCAGACAATCTTAGGCAGGCCATAGATGAGAAGGATGCAAGGATGGAAAAGAAGTTTGATGGAATGATCGAGATGATGTCTCAGTTACTTGCTCGGATGGACCAGCAAACTTCTCAGAACCATACTCCGAATCAAAACCATGCTACAGGAGAAAGCAGTGGGGTCAATGGAAACAATGGGAACAATGGTAATGGAGGCAGTAGAACCATTGGACAGCATGATGCCATCTCTAGCGGATCAGCCTCTAGACCGCTCTTCCCTACATTCACTCGAGGGAAGACCAGCAAGTTGAAGCTACCATTCCTTTGGTAGACGATGCCAGGCAAGCCTACATGGAGTATGCCACCCTACCTCCTGATCTTAGAGACCAATGGTCCTTTGATCAATTCTTGAACCAGAGAAACAGAAGAAATGGAGGAAGAGCTGATAACCGAGCTTATATGGCTCCTAGAACTGATTTTCATCAAGCCTTAGGGAAGGTAACATTGGCTCACTTCGATGGAAGTGATAAGTGTTCAGCAAGATCGTGGGTTCAGAAGTTAGACAACTACCTTTCACTTCGTCCCATGCCAGAAGAAGATGCCATCAAGTTTGCAACACTTCATTTAGAGGGAGCTGCCCATGAGTGGTGGTACCATGGTTTGGTCACTCTTGGCCATAACCTTATTCGAACCTATGGAGAATTCACCAACAAGTTGATTGAAAGGTTCGACACTAAGGATCCTGAAGTAAGATTTCGTGAGCTTGCACAACTGAAGTAGCATGGCTCCTTGGATTCTTACATTGCTGATTTCCAGAGACTTTCTGTGATGGTGCCCAACATCACCGAAAGAAGATTAGTTGTTTTGTTCTCCGAAGGTTTGGTTGAACCCTTGAAAGGGTGGGTGAAAGCTTTCGATCCACCAAGTCTTGATGAGGCAATCAAGAAGTCTCGTAGTATGGAGTTATCAGCCCCTAGGCCTAAATTTCCGCCTAAGCCTTTTGGCCATAAGAAGGATAAGAGACATTCTTCTAATCAGCACAAGAAGTTTACACCTAAGTTGACTGAAGAGCAACGTGAACAGCTCAGAAAGGAGGGCAAGTGTTACACATGCTTAGAGCCTTGGACTAAAGGCCATAGATGTCCTGGTAGAGGGCGTTATAATCAAATGGGAACCTATTCTGATTATGAATCAGCATCTGATATGTCAGATCAGCAGTCTTATTTTGGGGACAGCGAAGATGAAAGAGCCATAGAAGAGTCTGATCATGAGCAAGGAGTTGGGGGCCCTATTGCCCAACTCTCTAGTTTCCAGAAGAACGAATCTTTCAAGGTTCGTGGTGGAGTTGGAGGTCATCGTATTGTGGCATTAATTGATACTGGTGCCACGCATAACTTCATTGATGAAGGTGTGGTTGCAAAGAGAGGTCTCAAAACGGAAGAATTTGAAGGCTTCAAAGTCATTGTGGCTGATGGGTTTCATATTTCTTGCACCCGAAGAGTTCCTAACATGTCTTTGCAGTTGGGAAACTATGAAGTCAAAGATGACTTCTATGTGGTTACTATTGGTAACACAGATGCAGTTTTGGGCATACAATGGTTACGTTCACTTGGTGAAATCTCTCTCAATCTACAAACAATGGAGCTCAAGTTCCAATCTGATGGCAAGAGGGTTGTATTGAGAGGAATGTCCAATGGTGGCCCTCGAATAGTTTCATTCAAAAGGATGGAGAGGCTGATTAGACATGACCAAGTGGAGTGGGCTGCGGAATGCATGGTTCTCCCAGCTAGTCCAGTTGAGACAAAGAGGGAATATCCTCCAGATATTCAATCCATACTCACCAAGAGGAGTAAGGTGTTTGCTGATCTACCTCCTGGGCCACCACCTGAAAGAGGAGCTGAGCATGTCATTGAGCTCAAAGAAGGGGCCAAACCAGTCATCACAACTCCTTATCGTTATCCTAAGAAGCAGAAGGATGAAATTGAAAAGAACATAAAGGAACTTCTGGAGATGGGCTTCATTCGCCCTAGTAAGAGTCCCTTTGCTTCAGCTGTAGTTCTTGTTAAGAAGAAGGATGACACCATCCGCATGTGTGTGGATTATCGTGCCTTGAATCAAAGCACAATAAAGAATTGGTATCCTATTCCTCGGATTGATGAGCTCATTGATGAGCTACATGGTGCCAAATTCTTCTCAAAAATTGATTTGAGGTCGGGTTACTATCAGATCCGGATGAGAGGTTCAGATGTTGAGAAGACGGCATTTAGATGCCATTATGGTCATTTTGAGTTCCTAGTCATGCCCTTTGGCTTGACTAATGCTCTAGCCACCTTCCAGTCTTGCATGAACAGAGTTTTCCAGAAACAGTTGAGGAAATTTGTGTTGATCTTCTTTGATGATATTCTCATCTTCAGCAAGACTTGGGAAGAACACCTCAAGCACTTGGAGGAAGTGCTCAGCATTCTTGAATCAGAAAGTTTGTTTGCTAAGGAGTCCAAATGTGAATTTGGCATGAAGGAGCTGCTCTACCTTGGTCATATAATCAGCGCTGATGGGGTGAAGGTTGATCCAGAAAAGATCAAGGCCATAGTAGATTGGCCACCTCCAGAAAATTTGACTCATTTGAAGGGGTTCTTGGGTCTTTGTGGCTTCTACAGAAGATTCGTAAAGGGTTACTCCCAAAGTGCTGCTCCTCTTACTGACCTCACTAAAAAGGGGGCTTTCCTGTGGTCAGAAAAGGCTCAAAGTGTGTTTGATAAGTTCAAGAAAATCATGAGTTCTTGTCCAGTATTGGCCATACCAAATTTCTCCAAACCCTTCGAGTTACAGTGTGATGCATCAGGGGAAGGTATTGGGGCTGTTTTGATGCAAGATAAGCATCCTATTGTGTTTGAAAGCAGAAAATTAAGGGGGGTTGAAAGGACCTATTCTATCTATGACAAAGAAATGCTTGCAATCATGCATGCATTAGCCAAGTTCAGACAATATCTGGTGGGGAGCAAATTCGTGGTCAAGACTGATCACAACAGTCTCAAGCACTTCATGCATCAGAAGGATTTGAATGAAAGACAGCAGAAGTGGGTGAGTAAGCTTCAAGCTTACGATTTTGACATTGAGTATGTCAAAGGGAAGAACAACATTGTGGCTGATGCTTTATCCAGAAGGCCTCATTTGAGCTCATTGTGTGAGCTTACTGCTGATTGGAAGGAGATGTTGCTTGCTGATTATGCCAAAAATCAGTTTGCAACCAGCATTATTGAAGGTACTTTTCATGATGAAAGGTACAAGGTAGTTGATGGGTTGATACACTACAAGGGAAGAATCTTCTTGGTGGCTGAATCTAAACTTAAGAAGAAGATTTTGATGACTTTTCATGACATTCCACTTGCTGGTCATCAAGGGTACTTCAAGACATATAGGCAGATTCGAGAGAGGTTCTCTTGGAAGGGGTTGAAAGATGATGTTCAGTGTTACATCAAGGAGTGTAGCACTTGTCAAATGAACAAAAATGAGCACTCTCTTCCAGCTGGTCTACTACAGCCACTTCCCATTCCAAATAAAAAATGGGAAAGCATCTCGATGGATTTCATCACCAGATTGCCTAGGGCTCAAGGCAAAGATTGTATTTATGTTTTAGTGGACAGATTGACCAAGTTCGCTCATTTTTTTGCCGTCACTAGCACATTTTCAGCAGCTCAAGTTGTAGATTTGTTCTTCCATGAAGTGTTTAGATTGCATGGGTTGCCTAAAAACATTGTGAGTGATAGGGACAGCAAGTTCCTAAGCACCTTTTGGCAGGAAATTTTTAAGATGAGTGGTACAGTGCTTACTCCAAGCACTAGCTATCACCCACAAATGGATGGTCAAACAGAGATTGTGAACAAATGGTTGGAGGGCTATCTCAGGAATTATGTCTCGGAGCAGCAAAGAGCATGGGTGAAATGGCTCCACATGGGAGAATATTGCTACAACTCATCCTTCCACATGTCAATAAAGATGTCTCCATTCATGGCTCTCTATGGTTACGAGGCCCCTAGCTTTGCTGATTTGGTGTTTGGTGATAGCAAAAGCTCCTCAAGCCAAGGATTGGTTGCAGCAAAGTCAAGATGTATTGAAATCCTTGAAGGACAACTTTCAAATGGCACAAAATCAGCAGAAGATGTATGTAATGTCCCCATTTTTAGCATTGCACCTTTCAGTGACCGTTAGCCTATTCCGGAGACCCGTAGGCTACTCGGAAGGTAAAATTAGGGTTTCTTGTTTCGAAGGATGTTCTTGCTTGAGGTTGGTTGATTCAGTGGCGGATTCTTTCTGGGTTTTTAGAGAGCTTCGCAGTGATATGTTTCTCTTGGCATTCTGAGCAATTTCTGGAATTTACTATTTTTAGTAAATTCTATTTCTGGCAGTGGTCATATTGGTCTCGGCACAGTTGACCTTCCTCTTCAGTCGACTTAGCTGGCTTACTCAATTTTGGGCTTTGGGGCATAACTGGAGAGATAAGTTGGATTATTTTTAATTAAGTCATGTTTAATGTTATATTTTAACATTGACCCCCTTGGCCTAGCAACTTCACTTTAAGTTGTTTTAAAAGATGTTCTTTATGGTGGGCGCCTCATTTAAAGAATTAATTATATCTTTATTTAAAGATTTATTCCAAGCATAAGTTGGACGCCAACTTCAAGGAAGTAATAAAATTATAATTAAAAGTCAAAATTACAACTTTGAAGAAAGGGACGCCATCTTTTGAAGAATTAGGGTTTGACTCTGAAAAGAAGATTAGGGTTTCGAGAAGGTCAACGGAAAATTATAAAAGGAAGCCTTTGGTTCTCATTTCAGCATCTTTTATCTACAGGAATGTTATGCTGCCGGATTGGCTTTGGGATTGCTTCGAGGAATGAAGGCCTCCTAGCTTGGGCATTGCTTCTCGCTTGAAAGATAGCGACTAGTGGTGAGATAGTGTAGTTTGAATGTTTTATTGTGAGATTTCTGCATTTTTAGTCTTTGTGAGGATATGTAAATCAGTTTTATGCATATTAGTGGTTTTCTGGAGTTGCACATTCATTGTAGCAGATTGATGTTTTTAATCATAAGTCATAAAATACACAAAGAGTCGTTCTGGGTATTGTCTCATTGGTTTTCTCTGTTGGAAGCGACCCTTCATGAATATTTGCAGATTTTAATACGAAGCTTATGATTTTATAATGCAAATCCGTCATTCCTTGTAGGGCGCACTTTCTAGAGTGCCTCGGGATCCGTGTCATTAATTAATAACCATTTTTAGATGCCATTTCTTATTACTAAGTTAGGCGCCATCATTTTGAGGGTCTATTGCATCAGATTTGAGATCATTTGGGTGAGAAATGAGAGAGATATGAGCATATGAGTGAATTCCTAGGTTGCTGGTTTTTAATTTAAAAGTGCAGATTTGTGGAAAAACAGAATTATTATTTGATCATTGGGAGATTTATTGAACCAGCATCTCTAATCAAGCCACGGAGAGTTCTTCTATGATGTAATGCTAATCTTTCAAATTCCTATGCTCTTGACAGGCGAAGGATCTTCATTTTGTAAACTGACAGTAGTACTGGCAGTAATTCTCAAGCTTGTTCAATTCTGATTTGTAATGCTCATCTTACTTTCAGCAATTGTTATTGTATTTAATTCACCTCCGCCCTATGGTAGCTACTTTCCCACTCTGGGTTAGCAAGCACATTCTGGGTGTTGAGAATTTCCAGTTTTCAGCATTTCCTTTCAAGCATTGAATTTTGTAATCACTCCGCCATATGGTCGCCCCTCACTCCATTCTGGATTGGGTAGCACATACTTGGTGTCGAGTTCCCTTTCAGTATTTAGAGTAGAAGATCCTCTGACCATATGCTCGCCATCATCGGCGCCATTCTTGGTTAGAGTTACAGCATAAGCATTTTGTTTAGATCCTCTGACCAATGCTCACACCTTGCCCACATCGGGATCCTGGTGTACATTCTGGTTAGAGTTGCTTTTGCACGTTTTGGTTTATCCTCTAACCTTAACGGGTGCATTGATTGTAATTTGCAATTCGTAAAAATCGAAAAAATTGGCTCGGAATATTTCAGTGGTATCAGAGCCAAGATCCTGCCATCTTGTGCCCAACAGAGTTCACTTGACAGATGAGTGACAGAGATACCAGACGCTTCATACAGAGTGAGATGACTACAGAGAAGCCTCTACTTGAGTTAATGCATGAACTGTTTACGCTAATGAAGGATCCTGACATAAGGTGGGGAATCAGAAAGATTTATGCTAGGTCTGAAAGCCGGGATAGCAAGGTGCACATGGCACCTCATATTAATCGGGAGCTTGATGAAGAAACTCTGACAGTTGAAAAGTGTGTGGAAGAACCCCAAAATACTTCCTTAGATTTGCATGTGATAGGAAGTGATGAAGAACAGTTCAGTGAAAAGAACATAACAGCAGTCTTGAGTTCTAATGAAAATACATCCAATGAGGGTCTTGAGGCTAAGGGCTTCACAAAAATTGTTGGTATGACGGTTGTGTGGGATGAGTTCGTTGAAGAAGAACAAGATGAAGAAAACACTAGTGGTGTCCTTGGACCAGCTTATGATCATTACCAAGGTGATGTTGTTAATGGTGATTCTGATGTGTTTATACCTCTTCTAGTTGAGGATTTGGTCAAGGATTATTCACCTCTTGCTGCTGTTCAAATCTCTCAAGAATTTTCACTAGACAAATGTATGACAAGTAGCCAAGAAGACCTCCTTGGTATTCATTGGGCTGCTAATGAAGAAATCAATGACATACTTCCCCATGATGAAGATAATGACAGTGATGTTTTCAAAACAGCAGGCAATGGAGATTCTTCATTTCATTATGATGGTGACATTGGGTTTGAGCATCAAACTAAGCCCTTGGAGAGAAGGACTTATGAAGAAACCAGTTCAAGTGAGTTACTGGGTGACCTATTCAAAGACTCAACACTCCAAGAGAAGCATGAAGAGTACTTTTCTCTTGATCAAAACAGTCAGCCTTTTTCCATTTGGGATCCCGGTTGGTTGACACCAAGGTATGATAAAGAACCTTTGTGGGATGAATTTCCCTTTGATCCAGATGAAGATCAAAAATCAGTTTGCATGGCAAACTATGAGGTGGCCATTGAAGAGGAAGTTGTCTTCGAAGAAGAAGAGGGTTCAAAGAAGCTCCATGATGATGTCTTTGAAGTGGTTGCAGCCGCTAAAGAAGAAAATGTTTCTACGGAAACTTTCCGAACAGCGGATGACTATGATCCATTGAGCAAGTTGGGTGCTGCTCTAATGTTTGATCAAGAAGACAGTGATGAAGAAGAAGAGCTTGAAGACCATATGGCTCTTGAAGATGGAGAGTTTGAAGGTGTTACTAAACACAAAGCTGATTTATCAATGCACGAAGCTGATTGCAAGCGATGGGTTGAAGATTTTGTGGAGTATGATGCCTTTCATGACAATGAGCATTCTCCTCTAGTTGAAGGTGAAAGACACGGAAGCTGGAGCAGCTATGATGGCCGCAAAGACACAAAACAAAGTTCTGATTTTGACAATCAGCCAACCAGCAATCTGCCATCTTTGCATATTCTTGAGTGGGAAGATCAAGACAAAGAGTCCTTTAAGAGGGAAGTGCGAATTCTATCCCAATTTGATCGCACTCACAGTTTGATTGAAGATCTCCACTGGAAGGCTCAGCTTGAAGAGAGAAAAAGAGGAGTTAAGGATGAAGTTGCTCTTTTCAATTTGCAACTCATCAGAGACTCTTTGGAGGCGTTGAAATCAGATTGCATACACTTGATGGAGGATCGGGATCATGCTATTGAACTTGCAAAGAAGTCCTTCAGTGTTGTCCAAGAAAATGAGAGTTTGGTTGATGAGCTCACTCTGGAGCTTAAATCAACAAAGGACAAGTTAAAAGAAACTTATTTGTCTCTAACAGAGGTTGAAGACCGGTTTGTTGATTTCAAACTTTTTAGCAAGCAAAAGAATGAGCAAAGAGTTGAAGAAATCAAGCAAGTAATTGACGAGCTTGATAGTCTTCGAGAGGAGTTTGATCTTGAAGGGTTCACAAGGAAATCAGAAGTTGCGTATGCAGATTTGGATCAGCAAGATGGAAAAGGGGACTTCCAAGTCTTTGACAACCCTTTCTTTGAAGTGGGTGCTGAAGCAACTTATGACAATCCTCTTTTTGAACCAAGTGAAGAGGAAGTTTATGAGAAACATTCCTTTGAGGTAGATGATGGGATTTCAAGCCTTGAGGAAATTTCTTATGACATCATTATTGAAGAGGGAAGTTCTAGCACTTCTTTTGACAATGGAATGAGGATGCATGAGCTGCATAATGAAGACTTCACTGCTGCTCCTAGTCTCCCCATTCAGGAGGTGGAAAATCAAGAAGCATGGTGGAATGAAGTCACTAATCTTGATTGGCAACAAAGAGATGATTGGCACACCGATGAAGAGTTCATTCATTTTCTGATGTGGATACTTGTCATGTTCCTATCGGGTTTCATGCTTACACCATATTCTCTAAGAGTAACTAACTTCATAATGGAGTTTGATGAAGGATCCATTGAATCCTTCTAGCAATTCTTCTCTCATGATTTTGAATTTGACTTTCTCAACGAATTCAGATTTGTTGAGTACTTCTTGGAGTTTCAGGGTGCGATGATTCAAATAGAACATATTTCCCAAAGCGTTCTAGTAAAAGTAATTCTCCATTTGCGGAATGACTCTTCTTTACTTATGATGTGGGGCCCTGGTATCAGCTCACTTTTGATTTGTGTCAAGAAGGTATGTTGGAGTGATGAGCCTCAAATTCACTGTCCTTTGGATGTAGTTACCTTCTTTATCAGTCATTTGAAGTTCACTCCTAATGATCAATGGGAGTTTTGGAGAGAAAAGTTGAACAAGGATTGGTACTTGGCTGTGATGGGATCTTCAATGGGTTTAGTTTCGGCTGTAGATATGAGCAGACATGATATTTTGGGTGTTGATTTTCAGATTGGCAACAACCATCTATCTCCTTGGATGCTGATTTTCATAAAATCAGATTTCAAGTTGATCATTTCAGTCTTGTTGGGTTGCTGGTTCATTCAATTTCAGACCTTCCAATCTCTTTCGAGGGACAACTTATGGTTTCAAATGAGAAAATTGGTGATGTGGACTGAGCACGATCAGAATTTGGAAACAAACCATACTCATTCTAATGGTTTTCTTGGTACATATTCTTGTACAAATAATTGGAGCAGCAGACCATCGCTCGACTTGGCGTGGCATTTCGAGACTCCTACTGCTGAGATCCTGTGCAATGTCTTGATTCTACATTCTGAGACTCTTGGGGATGGAATTGTGAGAAACTTCTTCAGACTTCATAGTTGTGCCATGCTAATTCAGCGGAGGCATAGGGAATTCATGGGGAATCATGAGTTTGAGTTTGTTGAGTTCTTGCAAAGGATAGCCTTCCTCTTTGCAAGAAGTGTTGAAGGTGTCACATTTGCAGTCATGGTTTCGTTTGTTACCATGTGGAGGTATGCTGAGGAGTTTAGTTATGAGTTGAGTGACCTATCCTTCTTCTTGCCTAGAATTATGGTTGACAGTGGTATTGTTGTTACTGTTGACTCTGGGCTTCTTGGACGTGAGACGCTGCATGATATTGATCTTGGTCCTTTAAGATCTTTCAGTTTGATTATCATGGATGGTAACACTTTAGAGTTACAAGGAAGGTTAGTGCAGTATTGGCATGATGTTTTCACGAATGTGATCAGAGTGGTGCAGCATCGGCATGGTGGGTCCTTCCTAAGATGGATTTGGGAACCTGGGATCATACTTGTTTGGTATGGATTAGTCTTAACCTTTCTGGAGTTATGGTGGTATTGCTTGAGGACAAGCAATTTTGGGAAGGGCAGATTGTAATGTCCCCATTTTTAGCATTGCACCTTTCAGTGACCGTTAGCCTATTCCGGAGACCCGTAGGCTACTCGGAAGGTAAAATTAGGGTTTCTTGTTTCGAAGGATGTTCTTGCTTGAGGTTGGTTGATTCAATGGCGGATTCTTTCTGGGTTTTCAGAGAGCTTCGCAGTGATATGTTTCTCTTGGCATTCTGAGCAATTTCTGGAATTTACTATTTTTAGTAAATTCTATTTCTGGCAGTGGTCATATTGGTCTCGGCACAGTTGACCTTCCTCTTCAGTCGACTCAGCTGGCTTACTCAATTTTGGGCTTTGGGGCATAACTGGAGAGATAAGTTGGATTATTTTTAATTAAGTCATGTTTAATGTTATATTTTAACCCCTTGGCCTAGCAACTTCACTTTAAGTTGTTTTAAAAGATGTTCTTTATGGTGGGCGCCTCATTTAAAGAATTAATTATATCTTTATTTAAAGATTTATTCCAAGCATAAGTTGGACGCCAACTTCAAGGAAGGAATAAAATTATAATTAAAAGTCAAAATTACAACTTTGAAGAAAGGGACGCCATCTTTTGAAGAATTAGGGTTTGACTCTGAAAAGAAGATTAGGGTTTCGAGAAGGTCAACGGCAAATTATAAAAGGAAGCCTTTGGTTCTCATTTCAGCATCTTTTATCTACAAGAATGTTATGCTGCCGGATTGGCTTTGGGATTGCTTCGAGGAATGAAGGCCTCCTAGCTTGGGCATTGCTTCTCGCTTGAAAGATAGCGACTAGTGGTGAGATAGTGTAGTTTGAATGTTCTATTATGAGATTTCTGCATTTTTAGTCTTTGTGAGGATATGTAAATCAGTTTTATGCATATTAGTGGTTTTCTGGAGTTGCACATTCATTGTAGCAGATTGATGTTTTTAATCATAAGTCATAAAATACACAAAGAGTCGTTCTGGGTATTGTCTCATTGGTTTTCTCTGTTGGAAGCGACCCTTCATGAATATTTGCAGATTTTAATACGAAGCTTATGATTTTATAATGCAAATCCGTCATTCCTTGAAGGCCGTACTTTCTGGAGTGCGTTGGGATTCGTGTCAGTAATTAATAACCATTTTTAGATGCCATTTCTTATTACTAAGTTAGGCGCCATCATTTTGAGGGTCTATTGCATCAGATTTGAGATCATTTGGGTGAGAAATGAGAGAGATATGAGCATATGAGTGAATTCCTAGGTTGCTGGTTTTTAATTTAAAAGTGCAGATTTGTGGAAAAACAGAATTATTATTTGATCATTGGGAGATTTATTGAACCAGCATCTCTAATCAAGCCACGGAGAGTTCTTCTATGATGTAATGCTAATCTTTCAAATTCCTATGCTCTTGACAGGCGAAGGATCTTCATTTTGTAAACTGACAGTAGTACTGGCAGTAATTCTCAAGCTTGTTCAATTCTGATTTGTAATGCTCATCTTACTTTCAGCAATTGTTATTGTATTTAATTCACCTCCGCCCTATGGTAGCTACTTTCCCACTCTGGGTTAGCAAGCACATTCTGGGTGTTGAGAATTTCCAGTTTTCAGCATTTCCTTTCAAGCATTGAATTTTGTAATCACTCCGCCATATGGTCGCCCCTCACTCCATTCTGGATTGGGTAGCACATACTTGGTGTCGAGTTCCCTTTCAGTATTTAGAGTAGAAGATCCTCTGACCATATGCTCGCCATCATCGGCGCCATTCTTGGTTAGAGTTACAGCATAAGCATTTTGTTTAGATCCTCTGACCAATGCTCACACCTTGCCCACATCGGGATCCTGGTGTACATTCTGGTTAGAGTTGCTTTTGCACGTTTTGGTTTATCCTCTAACCTTAACGGGTGCATTGATTGTAATTTGCAATTCGTAAAAATCGAAAAAATTGGCTCGGAATATTTCAATGTACGCTGACCAGCAACGTGTTGAGCGTTCGTTTGAGGTTGGTGATATGGTTTATCTTCGACTTCAGCCTTACAGACAGTCTACACTCAAGAAGAGTGGAGCTGAGAAACTTAAACCTCGCTTCTATGGGCCATTCAAAATTGTCAGAAAGGTTGGAGCAGTGGCTTATGAGTTGGAACTACCTTCAAGTCGTAAGGTCCACAACGTTTTCCATGTGTCTCGCCTCAAAAAGGCACTTGGACACAATGTTGTTGCTTCATCACAGTTGCCTCCCTTGGATGAAGAAGGGCAGTTGACATTGGTCCTAGAAGAGATTATTGATTCCAGAGAGCGTTCCTTGAGGAGGAGAACAATCAAAGAGTATTTGGTGAAGTGGAAGAATTTACCTTTGGAGGATGCTACTTGGGAGAATGAGGAGATTCTACAGCATCCAGACTTGCGATTGCTTGAGGGCAAGGAATCTTGGGGAGGGCGGACTGTAATGTCCCCTTCTCAGATGTGATCGTTTCTGTTGACCGTTGGCCTATTCCGGAGACCCGTAGGCTACGCGGATGGTGAAATTAGGGTTTCCTATTTTTGAGGAGGTTGTTGCTTGGAGTTTGGATTTTGTTTTGCAGTTCTTTAAGGTTTTCGAGCCAGCGATGGTATGTTCAGTTCGGCATTCCGAGGAACTTCACGAATTTACTATTTTTAGTAAATTCTATTTTTGGCAGTGGACAAGTTGGGTTCAGTTCAGTTGGTCTCCGTCTTCGGTTGTTTCAGCTGGCACTTCAATTCTTGGCCTTGGGCACATATTTCTTGGAGAGATAAGTATTTTCATTATAATATTATATTTTTAATATTATACCCCTTGCCTAGCAGTACAACTTTAAGTTGTTTTTAAAAAGGGGAACTTTGAGGGTCCAGGCGCCATGGAGAGATAAGTTATATCTTTTAAATGTCAAATATTGAGATAAAGGAAAGGGACGCCTATTTAAGAGATTTGACTTTATTTTAAAAAGTGAAATATTTCAAAGGTGAAAAAGGACGCCATCTTTTGGAGGGAAAAGGTGAATTTGAAATTAGGGTTTGGGGCGCCTTCTTGAAGCTTCTAGATGTTTCTCTCTTGTCTATTTAATCAGGCCTCAGCTCTTCATTTGGTATCTTTTGTCTACTACACCGTTATGCTGCTGAATTGTCTTCAGGCACTCGCTTCGAGGAAAGCACACCTCCTAGCATTGGCTCTTCTTCTTGGTTGAAAGATAGCAACTAGTTGAGAGGTTAGCATGTATTAGGATTGAATTGCATTTTCAGTTGAGCATTTGCATTTGGAGTTCTAGGTTGCATTTTCTATCATATTTCTAATGTTGCTGAATGTCATTGAGGAATGTAAGTTTTACTCATAGCTCATGAAATAAAAATGCTATCATTCTGGGTACTGAGTCTATTGATTTGTCTATGAAAGGCGACCATTCTAGCATATTATCAGATTTTATTAGTGACTATTTGATTTTATAGAGAAAATTTGCCCTTGCAGCTGGGCCGTACCATCTTGAAGTTACATTGAATGTTGTGCAAAATAAATAAGGCATGTTTGGGTTGGTTTAGGGATTGCATCTTGGGCGCCAACATCAGTATAGTAATCTGCATTTGATTTCACGTCAATAGGATGAGTTTTGAGTAAGTTATGTGCATCTTAGTGAGTTATTATGCTGCTGTTCTGTATTAATTCTGTCAAAAACAGTCATACCAGATTTGAGAAAGTTCATTAGTTGTGCGAAGAGTTGATATTCAGAGAGTTTGAGAGTGAAGAAGAGGGTTCTTAACTTGTTATAGCTTTGGAAGTTCTTAATCTTATGATATTGGCAAGCTCTCTAATTTGTTGTAAGCTAAACAGTAGTACTGTCAGCAATTCTCTCCTTTCATTTTGAATTTACATGTATTTCCCACTGAACAAGTGGAAGAGGCTGGCTTGCCGCCTATTTGCTTTTAGTTGAGTAGTTCAGGGACCCTCTGACCATATGCTCGCCATCGATCGGTGCCATTCTTGGTTAGGGTTACATTCTGTTCATCATGCATTGATCCTCTGACCATATGCTTGCCATCACTCGGTGCCATTCTTGGTTAGAGTTCCTTTCAGTTTTGCATTGCATAGATCCTCCGACCAATGCTCACACCTTGCCCACATCGGGATCCTGGTGTACATTCTGGTTAGAGTTACCTTCCGCATCGTTTTGGGTTTGTGCTAACCTTAACGGGTGCGTGTTGCATTGTAATCAATTGTGAAAATAAAATAAAAATTGGTCCGGTTCATTACAAGCTAAATTGGACTTATAGAGGCAAGTCGCCCCTTTCAGCAGGCCGTACAATTTGGACCTAGGGTTTCTTCACATGTGACAGTGATCTGCTCATACATATCAGCGTTTGGAGTCTCAATCGGTGGAGTTTTGACCTTCCTACTGCCTTGCCAACAGTTGGGGACCTTGCTATGGTGTTTGGATGACTTTCTAGGAAGGCATGCCATGTTGTAAGCTTGTTGTTGGAGCATTTTCAGACCTGCTGTTGCATATCAGACCTGCTGCAGCAACATTCCAGACTGATACAGTCCTTTGGGGGTCATTTCATGAGGTATGATTGGTGATACATTGTTGGGAATTTATGTGGGGGTTGCTTATTTCAAGCTTATCATATTTGGTAACCTTTTAGCGGCTGGTTGTACTTGTTAGTATCATTATATTGAGCTTAATTTGTAACACTGACTTGATAGTACCATTCAGTGATTTGCTCATCTTTGGTTTTGATGCTAACCCCATTGAATAAGTGGCACCTCAATTTTCCGCTTAATAAGCAGATGATCTCTTTCTAGTTTCATGTTGTTGGTTGAATATTTTGTAAACTTAGGAGGTTTGACAAAATGGTGATTTCAACACAGTGTGTGAGTTAAAATTCTCCTATTTAAGGGAAGACTCCCCCTATCTAAATAACTAAAAACAAATATGGGTGGAACAATAATCTCTCCTCTTGTTTCAGGAAAGATTAAACTCTTTTGTCTTCACAGAAAAAGTAATCTGGACTTTTAAATAGATTTTAATAGCAACTTGCAATAAATTCAGTAGAAAGGAAATGAAGTTTTCTGAAAGCTCAAAGACTTCCGTCACTTCCTTTGGGACGGGAAAACAACTCCAAGCGCAAAGTCTTGAAAATCTGCAATCCTATCTACCCTTTTGTAAGATAATTCTAATGATAATATACAACATAAGACAACACAAAGTCTGTGAATATGATGTATCTATTAACTACTATGAACGAGAATCGTTATGAGCACAAAGACTTGCAATTCTTCTTAACTTCTAAATTATGAATTCAATCTTCAACATTTACAGCACAAAGACTGAAAATATTTTGATTGAAGCTCTCCCTAGCAATCTTCTACAATCTCCAAATAATCACAAAGTAATGCTCCAAAATGACAAAAGGAAACAATGGATGCAAAGTAAGATTTCAACACAAAGTTTGAAATTTGCAACTCTTTGATACTATTTGAAAAAGATAAACTTATAACTATAAAGCTCAAAGTCTTTATGAGTACAAAATTCTGCAGAGTTTTCTTGCTTGCCAAAAAGATATGTTTACAAAGTACCTGTTGTGACCTTTTCACACATCGCCCCATCGCTGACGGGGACCCCCAGTTGCCTGCTAGTTTTTAGGGTTCTGTCTCCTTGCAACGGTTACGAGAGATCATTTTGCTAAGGGTTTCAGGTCAGTTTGCCGAGAGTTGCCCAAGCCGAGTCAGTAATTCATGCTTGAATCTGTGCGTAGACATCATGGAAGCGCTCAGAAGGCCCAAGAGACGAAGATCGACTGTAAATTCGGCCAATTCTGAGACTTCCTACTTTTTAGGAAAAGTTGCTTTTTCGATTTTTCATTTTTGGCATTTTCGGACCAAACAAGGTTCCCTATTTTTTTAGGGTTGCTTTTTCTATTTTTAGAAAGTTTCTATTTTTGGAAAGTTTCTATTTTTAGAAGGGTCCCGAGTTCTGAAAACGCACTCAGAAGTTCGAAAAACTCAATAGAACTCTCAGAAAATCGAAATGAAAATTTGAAAATTATTGAAAAATCTGGAAAAAAAAGTCAAAAAGCATGAAAATCAGACCCAAAAAACGTTCAAATTCTGGAAAATTAGTCAAAACCAGTTCAAAATCAAGCAGATCTGAGGATGAAATCACGAAAATCAGCTCTTAAATGATGGAGTTCATGAAGAAAATCTGTTCAAGTTTGGAAAATTCGCCATTTCCATGGAAGAATGATGAAGGAAGGTGTAAGAAATGTCAGCACTTGGGAAGCATATCCCTGCATCTTGAAGGAACATCCTTGGACCTTTCAAAGTCCGCCCATGCTCATCTTAGGACTCTTTAAAGTCCGCCATGCATCTTGAAGGCACATCCTTGACCCTTCCAAAGTCCGCCAAGGATGTCCAAAGGTCTCCAAAGTCCGCCCTTGCATCTTGAAGCACATCCTAATGACCTTTGAAGTCCGCCATATGCCAAGAGGCAACATCCTTGGCAGTTCTAAAGTCCGCCATCCTTGTCCTTGACCCCTTCAAAGTCCGCCATCCACTAAAATGCACGTCCAAAAAAGTCTTAAAGTCCGCCATCTTCAAAGGGGGGGTGTCCAAAGAAGTCTTAAAGTCCGCCATCCATGTGCTAGAGACCTTTAAAGTCCGCCCAGCTCATCCTTGACCCTTCCAAAGTCCGCCTAGACATGTAAAGTAAAAAAGTCAAAATTTTGCTAAGTGTTGGCGCCCAGCTAAAGAGAATTTCGAAATTTGGTTGAGTATGGGGGCCTAAAAGGTGGAGAATCATTTCCAAAGGGGTAAAAAAAAGATTTTTTTTGGCTAAGTGTTGTGATAATTCCAAAGAGACAAGTGCCAAAAAGCTTCAAGGTCCGCCCTAGAAAGGTGGGACATCCAAAAATGCTTGTCCAAAATGCCAAGGAAGTCCGCCTAAGGGATAAAAGGATGCTTTTTGGCTAAGTGTTAATGCCAAGTCCAGAGGAAAGTTCGAATATTTGCCTAAGTATAGAGGCTAAAAGATGAAGAAAATGAAGATTTTGGCCAAGAATCGTGACGTTCTCAAGAGGTCAAGTGCCAAGCTTGAAGGAGCACATGCTAGAGAAGATCGGGATTTGGCAGAGAACTAAACGGAATGTGCCTAACACAAAGGTAGAAAAGAGATAAAATTTGCCTAAGTATGGACAAAATGCGAAGAAATTGTCAACTTCGACCGAAGAAAAATGCACAAGGCAAAGAGAAAGGAAGGATCGTCCTTGGCCAAAAGGAGGAAGAATATGTCAGACGTCAAGGAAATTCGCCCAACGAAGACATTCGGACAAGGATTTTGCCTAGAAAAATTCGGCTGAGCAAGGGAAAATTTGACTTTGGCAGAGCAAAACAAGCTTAAAATCTCGCCTCGGCAAAGAAAAATAGGGATCTGGCAATGAAATTTTCGACGGAATGGCTTGAATTTTGGTTTGGCTAGACGAAATTGAGGATGAAATTGGAAAATAAACTCTTAGCCAAGAAAAACAAAGGAAAAATTGAAATAGCCATGGGTCCAAAACGAACGGGTTGGAATTAATTAAAATATTTTTAATATTGTAATAATTAATTTTCAACTATTTGGAAATTAAAAATGCCTTGGACAAAATGAAATTTGCCAGACGAGAATTGGAAGAAAATAAAGTACGCCAGGCAGAGATAAAATCCGACAAGAAAAATTAAATTCGCCATGAATTTAATTAAAATATTTAATGTTTATTCAAAAATTCGAAAAATCAAAGATAAACATTAAATAAAAAAATCAAATTTTTGAAGATCAGTGGGATTTGCTTGGATAAGCTCGAGACTGATCCTTGTCGGAAAATAAAAGGAAAGTTGCCTGTTTGGATAAATGAAAACAAATCGAGATCGAGAAAGAATATGGCAGTTACTAAATCGAATTCAATCCTTCAGCATTATAATGAGTTTCAGCAACTCATTTTTCCACACACAGCTGAAGAGAAATTTAATCTTTCTCGAAATTATCAGGCGATTGGTTGATCAATAGGCAAAGTCGAATTTTCCCAGAGAGAGAAGCAGTGTTATGCTGAGGAATTTTTCGCGGGAAAAAGGAAAGAGATTTATTCAAAGCTGAATTCTTCTTGAAGAGGGGTGCACTTTTCAAAAAAATCAGATTTTTAATCTGATTTGCATTCGACGGTTCTTCACTGAGGTTGACGATCACGGCAGGCGAATTATCAAAGAAGCTGAAAATGAAGTTTGCCAACAAGGGTGCTCAAAAAGAGACCAAGGTCGTCTCAAAATGGAAGAATGTCGTGGACACTGATCTCGGACACGTTGATTTCGATGAATTCAAGAAAAGAGTGTATGGTCAGAAGGGACTTCCCACAGCAATAGCCAGACGGATGGTTAGAAACGGGATATTCCAAGCAGCTGGATTTCCACCGGCAATGGATTGTGCGGAGTTGATGGTAGAGTGTGCTCTCCACTATGACGCCCAGAAGAGACAAATTATCGCCCTTGACGGAAGAATCTTGGCACACTTGGGTGAAGTTGCAATCCAAGAGACCTTCGGCATCCCCGAGCATTCACGAACGGTCTACAAGACCAAGGAAGAGGCCAAAAGGTTATATGACAGCCAGCCAGATTTGTGTGCCACGACAGTCAACAAGGTGTGGATGGACAAGCCGAAGCCATCAATCAAGAAGTTGCCCAAGAGGCCTCGCCGAACGGACTTCAAGGAAGACTTTGAGGATATTGTGCTGATGCTGAACAGAATAGCTGGCAACCCGCAGGTCGCCTTCTTCGAAAGCTGGATGTACTATTTCATCGACGAGATTACCTCTGGAGTCAAAATGTTCAATTGGTCACGGATGATAAGTGACAACCTCCATGAGCAACTGATCAACCTCGAAGAGACCAAGTCTTTTCATATGAGTTCATATGTGATATACCTGTTGGCCAGATCATACAAATATCCAGGATTGATCTGCAAGGGAAAGATTGGCAACGGGGAGAACGAGCTCAGGCCTTACAACTGTTATCCTCAGCTCCAATTGAAGGAGAAGACTCACTTCAGGAGGGTGCATGATGCATTCCTAATGCACATTACCAGAAAGCTTCAAGGAGGAGTGCATCAGAGGCTGAGCCATGAAGCGAAAAGCCTTATCAGTAAATACGGGTCATGGTTCATCCAGTTCCCGAAATTCACATATATCAGGATCCAGGGATTTACTGGAAATCCCTATAAATTGCCTATCTATCCGACCAATCGGATGATATTGCTCGAGGTTTTGAGACAGTTGGAGGAGTACCAGAATATCCAAAGACCAACCAAGAAGGCGTCCGTCACATTCCCATTCTTCATCGGGAATATAGTAGAATATTGTCCATCAGCACAGGCAGCTGAAAGTGCAAGATTGGAGATCCAATGGTACCCTTTCACGGCATACAAGTCCAGGGTCAACTATGACCCACATCATAACATTCGGACAGTGGAAGGAAGAAAGTACAAGCACAGGATGGAATTGGAGGATTTCTAGGCAAATGCTGCCGATGAGTACGAGGTCAGGCAGAAAATGTGGTCCAGGATGCCACTAGATTTCATGAGGACAATTGAGTTCTGCCGAGTGCCTGACCAGCTACAAGATGATGGAAACCACGTCCAGCCACGCTTTGAGGAAAGCCGACCTCTCCCTCCGGTGAAATGGTCAGAACCAGAGCACGCAGACCTAGCCACCCTAATGAGGCCAGTAACTAAGTATTCCCAGTGGTGGGTTGATTATCATGCCCAAGAATTGAGACAGAGAGGAGTCACGCTCACATATGACCTGTTGAGCGAATCAGAGTCATATTCTTCTAATGCTGGTGCATCCCATCAAGACTTGGTCGGGATTGGAGATAAAAGAAAAGAAATAATGCCAAGTGCTGAGCCTATTTCCAAGAAGCATAAGGGAGAACCTTCTCGTTCACAAGCATCCAGGAATATTGACGAGTTGGTGGCTAATATAGACGACTCCTTGGTAGAGATGCTTGAACCTCTTGCAGCTCAGGAAGTAAACAATGAACCTATTCAACTAGATGATGAAGAGCCTGCGTCACCAACAGGCACAGAAATCTTAGGTTCAGACAATGATGTAGAAGCTCAGAATAATGACTTCGAGGAGGGAATGATTTCCGCTCTCAGGGAAGTCATGGATGTTCCTAATGAGGATGAGGTTCAAGTAGAGGATGGCATTGAACAGTCGACCATTCCAGACTGGCTATTGGAAAGAATGAAGATCCAGGTGCCTGCAGAGGCTCAACAAGAAGAAGAGGATGATACTGCCAATTTCTTGGCAAGGCTAGAGCAAGTTGCAATCAAGAAGCCCGCCAAGAAATTCTCCACCATTCGGAGGAACGAGGCAGGCGACCGTTCCGTGCACATTGCAGTGCCTACAGTGGACAAGCCACAGGACGAGATCACTCCACAGGAGTATGCTATAACCACTGTTGACCTTGGCCCGACCTCAAAAGGTCAAGAAGTAGAAGAGTTGGATAATTCTGTCTCGACCATCAAGGCGAGACTGGAGAAGGAAGTGGCCAAGAAGAAGGAGTATAAGAAGGAGGTCGAACGTCTTAAGAAATATATCCAGCATTTGACCCAGCCACTTGATCAGGGCAATGTGATTGTTCCTCCTCTCCTCAATTCATCACAGGAGGTGACCAAGGATGTCGAGCACGAAATGGTGACGGCCAGGGAAGCTCAGGACTGGATGGCAAGTGAAGGCACGGAAGCGGATTTATTCATGGAAAAGTTGGCACTGGCCTATGGACGAACCTCTTCATTTCTTTCCAGATTGATGGATATGGCGGAGGCATGGGATGGTATCCCAGATATGCAGGAAAGGCTTATTCCAAGCCTTAGGATCTTGAAAGGCACTTCAAGAGAGGAATTGGTGGATAAAAGAGTGATTGCTGCAGGGGCAGCATATGATTTTCATCACTGGTTTTGGGCAGTGACAATACGAGAAGAAGTCTTGGAGAAGGAAAAAGTCGATGGGCTTGGAATTGAAGAACAGGTCAAGAAAATCCAGGAGAAGATTTACATGACAACTACAGAAGTGTTCGACCGTGAAGTCATCCGAGAGAACGACATACAGTTGGAGAGATTGAAGCATAAAGTTCAAGAAACTTTCTTCTCGACCACTGGACCATTCTTGAGACAGGACTTTGCGAGAGTGGCAAGACTCATCCATTCGAAAGGATTTTGAGAAGCAGGAGACAGATTGGGAAGGTACTTTTGCTAAATGTGCTGAGAAGTTGGACGGACTTGAATTCCGGATCAGCATGTTGCCACCTGTCACGATGGAGGAGGTCATTGCCGTAGTGTCCAGATTCGTCAAGCACAATGCTACTCAGATGGATAAGGACGCCTCTCCTAGATTATAGCTGGAACTGCCACTTTTCTGAATGATTTCTGATAGTTGACTCTTGTTATTTTGGGAAACCCTAATTAGGGTTTGGTTGTAATAATCTTGGCCGTTAATCTTGTTTTAATCTCGGCCCTTCATTTCATTTTTGAGGCTCTATATAAACTAGTGCTCTCTCATTTTCATTTGTGTGGAGACGGAATATGTGTATTGTTGCACTGAGACTATTTTGAATAATAAAAGCTCTTGAGCATGATTTGCCTTGAATAACTTCTTATTATCAAATAGTAAGCGAGGTTGCATATCTATCTTCCGCCATAGATTAGAATTAAAGTTAGATTAAGTAGAATTTGCTTTGAAAGTTGTTAATTGAATGAGAGATTGATCGCATTGACTCAATGGTGAAGTGTAGCTCATACTTTTTTCGAATGGATGATTTGCATTCGATTTGTAAAGTTAGCCTGAGCTCTTAATCGTGGAAGCTTAACTTCAGCCTCATTCGAGGTTTGAAAATTATTCTCACAAACCCCTTGAAGATTGCACCCATTTTGCGTATGTTGTCCAACAGGAGGCGAAACAAAGTGTGGTTTATTTCTCTTCACCGAGTCTTTATTGTCTCTTGAGTTCTTAGGCTTAGACTAGATTCTCCTAAACCCTATCCTTTTGCCATTTTTTTTGAGATCCACAATTGAAAGTCCTAATTGAGAGCCTTTAACGATAAATTTCCTAAGTCCTGAACTTGCAAAGATTTCACGTAAGTCCCCTTGTTCATTACCAGCAAATCACAACGGCCATTGAGCTTATCCACACGTCGAGACCCGACTAAAGAAACCTTGGAATCGCCATATGATCTTCTCGCAATCTTAGCATACGCGGTGGCTTTTCAAGAGAGGATAGAGTGTCTTTGGGCATTTTATTCTGATGTTTGGTGTGTCATAAAACACGCATCAACAGGACCCTCTCAAGTATTTATAGGAGAGAGGTCATGAGAAAAAGGTGGGAGGATCCCAACTAACTTGAGAAATTCTCTCAACCACCAACTACTTGTAATTGACTTATTCCAAATTACAAGTCCTATTGTAATTTGACTTGTAATTAGATTACATGTAATTACAATTTACAAAATTGCAAGTGAAAGAAACACTTGCAATTACAAAATTTATTTTTACATGTAGTTTGTCGAAAACAAAATGCATAAAGATAAAACATTTTATTCTATATCAATCCTAGCTTTGAAAGATTGAAATCTGCTGATAATTTCTTGCAACTCAGCTGGATCGGGGCCTAGTGTGTTCTTGGCAACCGCAACAGTCTTCAAGATTACATCAAAATATCTTATCGTTGCTAGTCTATGCTCTTCATAAACAGTTTGCATTTTATCAAGGATCATTCGATGATTAACAAACTTGTGAATCGAATCCATAGTAAACTGTTCTGATTCTAGCTCTTGACGAAGATTTGCTGCCATTTCTATAGTGACCATATCAGCTGCAAGTAATTCTCCTTCATGATTCAATATTCTGCAAGGGATTTTCTCAAGGCTAGAAAGGATGTCTTGCTGAACTTCATCACTCATTTCTAGTGTAGCTTGGATATCTTTGATGAGATCTTGAATAACCAATGATTTATTTGTCATGAGTTCTTCAAATTCTATGTATTTTTCTCTGTTTGGTAGGATTGAATTGCTACATAGAATTTGTAGCTTGACTTGATCTATCTCATGCCAAATTTTCAAATCTTTTTCAAGTGAATCTAAACTTTGCTTAAAAGCTTCCAAAGTCTGATTCAACTTTATTTTTGCTATTCTGACATTGTTCAGAACTTTTAATGTCTTTTCAATCATTGGTATGCTTTGATCAATGAGCTGTGTTACCCAAGAATCAACTGCTTTGGCTTTTTGCACAATTTTCTCCAATTGCTTGACTGATTCTTCAGAAGTGAAAGAAGTTAATGGATTAACTTGCTCTGAAGAATTGGCAATCTTCTGAATGACTGAGATGAGCTGTGAATTCTCTTCTTTCAGCTTTTCTTTCTTTGACAAAAGTTCATTATAACTATGTCTTAAAACAGTTACTGAATTTTGAGCATCTTGCATCATACCAGCATGTGTTTGCTTGCCTAAATCCACCCTTGTGAATTTATAATCAGAAACTTGCATCTCTTCTGGTGATTTGTCTGCAAGGGGTTCAGCTATCTCTGAATACTTCATTTTGTTGCTGTCCATAACTACCCGTGAAACGGTTTTAGTTTTCTTCACAACCTTTGGCTTTGATCTCTTCAACTGCTGGAAATCAAATACATCTGGAGAGATTGCCTGTTTCTTTCTCTTTAGAGTGACTGAACTCAACCATGGAGGAAGATCCAATGTGTCTACATTTGAAACAGCAACCGTATTTGAAACAGCAACAAATTCATTTTGAGTCACGGTCGTCACTCTTGGAGATGTCTCAGTTTGAATCGCAACAAAAGCTTGACTGGATGGTGCATTATGATCAGCATTAGCCATGAAACAATCAAAGCTTGCAGCAGATGTATCAATTTCTGGAAGTGTTATCTGTGATGTGTTTGGATACATTGGATTAGCATCAAAAACATTCTCCAGATTATCATGTATGTTTTCTATAGAAGTAGTCACTGTTGATGAAGTTGATGTATGAAGAGCAGCTTCAATAGGAGGAACGTAAACCGTTGAAAAGGAATCAATATCACTATCAAATTGAGACAACAGAGACATTACTGATACTGGTGCAGCATCAATATGAGGAGACATCATACTCAGAGTAGTAGGAGACTGAAGAACTTCTCCTTCATGCTGATCGATGGTTTGGATCTGCGTCTCTCTAACCTCCTTCCCTTTTAATGTTGGTTCCTCCAAAGGTTGTTCTACAGCACGGTTGACTCTCAGCTTAATCCTCGTTCCTGAAGAAGAAGCACCTTCCTTGGACTTGTCTCTGACTTCTGATTTCAATCCAATAGGTCCAGCTGAATCATTTTCATTATTAACTCTGATTTTAATAGTTTTGACGCCTATACTCTTGAGCCAATAGTTAGTATTTGCCAAGATTGATTGAAATCTGTTAAAGATAGAAACTGATTCTTTATTAGACCATTGTATTGCTGGAATAGAAGCGTCAGCAACTCTTTGTTCTTCATATTCTGGATCTAAAATCAGCCCATCATCAATTACTCCTTCTGGAATCAAGGTCAAATTAAAATCAATAACCTGCTCAACTGTAAGCCTGCAATAGTCCATTTCATAGATATCCTTCTCTGTTCGGAGATCTGCCCAAATATCTTCAAGGAAATGCACATGAGTGAAGGCCCTCTTTATCTTGTCCTTCATGCCTCTGTAATCAAAATCTGCCCTTGCTTTGAATCTTTTTAACTTGATCTCCTGAATCTCAGTTTCCATAGCTTTTGCCTTTGAGGTACTTGTCAAGGAGTATCTCCCAATCTGTAATGGTTTATGAGATGAGATACTTACTCCAGTTTTATGTTGCACAGCTTGCCGTGCATGCACTGTCATCAACTGTCTTGCCAGCTCCATTAGAATGATTTTATCAGTTGGATACCTTGGCAGCATGTATGGCTGATCTTCAAAACAGCCAACCCTCATATAAGTAAAAGTAGGAAACTGAAGAAAAAGGCAACCATATTCATTAACTTTTTTCCAAGCAGCATCTGATACTCTGTTATTCTGCAAGGTCTTGTCAAAAAGGCACATGAAGTGACCAAAGAATGCGTCTTGGACTCTTCTATAATGAATCCTGCTTGGTATCAAAGGCAGCTGATCATAGTATTCCCAAACTGGGACAAGAGATCTATCTCCAACAGTAGAAAGGCCTGGAAATTGCCTCAATGAAGTTGCTATGTAAACCAGATAGGAATTCATATAGAAGGTGAGCGTGGTAGGGACTTGTGCAAGCTGCTCACATAAACTATCACTGATTATTTCACCCCAGAAGATTGGGTGTTGTGCCTTCCTAATCACCACAATAAATTTGTACATCTATTTCTCAAAGACATAAGAGAATTTCAACCCCATAATTCTGCTCAAGAGAGTGATTATATCATTGATCTCTTCTTTGAAGTCATATCGATACAGCTTGGCCCACCGAGACACACCAGCTCGACGCTTCAGAAGCCATTTGGTATTGATGTGCTGTTTACAATCTTCCTTCTTCTATTCATAATGATCTAGAGCGCTCTTCATTGAAATATCTGAATACATTGGTGAGTCTGGAACTCTGAAAACCCTATGAATGGTTTCTGGATCAAGTCTTATGACCACATTCCCATCATCATTTTTAACGGTTCTGGATTCTCTATCAAAGTGAGCTACGCACGCAAGGACGAACTTTGGTTCTAGGGCAGCAACAGGAAAAGAGGAAACCAGATGAATATGACTTTTAAACAACAACTGCATATGATGAGAAGTTGATTTCTCAACTCTCCCCAAAAACTCGGACATATCAACATGCCCAATCTCCGTGTCTCTGATTTCTTCAATGTTCGAGACAACATGAGGAGGAATTTCATTCTGGTATTTGTCGTATTTGTACTTCATCTTTTTGTTCATTGGAGAAGCAGGTTCCTCTGTCATCGAACAAGAATCTGCAAGGCTGCGATGAAAGTTCCATAAGGTCAAGACATCATCAACGTTTACAGGCGTAGACATGGCGAAGGATCAAACTCAGAATGATGTTTTGGCTGTTTGAGGGAAGAAAATGAGCATTATAACTCATTTCGGGTTTTTGAGGGCTGATTGCGAGTGAAAAGGACATATGCTTTTCATGACAAATGAAAAAGTTAGATTTGCAATTTTGCAAAATGCAAGTCAAAACTTTTAAATTGCATTTGCAGTCAAAGGCAAAAAGTCCGATTTCCAGGCACTTTAAAGGCATTTCGGGATTTTGGAAGCCGGCTGCAAGTGAATAGTGGATTTCGGGGTTTTGAAAAGATATTGCAAGTAAAAGAGCATTTCAGAATTTTGAAAGGTCATTGCAAGTAAAAGTAACAAACTTTTTGACTTACATTCTTTATTAAAAACTCCAACTTGTAATGGATGAGTAAAAACCCGAAATACTTAAAAGAGCATCATTTTTTTTTTAAATTTCTTTTCTCTTCAGAAAATGGAAATGAAATGAACATATGAATGGAGAAAAACGCATTTTGTGTATGAGGTATGTTTAAGAATGGAGGCATATGGAGTGCTAAGAAAAACGTTTTCTAGAGAAAAACGCGTTTCCAGCTGAAAGGCAAATGAAAGCATATGGAGTGATATGAATGAAATTATATGAAATGAAAACAAAATGCGTTATCATGAATAAGATATATTTTGAATGGAATGGCGATAATGAAGAAAAGCGTGTTTTAAAATGGAATGGTGAGTGAATGAGGGCGTATGAAAAATGAAGAAGAAAGACGTTTTCATGGAAAAACGCGTTTCGGTTAACAGAAAATGACGAATGTATTTGCAAAGAAAATGACGTTTGTGTATAAAAAGAAAAACGTATGAAGGCAGTTAAGAGAAACGCGTTTTGGGAAGTGGAAGACAAAGGTGAATGGAAAAAACACGTTTTTGTAAAAACATTTTTTAGTAAAGGCATTAAAATATTTACAAAAACAATATACAAGAAACTAAGAAAGAAAAGAAGACATACCAGTAGCAAAATTTGCAGACAAAGAAGAAGAAGAAACCCTAGGCGTGATTGCAAACTCAGAAAATGAAAAAGACTTGGATATTTACAAGTGAAAGCCCGATCTTCAAGCATGCGAATTTATGAGATCTCCATGAAAAAAGGAAGAGAGGCGAAATGGAATTCGAACAGCTTCAATCATGAATGGCGTCGGACTTTTACATGCCCTTCGCAAGTTATTCAACATGAAATCGGATATTTTCATCTATTAACAAATGACTTAAGTGAAAATCGGGTCTTTTTCATGCTATTGCAAGTCACTTTAAATAAAATCGGGCTTTTACAATCACTTTGCAAGTGACTTAAAGAAAATCGGAGTTTTTTTTGAAGTCTTTACAAGTCAACATAAGGAAAATCGAAACTTTTAAAAGCTATTACAATCACTTTATGAAAAGTAACTTGTAATGAACTTAAAAAGTTCCTATAATTGCAAGTGCTTCAAAAAGTTCCTATTAAAGACATTAAAAAGAAAATTTAAAAGTAAGTTGCAATAGGCACAAAAAGTCCCTATTATTAACTTGCAAAGAAGTTCAAAAACTCCTACTTGCAGTGATGTCAGAAAAACCCGAATTTGACAAAAAACACACTAAAAATGACTCAGAATTTCACGAAAACGGAGAAGAATGTGTAAAAAGTGATAACCCAAAGGACTATAGACTTAGAATTGGGAATTGCTAATCTTTTCACCTCGTAATACGTGCCTTAGAAGAGAAAAACTTCAAATTTTATCAAAATTTCGATAGGTTATCCCAATTTTTAACAAGTCAAAAATTAGGGACAACAAATGTAATTCCCGTTGAATAAGCGGTTGAGCTCTTTCTTGCCTTCCCGTTGAATAAGCGGAGGTTTCCTTTCATGTTTTGGAGGTTCCATACTTACCCCACTAAACAAGTGGTTATTTTTCAATTATTGCAACTGAACAAGTGGTTGTTTTTCAATCATTTCAATGTACACCTTGCCATTGTATGCTCTCACCTTGCCCACATCAGGATCTGGGTAATCAAAAAGTGGAAAGTAGCTTATTTCAGTTACTTATCATTGTTATTTTAGCTAATTCTAACAATTGCAAATCAAAAAAATTGGGGTGGTTTATTACATCCAGTAGGAGAAAAAACAAGAACTTGGGACATGACTCTACCACAAAAAAAGTTTGCATAAATAATTCCATAAATCAAAGTATAGGGAAAATACTATTTGAGATTGCATAAGGAAGCTATCCAAGAAATGTGTCTTGACTTAAGAAGGGATACCAATAATGAAGAGGAGAGAAGTGTGAAGGCATAAGAATCTATAAAACATATGAAGGAAGTGCATGCAGAATTAAGTCAATGGTATATATAAGGAAAAGGTTGATGAGAAAAGGAGACACAAGGAGAAGGGATACCAATAATGAAGAGGAGAGAAGTGCAAAAGCATAAGAATTTGTAGAACATATGAAGTGCATGTGCACTTGCAAAAAATGAATGGTATATATAAGGAAAAAGTTGATGAGAAAAGGAGACATAGGGAGTTTGTTGTTGGAGATGAAGTGATGGTATATCTTGAGAAGAAAAGATTTCATGCTAGAACACACAATAAGCTAAAGATGGAGAAGTTTGGTCCTTGTAGAGTTGTTAAGAGATTTGATTTAAGAAATGCATAAGAAGTTGAGTTAATGGATTGAGCATAACTTCAATATTTAATGTTTTAGATCTCTATTAGTATAAATAGGGGAGTCAAAGGATAATGATGTGAGATTAAGATGATAAATTCAAATGCCACAACAATATAAGGAGATAGAGGAGATTTTAGATAGTAGGGTTGTGTTGTACCCAAAATAAATTTTTGGCATTCTGCTTAAATTGAGCTAAATCATGTAAAAATACCGTCAAAAGTCTATTTTAGGTCAAACCAAACATAAGATTTTTGTGGGTTTCTATCAAGGAACATATTTGTAAAATTCTAAAAAACTGAAAATTAGGGTTTCAAACCCCTATTTTTAGGGAAACCCTTGAAAATAGGACCTTCCCAGAAATGATTGAAAATGATTTTGATAGGATTAATCGACTTCACAATCACACTGGTCAAGTTAGAATCATCGAAAAACATGTTTTACTCTGGTGGGTCTATTTTTATTTTCCAGGAACAAAGTTAGGAGCTCCGCAACCATTAATGGCAGATTGGCCAGTACTAGGTGCTAAAAGTGAAGCTTCAAAAGCTTCAACAAAGAAGCCATGGAAGAAAAGGATAAAAAAGATGTTTGATGGAGGAGATTTTCAAAACTGAAAAATGCCAAAATTTGGCTAACTCTAGAAAACTACGCCTTGCTACCAAGGAGAAAATACAGTGAAGGGTCAAAAAAGCGCCCCTATTGGAGAAAGGTGCCCTTTGATCTCAAAGGCCAAATGCAGTCATCAGATCCATCCAAAGCAGTCATCTTCTTCATGTTCTTGTTGGCTATTCAACGCATTGTCAAGCGAGATCATTTGATTCAGAGATCGCCGACAAACGTCAACGAAGTATAGAGATGCTGCAAGCAAGAACATGCAAAATGAAAGATAAACCAGTGAGCTTCAAGGAAAAAGCGCCCCTGTTGACCAAGGGCACCCTTCATTTCAAGACACCTGATGGACTTATCAACAGCTGCTTTATATAAAGCATCTGTTCAGCTCCCTCCCAACTTTGCGATCAATCCAATAGCACGTTCACAGGACATGTCAAATAGTCAGAGGCTGAGATCAAGCAGAAAATGCCAAAGGTGAAAACTAAATGAAGAACATGAAAAAGTGGCTAAGTACCAAGGAAAAAGCACCCCTACTGAAGAAAAGTGCCCAGTCTTTGGGGCATGCAGATGCAGTCTATTTGCTTAGTGACCTCCAGGATGACCTTCTCCACTTTGATCGATCTCAACAACGAAACCGTCAGCGAAGACATCAGACAACTCAGTCATCTGAGGACATAGATCAAACTAAGGAAGTTTACAACATGAATATAATCAGTCAACAAGTCAAAAGCGCCCCTACTGGCCAGGGGTGCCCTTGGATTTGAAGGACCTAAACAGACCTTCAGGAGCTGAGAAACCAATCATCCCTTCCAGGATTGAGTTGGTTACCCAACGCACAGTCAAGCAAAGCCATCTGACTTGTCAGTCAACGGTGACGTCATATCAAAGCACGGAGGGTCTAAATGGTGAGAACGAAGAACAGTCATGAAAAATTAACTAAGTTAGAGCCAAAAGTGCCCCTACTGAAGAAAGGCGCCCTTGGATCTGGAGCCTCAAACTCAGGATTTTGGCTTGATTGCTCCCAGGCATACCTCTTCAGGATGGTTCCATCTCAACAACAGATCTGTCAGCAGCTGCTAAGGATCGACTGAACAACCAAGAGCAAGGATCGAACAAAGGCACTTCAGCCTGGAAAATGATGAAAAATGTGTTCAACACTCAAGGAGGATGCCTAAAAGGTCAAAGGTGAATTTGTTGGCTTAAGTTGAGATATTTTGGAGGAAAAAGTGGCCAAATCATCCCAAAATCAGTGGAAACCAACTTTTAGAACTCCAGATTAGGCTAAATCAGGCTTAAAACATGAGTTGGCGCCCAAACTTGAAGGATTCAGAGTTGAATCATTATATATCAACTCTAGGCGTCCCTTTTTCATTATTTCTTTTGCAGGTTGAAGATCAAAACAACAATTTGCTCTCAAGGACGTCTTTTCAAGATCTGACAAGGGTTTTGGACCGTTCAATATTTTTTGAAGATCAGTGGCACAAAAAGATTTCTTCTCAGAGGTTGCATCCAGAGATAGATTTTTACGAGGGAGCTAATAACTTCCAATCTTCC
Organism: Sequoia sempervirens; assembly: GCA_007258455.2. Taxonomy (NCBI): domain Eukaryota; kingdom Viridiplantae; phylum Streptophyta; class Pinopsida; order Cupressales; family Cupressaceae; genus Sequoia; species Sequoia sempervirens. Next base: position 232,052 of record VDFB02207698.1, on the reverse strand, counting down.
TCTTGTCTACTTCCTCTCTTTTGTCTTAAATTTCTTGCATGTCACAAAAAACAGCAGGCTACCAAAGATTTGACCAACTAGGTATGGTTAGCATAATTTTCCAGTAAAACCAATCTCTTCAAATTTTACAGAAACAACAAACTTGTTGCCCCTATTTTTAGGGGTTTTTCCAGAAAAGTCTCAAAATAAAAAATCTAAGGAACTAGGTTTGTTCAACATTGAAGCACGAACAAAACCCATGTGCCAGATTTTTTCCAGAAAAATACTTCTCGGCAGGCACTATTTTTAGGGGTTTTCGGAAATTGTCAGAAACGGGTCGTGTGCATAGTTGATCTTTAAGTTTTTCAAGATGTAGCACTCCCAGGTACAATACAAGACCAAAACGGCCTTGTACCATGATTTCCTGAAAACGACTGACACAAACTTACATCAAAAGAACCCAGTGGTCAATTGAGAAGATTTGGAGGGCATGAATCAAATCATACTACAAAACATAGAAGAATCCGGATTATTTCAAGCTGCGTCAATCCCTATCACATTACAGAGTGTGGAGCTTGTAATTGCTTGCATTAAGCATTACAATCCTACCACACGAGAAATCCGATCAGTGGATGGGAGGGTGATCTGCAGCTTGAGACCAAAGGACATTGAAAAATGTTTTGCTATTCCACCATGCCCGACCAATGTGGTCATATCAGTCAAAGAATGTGAAAAGGCATTTGAAGCATCAAAGGATAGGTGTTTGCAGAGAATGGTAGAAAAATGTTTAAAGGTGAAAAAGACCAACTTGCCCAAAATGGTTGGGCGAGGAGAATTCCAAGACGAGTATGCAGTGTTGATCACTCTACTCAGTAGGATCACTGGATAAGAAGAGGGCAATCTGTTTCAATCGTGGATGTTCTACATCATTTCCAAGATTATTAGCAAAAGAGAACATTACGACTGGGCCACCCTGATCAGTGACACACTCCACCAATAGATTACCAGGTTTCTAGAGGCTCATAGGTTCTACATGTGTTCCTACCCTATCTACCTGATTGCCTTCCAAGGCGAGTTCAGGACACTAAACACTGTAGGGACCTTAGGTGTGCAAAAGGTCCATGAATACTTTATGCGTCTTGAGTTTACTCAAGTGGAACGACACTTCAAACGGATAAGTGACCTCTTCATTATGCACACTGTACAAGACCTCGACCATGAGATGCACGTGCGTATATCACCAGCAACCAAGGAGGCAATGGTGGACTGGATGGATTAGTTTATCCAATTCCCCACCTTCACCTACATACGCGTGTATGGTTACAATGGTCACCCCGCCATGATGCCACGATACCCTTCAAATAAGGTGGTGTTCATGGAGTTCCTAAGGAAGTTGGCTGAAGTTCACACTCACCTACGCCTTAAGAAGAAGTCAGCTGCGAATTTTCCCATCCAAATGGGACTCTATAGATGTAAAACAGTGGAAGATGCCAAATTGATGAGCCAAGAAATGGTGAAATTCAATCTCAAATATCTCATTGAGAGAAGGTCATATGATCCAAGAGGCCTTTATGCATCGCATCTTGAGCAACGCTCATCACACGAATCTTCTATGGAAGATTACTAGGTCAATTGTGATGATGAGTTTGAGGTACGAAGAAGGAACTATAGCCGGCTTAGGTTCTCACAAATTGTTGACTTTATGTCAGAAGACATTGAGGGCCTATCTGATGATGAAGGGGAAGTCATTCTCCCCTCGTTATTCGTGGATCAAGTGGACTCACAACCACTCAGAAGAGTGGATTGGTATGTGAAATAAAATACATCTATAGAGGAGAGAACGAGTAGAGTTGTCAGAAACAGTCAACTCTACCTAGACAACAAGAGGACAAGGAAGGTAGTACTTCCCTGAACAAAGCCGCTATTGGTTCAATCTACACTACCTTCCACGTCAAGGAAGAAACCTAGATAGAAGCAGTAGAGCAATCCTCCCAAAGGGATGCGGATGTCAAGACACACGAGGGGAAGAACACAGGGGTTATATGTGGAGACAGCCACACACACCCGAGATAGTCATGGGAACTGCTGCAGCTGATCCAATGATTGAGATAATCACAGCATAGACAAAGCCCATAGCAGAAACAATAGCAACGAATACGGTGCCTGTGATAGAGATAGAGCCACCTACTTCACCACCATCACAGCAGTCACAAGTCCCCATCGACTTGGACTCTCCACTGAGAGACATCACTATAACACAGTCTCATTCATCAGGCATTCAGGGGCCCAACACTCCTCCTTCCAGTGAGGCTAGTCGGGATTCTATTTGGCTTGAGGGTTTCCTAGGAAGGAAGAGGGAAAGGCCATCCTACTAGCTTGACTTCACAAAGTTCGATCATGTCCCTCAAGACATGCCAGCGAAGAAATTGAAGAAGCAAGTACATGTGGGAAGGAATGCGGATAATGAGTTCATCATAGAGACTACTGCCCCACCTAAGGACAAAAACATACATGAGGTAGAGGTTGAGGACTTCACATTGTCCAAGCTCAACCTCAGAAAGACCACACGTCGAGTGGAGGTAGACCTCAAAATTACCTCAGTGAGCATCCAAGAGAGGATGGCTAAGGATGGAAGAGACAAAGCAGCCTTAAAGGCTAAGAATCAGCAATTGAGGATGTACATTTCTAGCCTAATGCACAACACCCCAAACATCTCAGCTTTGCCACAGGAATTGCTATATCTCCCCGCGGAGTGAAACCATCATCAATTGATTACATATGGAAAACACTTGAGAGATCAAGTGGAGGAATTTGTTGTCAGAGGACGGTGTATACTGGTAGAACTATACCAGTTGAGAGATAGAGCACATGGACTCCGCGCAGAGATTTAGCAGTTGAAGCAAAAGACAGCAAAGAAGAGGCTAGGCGATGAAATCACAATTGCCAGACTTGCAATTGGCGTATCAATCAGTCTGCACTGAAGAGAACAAGCAACATCTTTTTGCTTGGAAAGAATAACTAGCATACAAGATGAAAGCCTATCATGCCAATTCTGTAGAACTGATTGACTACCGACGGATTGTCGCAGGTATTATCAACTTCGCAAGAACGTTGGTAATATCCTTCCCTCACATAGAATATCAGCACGAGGGAGGTGAGTACATTGAGCTAGGTACAGTGCAGAATCAATTCTGGGATGTCATCCATAGCACATTCCTCGATGACCTTGATGGTTGCAAGTTGGCCAAAGTGGTAGCCATGTCTACTAAGTTAGATGACGCAGCTGCCAAGTGCATAGACTATCAGCAGCAGCTTGTGATAGGTGAAGAAATGCTAAAACGCCACGTCATCATCTTGCAGAGCATTAGTTGCCTAGAGGATGAGGAGGTCAACGACTGGATAGAGGCATTGTTGACTAGTGGTGATGAGGTGTAAAGCACCCCAAGAAGGATGGTAGCTACCGTCCAAAAAGACATTAATTGTGACTGGAGTTAACTTGATGCCCCTTTCCAAGTTAACTCCAAGTCCCACAGATCATGCATATCAGATCCCACTAATTAAGGATGTCTAATTTGACTTCCACAATTTGTGGATCTCATATCTCCACTAAAATATGGATGTTTATTTTGGAGGCACACTTTATAATAAATTTCACCTTTAGTTTAGTTTTAGTCAACTGAAGTAGTTTTCCAGTTGACTCTTTGTTTAGTTTTAGTTAACTGAAGTAGGTTTCCAGTTAACTATTTGCTCACCCACTTTTAGACATAGAAATAAATCTTGCTAATTGGCAAGAACTAATTGTTAACTAAAGGAGATTTTAGGGTTGCCTACTCCTTTGAGTTCTATAAATAAGAGCCTTGGGCTCACTATTTTGTAACTTTACTTCAGGGTAGCAAAACGCTGAGCAATTTTTCCTTCATATTGTTCACTTAGTATATGTTCTTGGATCGTATTTGTTGTAGTTAAGCACCAAGTACAACTTGTGCTCTCTCTACTCAGATAGGTGTGTCCAATCTTTGTTCATGTGTTCTTGGTTTGATCGCCTCATGTGTCATTGTTTCTTGAAACAAGTTGCTGTCCCAACATGTAATCTTTGGTGGAATATTGAGAAAATAAATCAGGAGAGTTACCATGCCTTTGATCTAAATTCTCAAAGTTTTATCATTGTTTGTTGTTATCAATAATCTGTTTTCAATCTACACCTCGGAAAGACCTTGGTGCCAACTTGGGAATTTAGGAAGTTAGATTATCGTCCCTTTGTTGTTTCTTGTGATTTACTTTTCAGCCTACACCTCGGAAAGGTCTTGGTACCTCCTTGGGAATCCTAAGATATAAATTACCGTAAGGATTATTTGTGTGGATTTTATTTCAATACGGATCTGGGAGTTCAGAGCCTTCGGATGCATCTTGGGAGACTAATTCGTCCAAGAGATTGATCATTGAACCATCCATTCCCACTCCTATGCCCTCATGCTCTGTTAATCTTGAGGAGATAGGATAGATTAAAAGCTAGTTTAGTCGTAGTTAAGATCTGCCGAAACCAGATAAAAGCTTAGCCATGGCGCATTGTGTTTATGCACCCTTGTGTCCTACCACTGAGTAAAAAAGATAGGATAGTAGTTTACTTTATTCCTTTCATTTACACAAAAATCAGCAACAAGAGGGATCTTCCCCTCCCAATTTGAAGAAGCAAACACTAATAACTTGCAATAGCTGACCATTTCCAATAAGCACTCCAGAGGTGCTAATTGAAACGCCAACAGGTTGGAAGAAGTACTAGGAATTGAAGAGTATTTGGTGAATTGAAAAGGTAGACTGGAAGAAGATTCAAGTTGGATTTCTAAGGTTGAGGTAGACTATCTTGGTTTCCCTCTAGCCACTAGAAAGTGAAGGACTTGCTTTTCAAACAAACATGAGCATCTGATATAGGAGCATCCCAAGGTGTAAGAGCAATCTTGCATCAACCAAATATTTTTCTCACTTACATTGTTTGTAGGTTTCAAATCATCAATCAATTTTCCAAAATCCCACTGCATTTCACTACAATTGTATATCTCACCTCATGGCTTGGAATATATGTTCTACAATGATCCTTCAACATTATATTCACTTTTCAGAAGATTTTGATAACTACAAAGGCATAACTTGGTTTCTGAACTTCACCGAGCTTGACAAACTAACACTCAGTTTCATTTTTCATAAGTTGCTGTAGCTTTCAGAGTTTGCAGCAACAAAGGAACACATTACATGATACATTGAACCTAGGAGTATTCACTGCAGCGAGTTTTACATCACTACATTCAATCTAGGAGATTCTACCTACACATTTGACCAGCTACATGCTTCATCGAGGATTTGAGCTTCATGTCACCTTACAACCAACAAAGATCGTTCACAAGGCTTGATACTAATACATAAAAACCATTCAAAATCATTTGGAGGCAACATTAAAGTAGCAAAGAAAGCAACAAACAATTAGAGAAAGGATATGGGATTGTATTGCATTATCTTTCAAATTCTATAATTACATGTTTGCAATAAAAAGGATGAGGCCTAGCATGTTGGAAATCCATTGTGGCAGATTGTAATGCATTCTTGACTATGAACCAATAAAGATCATATAATTGTTTTTCACTGTCATTGAGTTTTTTGCTATATAATTGTGAGTTGTTTCCTTTGGCTGCATGGTTAGACAGTCCTTAATTGGATGCTCCATCCACAATTGCATTAGTGGCACTCTAAGAAAATATCATTAGGAAAATTTAAAGAAAGGAAAAACATAGAGTAAGCACTAATTTGTAGACAATTCACAACGATCTTTGTCATCCATGGACAAAGCCTCCCTTTTCAATTTTGAGGTGTCTTGGGACTTTCTTTTATGATTTTCTAGGTGTACTTGGATTTATTTATTAAAGAAATGAGCAAAAATTAAAAAAAATGTATTAAAAACTTAAGAATTTTATTGATCTCTCCAAATCCTTGGGATAGATAAAGACATTGAGTGTGTGAATAATTATTTGGAGCCTTTCTGCACCCAACATTGTATGTAATGTCCCCATTTAGCCATACGCTCTTTTGTATCTAATAGCCTATTTCCGCAAACCTGTAGGCTAGTCAAAAGTTGAAATTAGGGTTTCCACTTTTAGAGGTGGTTTTGAAGGCTTGCATGCGAGATTTTCTGATGCATGTCTAGTGGAGCTTTCTGGGTTTTTGGAGAGATTCGGGATGTGGTAACATGCATGTCAAGATAATGGCTTGCATTTTTGGCAGTTTTGGAGGCTTGCATGTTGGAGTTTTACAGTTCTGATTCTGGATTCCTTCTAGGTTTTCAGAGAGCTTCGTGATGGTGTAACATGCAACTGAATCAAAGAACTTTTTTGGACTTACTATTTTTAGTAAGTCACGACAGCTGCCCGGTTTGTGCTCAAAATGAGTTTGGAACAACTTACTATTTTTAGCAGTATGCTATTTTTAGTAAGTACTATTTTTGGCAGTGCTATTTTTAGCAGCAGTTCAACAGTTCAATGCAATGGCTATTTTTGGCAAGTTAGCTTGAGCAGTTGGTCATTCTAGCATTCTTGGAGTTATTTTGGCAAGTTTGATATTTGATGAAAATAACATTTTAAGTGAAATTATCTCCTAGGCAAAGTGGACGACTTCATAAGGGGAAAATATTATAATGTTTATTTATATCTTGGTGGACACTGAGGAGAAGAAATAAGTGTTTTAATTTAAAATATTTCACTTTAGCCCTTGGACACCTAACCTTGGAGGAGAGATATTTGTGGAATATAGGGTTTGGGTTTTTTAAGTTAAAATTACTTTAGTCTACCTTGGACGCTCTTGGGAGATATACTTGCATTTTTAATAAAGTAATATTTCACTCAAGGGGGACTGTTGATGTGATTTTCGTGACCGCACCAACACAAAATAAAGTTTCCCAACAAATACTCTATCCTCTCTTGAACAAAGTTTCCTGCATGCTAAGATTGCGAGATAGATCATGCATTTAACTCCAAGGTTCCTTCATGCAATAGAATACCCTCAGTTGGCTCAATGTGTTTTGCTGGTATTTCAAGGGGACTTACACAATTATTCGACAGTTGACAGCAGACAGCGGATTAAGGGCTTTCATGTAATTTGGATGATTTGGCAGGTAAGTGCAAATTTCCTAATGCTAACCGAAAATGAACTGAATTTAAAATGAGTGTAAGGCCTAAGAAGTTTATGTTCTATCTAAGGACGGGACGTGGGATCGATCTCGACAGGCTTCGACCAGACTCTGCTCCACCTCACGTTGGACAACTTACACAAAGTCGGTGCAATCTTCAAGGGAGTGACAAGAGGTTTTCAAATTATAACTCAACATGTAAGTACCATCAGAACGACGCATATAAACACCTGAATCACAATCGAAGTTAAGTTTGTAATGTTTTCCAGTTGACCACACAAGGCAAACTTGCATCGCAAGCCGCTAGTGGTATGGATAAAAATGAAGTTGTCTCGATTGACACCACAAATCCACAGCTAACATCTACTTGCATGAAAATGAAAACTACTCTACTTTACGCTACTTGAAGTAGAAGGGATGAAGAAACCTTGCTAGCTGCTTATAACAAAGATGAATTCACCATTCAATGAAAGATCTTTTATTATAATAGTTTTCACAACAATCTCTTACAAAGTTTTCGAGAGAAAACTTTCCTTTTCCTTCAAACTATGCTATGCTAAGCTATTACAACTAAAGTCTCCTGCTTCACTCTCTAGTCTGATCTTTAAGCTCTACTACACTACAAATGAGGGGGGATCCCCCTTTATATAGCTGGGCAAGTCCAACTGACGGCTCAGATTACAATCAGCGATGGCCCAAATTGCCCCACCTCAGCCCCTAAACAAGATTCACCCAAAACCGCCACCAAGAGGAGGGGTAATAAATGAGCCATTAAGGTCCATCATCTCTAGAAGATTCCTGCTCATAGACGCGTTCACATTGCTTCAACTTCTTGGACTAGTATGGTAGGCACGTTCTCGATCTGACTTCAAGGTGGCAACCTCCTTCTCTTGCTTGATGATGATTTTCCTGTCGCTAACTCGGTGCCCTGACGACAACCTTCATCTCTCCATCCTGAGCTTTGAAAACATTTCTTCTTTGTCACTTGAGCTGGGCACATACTAAGTCTCAACACTTAGCCATTTTCTCCAAGTATTCGCTTCATCTCCCCAAGTCATCACTGTTTTGGCCTCGACGTTCATCTTGCAAAACAGATAAAAAGAAGAGCATCAAAACACTTCATCATATAAACTCACCTTACTTACCTGATTTTCATGCTTTAACCTCCAAGGGTTCATCGTTTTTCTCTAGCCAACTTTGCTTTCTTCATGATTTTTCAACATCTGTAGGCTGGGGCATATAACACCCGTGCATCATATTTCAATGCCTTAGACAAATTTCATCTTCCTCAAGGGTGTATTTTTTTTTAAAAATCATCTTTTAAAAGTGTTAGCTTCAACTGCATCTTCTTCACTTTTTCGGCTGAGGCATTCACTCTGACATTTCATCCAACTCTGGCCCGAGCAAAATGTTTTCATTAGGAATTTGATCAAAAATTATTTAGGAATCCAACTTCAAATTCATCCGCCAAGGCATTTTTATGTCCACAACACATTTTATTCCTTTTGCCTTAGAAATTTCATAATTCAAGTGCCGATCAAAATTTCCATCTTGAAATCCCTAGCAAAGTGCAAAAAACTTTAAAATCCACTCTTTGTCGAAGATCTTCAATACCTAGAAGAAAATTCCCTCTGGAAAGCATCAAATTCACGTGTCCCTGAACGAAGGGGTTCATTTAATTTTTTTTTTTGAATTTTAACCTTAGAAAAATATTCGCCAACAATTTTATTCTCATTCTTGATCTTTGGGCATATTTTCTTTGCTCCATAGAAAATTTCCATTTTATCCTTCATGCCAGGCACAATCAGGGGTCTAATTTTCAATTTTCATCACCTAGCCAAAATAATCTCAACATGTCTTCCTTCTTGGTCTAGGCGCATTTAAGCCTTCATGCTTTGAGTTTAGATGCCTTAGCAAAATTTCCCACATCAAAATCCTCTTGGGCGTAAACAAGGGGTCTTACTTCAATTTTTGAACATTTAAGCAAATTTTCAATCAACTTCCTTCTCCACCTCAAATTTCATACACTTGGAATATTTTTCCATCTCCCTTCTTGAGCTAGGCGCACTTGAGGGTATCTACCTCCAATTCCAATGCCTTAGAAAGATTTTGAGTTACTTTCTTTCCTTTAGGCGCATTTGGACCCTTCAACTTTCATTTTTGTTACATTTAGAAATTTTTTTAATGCTTCTTCAAGTGTAGGCGCATTCACCACCTTGAGGTTCCATTTTCCATCACTTAGCAAAATTTCTACTTTCAACCCTTAACCTAGGCACATTTGGAAGTCCAACTTCCAATTTTCCATACTTAGACATTTTCGAGGCTTCCTCCACTTTGGGGCGCACTTCACAAGGTGGACTTTCAATTTGTTTGCCCTGGAAAATTTTCCAGCCCTCCCTACAAGTCAAGGCGCATATGAGGGGGCTTACTTAAAGTTATTCATACTTAGAAACTTTCAGCCATCTTCTTCTCTCCTTGGGCGCAAATGACCCTTCAAGCTTTAAATTTCAATGCCTTAGAAAATTTCAAGGCTTCCTCTTTACCTTGGGCGCATTTCACCCCTTCTAGTTTCATTTTGAAGACTTAGAAAATTTCCCACCTTGCTCTTATCTCTGGGTGCATTTGGGGTGTTGAGGCTTCAATTTCCACACTTAGCAAATTTTCCAACCTCCTCTCACTTCAAGGGCGCATCTGGAGGTAGCTACTTCCAATTTCCTATACTTAGAATTTTTCATGATCTTCCTCCCATTCTAGGTGCATTCAAGGGGTCTCCCTTCAAATTTATGAGACTTAGAAACCTTTTCAACTCACTTTCAGTTAGAGGCGCATCTAAGGGGGTGGAACTTCAAATTTTCTATGCCTTAGAAATATTTTGATGTTATCATGGATGTTGGGCACATTTAGGTGTTGATGCTTTCAATTTGCATGACTTAGAATATTTTTTAGCTCCTCTTCTTCTCAAGGCGCATATGGGAGCCCTTGCTTTAAATTTTTCACACTTAGATATTTTTAAAACTCACTCCTCCAGCCTAGGGCGCATTTTAGACCTTGAGCTTCAAATTTAAAATACTTAGCAACTTTTCAAGCTCAAACTCCAAGTGAAGGCACATTTGGAAGGTCCTCCATCAAATTTTCCATACTTAAACTTTTTCACAACTCTCATCCTTGAGTTAAGGCGCATTTGAGGACCTAAGCTTCAAATTTCACATACTTAGTGGATTTTCCAGTCTCCTCCAGCTTCAAGGGCACATTTGAAGGCCTTTACTTCAAATTTGAAACACTTAGGCAAATTTTAGACTCCCTCATCTTCTCAAGCTTGGGCGCATTTTGCCCTTGGAGCTTCAAATTTCATGCCTTAGAAAATTTCATCCTCATCAGGTAGCTTCTAGGGCAAATTTTGATACTGGACTCCAAATTTTATCAAACTTAGTGAATTTCATGTTCTCTGCCTGATTTGGGGTGACTCGTTCATGCTAACCTTGGCTTGCCCTAACTTTCTATTTTTAGAAAGTTCTCCACATTTCATACTTTGAACTGATTTTTGGCTCCAAAAGGCCTGATCTTTGCTTTGTTTCGACCCTCGTGACGTGATTGAGCCTTTGGCACTCGATGCCTGCATGTACCTGCTATTTTTGGCAACTTACTAAAAATAGTAAATGCTCAGAATGAGCTCAAATTTTGCGTGCTAATTGCTTGAAGAATGTCGACCGTGGCTGGATGCTGCATTTGTGTAACTGTCGTGTTTCGCCCTAGATTTTAGGAAACCCTAATTCCTCTGCACAGGCCTACTAAAAATAGTAAGTGCTTGATTATTGAATCTATGTAGCTCCGTTTGACCTGAAATTCGCGCCATGTGGTCCTCACCACTTATTTAACTTGTTCATATTGATGCCTCACGCTGACCTACTATTATTGGCATGTGTCTAGAGGTGGTTTACTATTTATAGCAGTTGCCCGATTTCGAGACTTCCATAGCTCCGTTTGACTTGAAATTTGAATGCTGTGATCCTCATCAGTAGACAGGACTGCTAATAATAGCAAGTTGTCCGTTTCAGCTCAAATTCGGCAGGCAAGTAGCTTGCAGCGTTCTAAGTGTAGTGCAACGATCGGAACTTCAATAGTGCTGAGAAAACATCCCAAATTAGGTACTTACTAAAAATAGTAAGTTGTCGGAATTTGATGAAACTTAGCTGGGAGCTTGCTAGAAGCATGCTGACATCAACGTGAAGCTTAGATTCCAACTTATTCACTCCATTTGACTTCAAATTGATCAAAAAATTCAAAACCCTAATTCTATAGACCTAGCCAAAATCTCACATTTAAGCTCACAGATGGGCACATCCCGGAAAGACAGACAGCAGAAAGAGAGACAACGAGAGAGAGACAAAACCAAAGCCAAAAAATGAGGAACGGAGCAAAAATTAGGGGGTCCCCATTTTGAATGGGGTGATGTGTGAAAAGGTCACAACAGGGACGACTTGGAGAAAGTGGTTAAATAAAAATGCAAATGAGAAAAGTGAATTTGAATCTTATTTTGGGCACCCTAATTGGAGGGAAGAGGTGGATTTGAAAAGTTGAGAAGAAAAGTTATAATATCAGACTTGGCCTTCATTTGAGTATCTATTGTTGCTCATTATACTGTTATGCTGCTGAAATGATTTCAGAGCTGGCTTCAAGGAATGCATACCTCCTAGTTCCTTCAACCTTGGTTCCGTGCTTGAAAGATAGCACCTAGTTGAGTTTCAGTGTAATATCCCTTGCCCAAACTGATCTCAAACTTGCTGTTATATGGCTCAAGGAATATCGTCAAACACTTTGGATACAAACTTAATGCTTGCTGGCTTGTGGTTTCAGTCTGATATGTTTGCTTGAAAAATGATATCAAAGTACTCTAAATGCTTGAAAAGAACATTACAATGACTAAGCAATCATCTAAATGCATAAATGACTTCTTTCAATCTTTTCAAATGCACATATATGATTTTTACATGTAAAATATGCACCTACAGCCAATTGACATTTTGTCAAACAATTGGCATGCAAACTATTATTCTAACCAACATGAAGATTACATCAAGCATTTGGCATATAACTTATATCTCCTTTATTGAAAGACAATTTGAGTACAATGCTAGATAGAAATAGCCAAGACTCTTAGCTTTACGAGTATGCTCAATATGATGCCAAAGTGTGATATGACCATTCAACTACAGCAACTCCTAAGTTGATAATGCAAAATAGACTAAATGAGATGCAAGAACCTGGTATAAAATCTGCCTTGGCTTGAAGAAAAAGTGGCAACTTGAATGCAAAGGAAGAAGACTCCTCTTAAGCCCAAATCAGACCCAACATAAGCCGCCCCTATTTTCAGACCCGCCCTCTGATATAAATTAATATACAGCTGCAAACTTTGATTCTTCACACCTAAAATCACTTTCAGCCCTAAAGGAGATAGGCGCCTAAACATCCAAGCGAAATCGATGCATGTGCAAGCCTCTATGAATTAAATCGTCCTTCTTGGCAAGTAGCCCCTGTTTTATTATGAGCTTCTGATATAAAATATTACCAGCCTCCAAGTATATCCAAATAGTGCCAAACATCAATGATATGGTCTCTAGAAATGTAGCATTCCAACCCTTGTCCAAATCGTACCAAGCTATGGACTGAATAAATGAATCGGTGCCTTCCAATGTGCTGGTTGAACAAACTGAGATAAAAATCTGAGCAATGCAATTAATGTATGATCACCTTCAAAATGCCAATTGTTGTCTCCTTTCAATCTGCAAATACCTCCTAATCGATTCACCTCCAAATTTGGCCCTGGGCCACTAAATTTGTAATAGTGAGATGACTAAAGTATCACCTCCAACGGCTGCAACCCTTCAGTAGATAGTTTCACCACCTCAGTTATGCAAATCAATGGGAGTTACCATTCCCAAAGATCAAAATAGAAAATCTGCAAAAACCCCTAGGCTTCCCCACAAACATCAAATGCAATCTTCAATTGCTAGATGACTAGAAGCTTGGCTGACCCCTCTCTTTATACTTTTCAATCCATCTTCAAGAAGCTTCTAGAAATAGTATTATTTTATTTTTAGTGACTTTATGATATAATATTTTATTTAAGTCACTTTATTAAATTAATTAAATATAAGGTTACTTTATAATATTTATTTATTTAATAACCTTACAAATAATTAATTTAATTATTTATCTCCCTTATTACTCCAATTCCAACTGAGTCCAGCAAACCATCAACCACAAGCAATATCAGGCAAAAATGGGGACATTACATTCAGAAGCTGCTTCTCATTTAGGGAGTGCAGATAGAGTTTCACAGTTGAAGTTTTGAAGATTTTGTTGTCTACAGGTTGCTGGTTTGGCTATGGCTGAAGCTTATTTTCATTTGTAGCTCATTGCATGATTTTTATTTGATTCTAGGTACTTCCTATATCAAATCCTAGGCCCTAGGCATCCCATCTTGCAAAGTTTGAGAATTTTTAATGGAGTTTCTGACTTTATACTGCTGGTCGCCCCTCTTGAAGGCTGAGTCATGCTTGTCAATGTCATTGGAATTTGTGCAATATATATTAGCTGGAGTTGGGTGCAGTTTCTTGGTCTTGTCTTGGTCGCCATCCCTCCTGGAGTCATTAGCACTTGATTTCATGAAAATCCATTGAGTATTGAGTGAGTTATGAACATTTTAGTGAGTTTTCTAGTTGTTGGTATGTGTTTTCAGTTTGCTGGTCTGTTATATCAGATTTGTTAGGAGTCGGAGTTTTGGCTTGATTTTCATGTTTGAGAGTCTTTTGGAGTTGGAGAGACATTCTATATCATTTGCAACACTTGGACTTCTATAATATGTTACACCCCAATTGTATAGCTACTACTGCATAGGAAGTACATTGTAAAGGTTTGAATCTTTCTGATGAATAAAACAAATTGTTCTTGTGATCAACTGAATGTGTCCTAATGATTGTCTCATTATCTGATACTCCTATTGATGTAATTCTTGAATGAAAGTAGCATATAAAGTTATGAAATAATGTTGTTCTAACTTTCTACGATGCTTTATGTATATTGCCTTGGTTTTGAGCAAATGACTTCCGTTGTCGTGTCATGATGTGCAGGAAACAGGTTTTACCTCCAGGCAGAGGAGAGATATCTCTCGGGGAGGAACTTGGTCAGGTAAACAGTAACGAATACCAATTGGGCATACACACACATACTATAGACTGAGTAAGCTAAGTCATTTGTTGAAGTTAAGGGTAAGTCATCCGTAGGCTTGTTTAGTATCATTAGGAGTCATATCTACTTTTGAATATGTAAATAACTGATGCCTTGTAACGACCCAATTCTGCGTAAATTAAAAACTTTCTAATTCTCACTTAAAACATGTAAAAGTAACATATAACAAAGATAATACAATAAAATTTCTTCCTTTCTTTATTGATAAACACGTACAAGTTACAATATGTTTCCTCTTGAATTTCATTTTTATTGCAAACATAAATCAGAGTTAAAAAGTAATACAGTTACATACATAGCTCGTAAGCTTTTGCACAAATAGAAGTAAGAAGGTCCAGGAGTCCGTCCTTTCAAATCTTGGTACATCGGCCGCTTTGCTGTGGAGGAGAAACATCACTCGGGCGCTTTTCCGCCAACCACGGACTTATAATGCGGTCCTCCGCACAATCATTTTGCAATGAACGGCCCTCCTTCGAAGAAGAGATTGGTAGGGTATCCTTTAACGATTACCAACTGAGCATAGTGTGTGTCCTACTCAACTAGAACCTTGCTATTTCACAATCTCGATCTAGTACTCGGATCACAATGAACTGACAGTGTAGTCTCAACTATCTCACATCTAAGTGGATGTCGTACCTTTCACTACTTTGGCCAAAGTATTCTCATTCAGTACTTCGAATGAAGGTCATCTATCATAAACACTACTCAGGGCCGATTTGACTTGAGGCTTCCTTACTCTACGCATAGGTTTGTCCTTCAATGGGTGAATCCGTCATCCCAGACATCCTACAATCATACGAACCTACTAGAAATGAAAACAGTATTCAAGTGTCTTGTATCAATCCTCCTAACTAGGAATTCTTTATCCTAGGAGTACTTAACTTGTCTCAGTTATCCTAATAACTTAAGCTAAAAGACTTCACTTGATTCTGCCATCATTTCGATCCTAGTAGATAATAAGTATGTCTACGTACTCTCCATATACGGAGATCATACAAGTTTGATACTCCAAACAATTGCATAACCGTTTAATACTACCAATCAATCATCACACACAAGAGACAGTCTTGTAGTACAATGCATATAATTTCCTACTAATGCATATAATCAAATTGAATCCTTTCTTTTCAAAACCCCAATTTCCTACTAAAACCTTCTTAAACAAATTAAATCCCTTCTATTCAATACCCCAATTCCTATTTAAACTTCTTTAACCAAATTGAATATAATGAAATGCATCAAGCTATCTCCTTAAGCTACATTGTCATTCCCTAACCTTTACCCTTGCATAAAATGAAGTCCCTTAAATCATTATGCAATAATAGATTATCAACCAACAGATATATGCTAGGACTAATTCATTTATTTCACCTCAATACAATCAGCAAATCTAAAGACAGTAAAAGAAGACAGTTTTAAGCTAAATTCTTTAATCAAGAAAACATGCTTGTATAGACCCTTTTCCAATGTTCCTCTTATCAGCAGTCTTTTGTTGTTGACCCCAGCAAACAGTTTCCTAACTCAGAAATTCTCCACTTAAAGAACGCTATTGTTTTCTCACAGTAATTTATGAAATACAATTGAGAATACTCAATTCTCCTCTCACTGAAAACACTTGAAACAAAATAATAACACAGACTCACAATATTGGCTCTCAAATTGCAGTGTATAAGCTCTCTAAAAACGTCACAAATGAGAAAGCACAAGAATGTCTTCGAATGAAGAATTGTGAACTATTTATAGGCCGGATTAAAAACAGTTTCCCCATTTCTGGGCATGCAACTTGACAGATTACCATGTTTACTAAGTCAAAATGTCACTTGTCATTCTTGCAAACCCTCAGTCATGTTTTTCCAAGATGATTCGACCTCTTAGGAGCCAGCAATTCGAAAAATACTTCAACTTTGAAATAAAAACGCCACCTACAGCCACGTTTTGCTGCCAGGCGTATAAACCTTTCATGATATTATTGCTGCGTTCTAGGTCAAGCTTCAAATCGATACAACACAGAGGTTTATTGCTATTTTTCTGGTTTTGAGCTTTGAAAACGTGTTCCTTCATTTCCAGCTGCGCAGGAACTTCCGCCATTTCACGGGATAGTTCATGTTTATTTTCCATTCGTTTTTTTTGTAAAGTTCGAACTTTTCAAATATTTCCCTAAATAAGTTTGATTCTTTTCAAATGTATTTTGTTTATATGTTAAATACTTCATACGGCTACCTTTTAATAGTTAAACTTCCACATTTTACAAATTACAAATTTCCGTCTCCAAACAATAATATTTATTCTTTGAAATTGAAAATATTTTCCTTCATTTTAAAAGAAATGATTTAAGGCTTCAAAAATCATTTTCAATACTAAGGGTTCAATTTTACCATAATTGATTTATTCAATTATTTACTTAGTTCATAAGAATAATGATTTTAACTATGCAAAGTAAAAATCGTTTTTCCAATTACTCAAGGTAATATTTAATTTCCCCAAATTACTCCTGGTAATATATTTTTATATTTATTTACTCCTAGTAAAATATAATCTTTAATTTTCACTTAAGAGATTTTAAAATACTATTAAACTTAAGTAATAAGTTAATTTCCATAAATTAAGAAGTTAAAATAAAATATAATTTCATTATATATATTTTATTATATAAATATTATTATAGTTCTTTTAAATATTAAACATATAAATATTTAAATACCCAAGTATTTAATATACATATATATTTTAATATAACTATAATAATATTATATATAATTTTTAATATATAATTACTTATATATAAATATATTTATATTTAACAAATATAAATATATATACATATACATATTTATTGCCGAATATATATTTTGCGAGTCGGTCCACGTACTTTCAATATATATATATATATATAAATTCCAAGGCAAATATTATAGTAATATTATTTATCCATAGATAACAGGTAGTGTGTGTATATATATACACATATATACTCGTATATACCTCAGTATACTATATACATGTATATACACACCCACTTAACCTATTCGCTTATGTCCATTCACGTTATGAGCATAATACTGTAAGTCTGATAAACAAACAATCATCACTCTCAAGCACAAAGAAGTAAACTACACTCCTAAAGCCTATGGATGACTTATCAAGACCAACTTATCTGACTTGGTGTCTCAGAACCTATATTGACGTGTGTGTATGCTCAATTTGGTAATCGTTACTGTTTACCTGACCAAGTTCCTCCCCGAATGATGTCTCTCCTCTGTTTGGAGGAACAGTCTTCGTACCTGCACATCATGACATGACATCGGCAGTCATATGCTCATAACAAGGTAAAAACATCTCACAAGTTAGAATAACTTTATTCCATAATTGTTTGCAATATTTAATCAAGACTATATCATTAGAAGTAACAATCAAATCAAACCATCATTCAAATAGGGCACATTCATTTAATAACGAGATCAACCATGTTTTATTCATCATCAAGATTCAAGCATTACAATCAATTGCCCTATACAATAGTAGCTATAAAATCGGGATGTAACATGCCTGCTAGTATAATCTTGTGTGGAGTAATGTTTCTAGTTAGAGGTGGGCATGTGTATAAGTATATATCCATATAAATACAGTATGTACAAGTGTCCATAAGTACATACATGTCGACACAACGTATTAGAGCAGATGGACATGCCATACGTGTGCATCGATATAAGTGTATTTATGAATACTTATACATAAGGGAAATAAACAAGTATATATACACATATACATACCCACAACTAACCAGTTGTATGAGTATATTATAACGATATTACCTCGGAAATTACATATACACATATATATACATATACATGAGTACGTATAGTGAAAGTATGCTGACTGGCTCGCAGTATACGTACGTATAATCTAAAATGTAAATGTATATACATGTATAGGTGTAAAGGTAAATATATTCATATATTTAATATTATATTAAAGTACGTATATAATATAGTCTTTACAAAATATAGATATGTATACGATATTATTTAAATTATTAATTTAAATAATTATACATAAATATATAATGTAAATTAAAACTATGTTATATAAATACTTTAATATAATAATATATATATATAGATGTATTTAATTTAAAAGATTTGAAAATCAAATGAAATTTAATTTAACATTTTATTATATATTCAATAGAGAAATGAGACTAAATCACGAATTAGAGAATATAACGTTTTCTCTTAAAAATAACGTTTTTTCTCTAGAATGGAATACTTCTTTGAAATCGAATTATTTGGGCTTCAATATTGAACTTAAAATCATTCTCAAATGCGTCATATATTTCCTGTTGGACTATATCGAAATTGTTAAGAGTAAAAATAAATTCGAAAATGAGTTCAGGCTGTTAAAAATGGCGGAAAGAGTGAAAATGCGCGACTAGGGCCAGGCGGCTAAAAACGGCCGAGTAAATTCGTGCTTAGCAAAAAAATGGAGATGTGGACTTCAAACAACCTGGGAAATAGTCTTACACCAAACCCACGCTTATCCATTGCTGTTGAATCGCGCTAAAACCTGGAGGTGTCACGATTTTACAAACTTTACATGTGCGAAATGATAATATCTCACTGTTGTTAGTTAATGGAGGTCGAAACCCTCTCCACTGAGCAACATGTTTCTCCTTTGAAGCTTTCCAAGTTCCGTTGGCAGCACTGGCAGCATAAAAAGGGGAAACAGTTAAGTTTCCAACACTATATAAAGCCTACGATTGTTCACTGTAAAACACACGAAAATACAAATCAGTAATTCGTTCTGTTCAATCAAGAGTGAAGAGCATTTTTCTGTTAAGAAGGAATTTATCAATTTGAGAGCATTGTTTGGGTATTCGACATTAGTTAAGAAAGACTTTAGTCTTTAGTTTGTTAAGGGAGGTATTATGTTTGTGTTGAAAGAAGCACTCTCAGAGTACTCTCAGAGTCTGAGAACAGCAGCTTGGATTTGTCAAATTGCTGAGTTGGGAATTCACTAACAGAGCCAGCTGGAAGTCCTGTTGGTGGTAGACTGGAGAAGAAGCATTCTCTTAATTCAACCAACTAAAGGAAGTTCGTAACAAGCATGTTAAATCTTGTCTTAATTATGCTTACTGCTGTTTCTGTGTTCAAAATTAAGTCTGATTCATGTCTTTTGATTTAAATGAAAAGAAAGAGAAGATTGGTGTTCTTAGAAATAAATATCAAAAGGACAAATGTTTATCAGCAAAAGATAATTTATGAAATAGGTTGATTTTTGCACATTCTCTTCTATTAGTTTTGCATTCATTAGTGTATGGATTACACTAGGCATCGAAAAGAAAACTGCATATTTGTATTGACTCCATATATGGAGTATATGCTTGTACATAGCTAGTAAATACTAGGAATGAGTCGAGAGTATTTAATAAGCTTTAAAGTTACAACTAGATACTAGTTAACTTAGTCAAGTTAATGAATCTCCTAGGATGAGAGTATCCTGTATAAGGGAGTTAGTTGTAAGTACTTATTTAAATGATCTCCATTCTAGTAGCTAGATTGTTGTAGGAAGTCTAGGGTACGGACTACCCCAATAGACCAACCTACGCATAGAATAAGATAGCCTCAAGTCAAGTTGAACCTGGCTAGTGTAAGTGACAAATGACCTACATTCTTCATTGAATGTAAACACTTTGGCCAAAGTAGTGTGAGGAACCATTTAGTTGTAGTACTACACTGTCAGTTCACCGTGGTCCCGAAATACATCCTAGATCGAGAGTTGCCGATTGCACAGAATCTAGTTTTGTAGGATCACAACACTATGTCCAGTTGGTAGTTGTTAAAGGATACCCAACCAATCTCTTCTTCGAAGGGAGGGCCGTTCATTACAAAATGATCGTGTGGGGGACCGCATTATAAGGTTGTGGTTGGCGGAAAAGCGCCCGAGTGATGTTTCTCCTCCTCAACATCCGACTAATGATCCAAGACTTGACAGGACGAACTCCTGGACCTTCTTACTTCTATTGGTGCCAAAAGCCTTCGGGCTATGTATGTATATTATTCTTCTTTACTTTGTAATTTCATTTGGAATGAAATAGTTAAAAGTTGCAAAAGATGTATCATGTATATGTATTTCAAAAGAAAATTTTATCTTTATGGCATTGTTCTTACTTATTGAGATTGAAATCTAAAGTTTTAAATTTGACGTACAAGTGTGGTCGTTACATAATACTTGGCTTTTGCAGGATTCTATTTCATATTGTAATGCTGATTCAGTAGTACTAATCAGCTCTTTATATTTTTGCAAAACTTCTATTGTATTCCCACTTTAGTGGAAGAAGGTTGGCCTCGCCGCCTTGTTTACTTTTGTTAAAGCAATATCATTCCCGCCTTTAGTGGAAGAGACTGGCCTTGCCGTCTTTACTTTCTGTACTGCCTGCTAAACAAGTGGAAGGGGTCGGCAAGCCGCCCATTTACTTTCCTTGAACTTGCATTCTACATCACGTTGATCAGCTGAGCCGTCAAAATCACTCCCGCTGAATAAGTGGTCGAGTTGCATAAATTTACTTTCCAGCATGTACTTCATTCAGTTTTGGATACTAATGATCCCTGACGCCATGTGATATCACCTCACCCACCTTGGGTCTTGAGTGAACACTCTTGGTATAGGGTTACTTTTAATAGCTGATTTGATTTTCTAATGCTGACGAGTGCCATTGTTGAAGTGTTGATTGTGAAAAAATTGATAAAATTTATAAGGCGGTCATTATAGTGGTATTAGAGCCAAGATCCTGCCATCCTGTGAAAAAGATAGAGTCAGTTGACAGATGAGTGACAGAGAAATCAGATTCTACACCAGAAGTCAAAACTGAGTTCAGTATTAGCTTTCAGAGAAATCAGATTCTACACCAGAAGTCAGAATTGAGTTCAGTATTAGCTTTCAGAAGTTCCGAGGATGTTGCATTTTCTGTTCAGGAACCGTGAGAAGTCAGATTTGATTATGGCTTCTGATGATGAAAAAAGTTTGGCAGAGACACTTTATATGGTAGGAAAAGGACTCGAAAAAGAATTTTAGTCAAGGGAAGATGAAGCAAACACACTTCATTTGTTGGAACAATGTTTGAGTCAGGTGAAGCAATCACCTTATGAGATAATGCAGTTGGCATTAGCACCCTTTAGTGACCTATTTGAATCAGCCCTATTAGCTGAGGCATCCTGATGAAGAAACCAAGTTGCTGGTTACTTCTTGCTTCATAGAAGTGATGAGAATTGAAGCACCCCAGTTGCCTTATGATGATGAAACCATGATCATTTAAATATGATAGTGGAGAGTTTTCAAGATTTGGATGAAACTGGAAGTAATTTGTTTCCAAGAAGGGTTGTTGTAGTAAAGACATTTTCAGAAATTAGAGCTTGCATCCTTTTGATAAATTTGGAGATGCAAAATCAGATTTACCGTTTGTTTTATTATCTCTTCACCTCGACTTGGAGTGAGCAAGAAGAGGGGGTGCTTGCAACTGTCATGAATGTTCTAATTCTTACCATCAAAGAAGCTGATAATCTTCCAGAAAGCGTCCAATCTCTTCTCATGGATGCTTATGAACATGAAAAGCAGATTTCTCCCACTGCTGATATGTTAATCAATGAAATTTTCAGTCAATGTGAAGAAAATTTGAAACCTCTTTTGAAGAAGATAGAGTGAGATGAAGGAAATAGTAGTAGTCTTGGAGACGAATCCAATGAGTTCATGCAGGGTCATGATGAAGACTTGGTGATGAAGGATTTTCCTCTTGTTGTTGTCCCAACTTCCCAAGAAGTTCCACATGAAGAAATCAGTGACATACTTACTCATGATGATTCCATAGAAGATAATGATGGTGAAGTTTTCAAAACAGCAAGCATTGAAGATTCTTCACTTCATTTCGGTGGTGACATTGTTGGTCTTGGGTTTGATCATCAAACCAAAACATTGGAAAGAATTGTTTTTGAAGACATCAGCTTAAGTGATTCGGGAGCTAGCTTATTCAAAGAGTCAACACTTCAAGAGGAGCATGATAAGCATTTTCCTATTAACCATCTCGATCAACCCATTAGCATTTGGGATCCGGGTGTGTTGGCATCAAGATATGACAAAGAACCTGTGTGGGATAAGTTTCCCTTTGATCCTGATGAAGACCAAAATTTTGATTGCATTACAAGCTTTGAGGTGGCCATTGAAAGAGAAGTTGTTTTTGATGAAGAAGATTGTTTGGAAAAGTTCCATGATGATTCCCTTGAGTTGGTTGCAGCCACTAAGGAGGAATATGTTGCTTCCGAAACTTTCGGAACATCGTTCAATGATTCTCCGTTCGAGTTGGGGGCTGCCATAACTTTTGATCAAGGAGACAGTGAGGAGAAAGAAGAGCTAGAAGATCTTATGGCCCTTGAAGAAGAAAGATTTAAAGAGGTTTTCGAACACAAGTCTAATTTTCCCGTTCAAGAAGCTGATTGCAAACATAGGGCTAATGAAATTGTAGAGTATGATCCTTTTTATGACATTGAGCATTCTCCGCTAGTTGGTGGCGAAATACAAGAATATTGGAGCAGCAATGAGGGCAGCAAAGGAAAGAAACAAAGTTCTGATTTTGAAAAGCAGCCTACCAGCAATCCACCATCTTTGCATATTCTTGAGTGGGAAGATCAATTCCGAGAGTCCTTTGAAAGGGAAGTGCGAGTTCTATCCCAATTTGATCATACACATAGCTTGGTTGAAGAGCTTTACTAGAAGGCTCAGCTTGAAGAGAGATGAAGAGGAGTTAAGGGTGAAGTTGCTCTTCCCAGCTTGCAACTTATCAGAGACTATTTGGAGACATTGAAGTTAGAGTACATGCACTTGATTGAAGGTCAAGATCGTGCCATTGAAGTTGCAAAGAAGACCATTTGTGCTTTCCAAGAAAATGAGAGGAAGGTTGATGAGCTCATTCTAGAGCTCGAATCAACAAAGGACAGGTTGAAAAAAACTCAGTTGGCTCTAACGGAGGTTGAAGACCAGTTTGCTGATTTCAAACTTTTCAAGGAGCAAGAGGGTGCACAAAGAGTTGAAGAAATCAAGCAAGTGATTGGAGAGCTTGATAGTCTTCAAGAGGAGTTTGATCTTGAAAGCGTCTCAAGAAAATCAGAAGTTGCATGTGCAGATTTGGAGCAGCAAGATGAAAGGAGTGACTTTTAGGTTTTTGACAATCCTCTCTTTGAAGTGGGTGTTGAGGAAAGTTATGATAATCCTCTCTTTGTGATGGATGATGTGACATCAAACCAAGAGGAAATCTCTTTTGACACTAATGTCGAAGGGGAAAGTTCTAGAACTTCTTCCAATAGTGAGATGACGAAACATGAGTTGTATAATGAAGACTTTACTACTGTTCCTAGTCTATCCACCCTTCAGGAGATGGAGAATCAAGAATCAAGGAGGAATGGAGTCACTAATCTTGATTGGCAACACAGAGTTGATTGGCACTCCGATGAAGAGTTTATTCATTATCTGATGCGGATGCTTGTCAGATTCCTATTAGACTTCATGCTTGCACCACCTTCTTTAAGAGTAACTGAATTCAGTATGGAGTTTGGTGAAGGGTTCCTTGAATCTTTCCAACAGCTCTTGTCTCATGATTTCGAATTCAACTTTCTCAGTGAATTCAGATTTGTTGAATACTTTTTAGAGTTTCAAGAGGTGATGATTCAAATACAACGTATTGATCAAAGCGTTATAATCAGAGTAATTCTTTATCTAAGGAATGGTTCTTCTCTACTTATGATTTGGGATCCCGACATCATCTTGCATTTGATATGTGACAAGAAGGTATGTTGGAATGATAAGCCTCAAATTTTCAGTTCTCTGAGTGTTGTTACCTTCTTTATCAGCCATTTGATGATTATTTCTGATCTTCAATTAGAGTTTTGGAGAGATAAATCGAGCAAAGAATGGTTCTTTGCTGTGATGAAATCTTCAGTGAGGTTTTCAGCTATGGATATGAGCAAAAATGATATTTTGGATGCTGATTTTCAGTTTTGCAGCAGCTATCTATCTCCATAGATGTTGATTTTCCTTAAATCAGATCTCAAGTTGATCATTTCAGTCTTGTTTGGTAGCTGGTGCATTCAACTTCATACTTTCCAATCTCTTTCCAAAGATGGTTTATGGCTTCAAATGAGAGAAATGGTGATTCAGATAGAGCATAATCAGATTTTGGATAGAAAATCGTGCTCATTCTAGTGGCTATCTTTGTACATTCTCTTGCACAAATGTTTGGGGCAGCGAACCATTGCTCGATTGGGCTTGGCATTTCGAGACTCTTACTGCTAAGATCCTATTTGATGCTTTGAGAAGTTATGGTGATGTTTTTGAATTGATTAGATTATTCTTCTTTGTGTTCAGAATGGTGACAGTTATTGACACTACAGATGTTAACTCAGAGTTTATTGGGCTTGAGATGCTAGATTTTGATTTCAATCCTTCCATGTTTCTCAGTTTGAACTTCAGGCATGTTAACTCCTTGAGGTTGTAGGGAAAGTTAGTGCAGTTTTGGTTCAGTGGCTTCATTTGTATGATTAGAGTGGAGCAACATCAACATGGTGGGTCTTTTCAGAGATGGACATGGGACCCTGGGATCAGTTGGAGTGTCGTGCAATTGCTTGAGGACAAACAATTTTGGGAAGGGCGGACTGTAATGTCTCCATTTTAGCCATACGCTCTTCTATGTCTAATAGCCTGTTTCCGGAAGCCCATAGGCTAGTTAGAAGCTGAAATTAGGATTTCCACTTTTAGAGGTGGTTTTGAAGGTTTGCATGTGAGATTTTCGGATGCCTGTCTAGTGGAGCTTTTTGGGTTTTTGGAGAGCTTCAGGATGTGGCGACATGCATGTCGAGATAATGACTTGCATTTTTGGCGGTTTCCTTGGCAGTTTTGGAGGCTTGCATGTTGGAGTTTTACAATTTTGATTCTGGATTCCTTCTGGGTTTTCAGTGAGCTTCACGATGGTGTAACATGCAACTAAATTAGAGAAAATTTCTAGATTTACTATTTTTAGTAAGTCACGACAGTTGCCCGGTTTGTGCTCAAAATGAGTTTGGAACAACTTATTATTTTTAGCAGTATGCTATTTTTAGTAAGTACTATTTTTGGCAGTGCTATTTTTAACAGCAGTTCAGTGCAGTGGCTATTTCTGGCAAGTTAGCTTGAGCAGTTGATCATTCCAACATTCTTGGAGTTACTTTGGCAAGTTTGATATTTGATGAAAATAACATTTTAAGTGAAATTATCTCCTAGGCAAAGTGGATGGCTTCATAAGGGGAAAATATTACAATGTTTATTTATATCTTGGTGGACGCCTAGGAGAAGAAATAAGTGTTTTTATTTAAAATATTTCACTGTAGCCCTTGGACACCTAACCTTGTAGGAGAGATATTTGTGGACTATAACGTTTGGGTTTTTTAAGTTAAAATTACTTAAGTCTACCTTGGACGCCCTTGGGAGATATACTTGCATTTTAATAAAGTAATATTTCACTCAAGGGGGACAACTTGGAGAAGGTGGTTAAATAAAAATGCTAATGAGACAAGTGAATTTGAATCTTATTTTGGGTGCCCCAATTGGAGGGGAAAGGTGGATCTGAAAAGTTGAGAAGAAAAGTTATAAATATTAGACTTGGCCTTCATTTGAGTATCTATTGTTGCTCATTATACTGTTATGTTGCTGAAATGATTTCAAAGCTGGCTTCGAGGAATGCATACCTCCTAGTTCCTTCAACCTTGATTTCGTGCTTGAAAGATAGCACCTAGCTGAGTTTCAGAGACTGCTCCTCATTCAGGGAGTGCAGATAGAGTTTCACAGTTGAAGTTTTGAAGATTTTGTTGTCTACAGGTTGCTGGTTTGGCTATGGCTGAAGCTTATTTTCATTTGTAGTTCATTGCATGATTTTATTTGATTCTGGGTACTTGCTATATCCATTCCTAGGCTCTAGGTGTCCCATCTTGCAAAGTTTGAGAATTTTTAATGGAGTTTCTGATTTTATGTTGCTGGTCACCCCTCTTGAAGGCTGAGTTATGCCTATCAATGTCATTGGAATTCGTGCAATAAATATTAGCTGGAGTTGGGTGCAGTTTCTTGGTCGCAATCTCTCCTAGAGTCAAATGGACTTGATTTCATGAAAATCCATTGAGTATTGAGTGAGTTATGAACATTTTAGTGAGTTTTCTAGTTGTTGGTGTGTGTTTTCAGTTTGCTGGTCTGTTGTATCAGATTTGTTAGGAGTTGGAGTTTTGGCTTGATTTTCATGTTTGAGAGTCTTTTGGAGTTGGAGAGACATTCTATATCATTTGCAACACTTGGACTTCTATAATACTTGGCTCTTGCAGGATTCTATTTCATATTGTAATGTTGATTCAGTAGTACTGATCAGCTTTTTATATTTCTGAAAAACTTTTATTGTATTCCCACTTTAGTGGAAGAAGGCTAGCCTCGCCACCTTGTTTACTTTTGTTTAAGCATTATTATTCCCGCCTTTTGTAATGTCCCCGTTTTTAGCACTTCACTTTTCAGTGATTGGTAGCCTATTCCCAGTGTGCTGTCGGCTGGTCAGTGGCAGAATTAGGGTTTCCGGCTGTTTGATGGGTTCTCATGATGATTCAGGGTTTTGCTTGTTGGAGTTGGTTGTTTGGATTCTGGATTCCTTCTGGGTTTTCAGAGAGCTTTGCAGAGGTACGACTTGCAATTGCGTCGGGCAACCTTTCCGAACTTACTATTTTTAGTAAGTTATGACGGCTACATCTCGGAGTTTGGGATTTTGGAGTGCGGATTCTTTCTGGGTTTTCAGAAAGCTTCGCAATGGTGTCCCATGAAGTTTGATCCGAGCGACTTTCCGAATTTACTATTTTTAGTAAATTCTATTTTTGGCAGTGATCATGCAGTTTCCAGTGCAGTTGGCTTTCTTCTTCAGTCAGTTCAGTTGGCTTGTTCATTTTTGGCTTTGGGGCACATTTGGAGAGATAAGTCAAATTATTTAAATAAAGTCATATTTTAATGTTATATTTTACTGTTGACCCCCCCTTAGCCTAGTGATTGAACTTTAAGTTGTTTTAAAAGGTGGTCTTTATGGGTGGACGCCTCATTGAGGTGAATTATTATATATTAAAGTTCAAAGTATTACTTGGAGAAAAGGGACGCCCATTTTATGGAGTGAAGATTTTAAAATAAAGTAAAATTAAACCTTGAGAAAGGGGGCACCCAAATTGGAGGGAAAAGAAGACAATTCAAATTTGAAAATTAGGGTTTCTTTTCTAGAAGCTTCTGGAGGGTCTTCTCAAAATTATATAAGGAAGCCTTGGGCCTTCATTTCAATATCTTATGACTTCTATATTGTTATGCTGCCGAAATGGTAACAGGATTGCTTCGAGGAATGAATGCCTCCTAGCCTTGGCTTGACTTCGTGCTTGAGAGATAGCACCTAGTGGAGAGGTTTGCTTGTTTGAGTGACATTTTGTAGTGAGGTTTGCATTTGTAGTTTGGGGTTACTTATGTAGTTCAGTATATTGCATTTTATGTCATTTTCTGGAGTTGCTGATAACAGGGCTGAATCTATAGTTTCACTCATAAATCAAAAAATACAAAAAGAGTTGTTCTGGGTATTGTCTCATGGTTTTCTCTGTTGGAAGTGATCCTCCATGAATATTTGCAGATTTTAATATGAAGCTTATGATTTTATAAAGAAAATTCGTCATTCCTTGTAGGGCGCCCTTTTTGGAGTGCTTTGGGATCCGTGCCATTAATTAATAACCACTTTTAGCTGCCCTTTCTCATTACTAAACTAGGCGCCATCATTTTGAGGGTCTATTGCATCAGATTTGAAGTCATTTGGGTCAGTTTTGAGTGATATATGAGCATTTTAGTGAGGTTTTGTGTTGCTGGTTTATCATTTCAAGTTGCTGGTCTGTTATATCAGTCTTGAGTAATTTGCATTTTGGTGAGGAGTTTGTGTTTGGAAGGTCATATTTAACCTTGGAATGATCATATCTACTACTGCAGCAGTGGAGAGCTTCTAATCTTATTCATTGCAGGCATCTTCTGATATTTTGTAAGCTGAACAGTAGTACTGTCAGCATTCTCTCTTCTGTTCTTTACTTTACTGTATTTCCCACTGGATAAGTGGAAGAGGCTGGCTTGCCGCCTATTTACTTTGAATTGCATTGTAACATCTTACTTCTCCGCCCTATGGTAGCTCCATTCCCACTCCGGGATTGAAAGCACATTCTGGGTGTTGAGTTTACTTTCAGCATATTAGATGATAGGGATCCTCTGACCATATGCTCGTCGTCCTCCGGCGCATTCTTGGTTAGAGTTCTTATTTCGCATTGCATTGAGATCCTCTAACCATATGCTCGTCGTCATCCGGCGCATTCTTGGTTAGAGTTGAATTCTGCATTGTTTTGGTTTTAAGCACTAACCCTAACGGGTACATGTTGTAATTGTTATTGAAAAATTAAAAAAATTGGTCCGGTTCATTACACCTTTGCTGGAAGAGACTGGCCTCACTATCTTTACTTTCTGTACTGCCCGTTGAACAAGCAGAAGGGGTCAGCAAGCTGCCCATTTACTTTCCTTGAACTTGCATTCTACATCATGCTGATCGGCTGAGCCATCAAAATCACTCCCGCTGAATAAGTGGTCAATTTTCATAACTTTACTTTCCGGCATTTTACTTCATTCAGTTTTGGATACTAATGATCCCTAACGCCATGTGATATCACCTCACCCACCTTGGGTCTTGATTGAACACTCTCAGTGTAGGGTTACTTTTAACAGTTGATTTGATTTGCTAACGCTGACGGGTGCCATTGTTGAAGTGTTGATTGTGAAAAAATTGAGAAAATTTATAAGGAGGTCATTACATTGTATTACTTGTTAGCATATATTCCCTTATTGATTATATTCCATAAAAAAAATCATAAGTAAAAGCTAGAATTATTGCTTAGATGGCTAAGTGTTGTTGCATGCTCAAGGTACTAAGTAGAAATTTTTTATTCATGTTTAGTTTATTCTTGCTATATTTGAACAAAACACCCATGAGATTTGTGAAAGACACTCCTAAAAAATCATTGGGTGCAAGCAAACGTATATTTTTTCATATCAAGGTCTTTGATTGTGATGTTTGAATCCATATCTTAGGAAAAGGATAAATAAATTGGGGGCCAAAAGGCATATTTCAGAGGTATGGTAAGGAGTGTAAAGCTTTTCAATTGTATGATCTTGTATCTCAATATATTATATATGCAAGGATGTACAATTTAAAGGATTTTTTTATGGCAATTTGCTTAGTAATGCTGCTCCTATTATTTGTTTGTCCAATTTAGGTTCTTTGAATCCCTCCATTCTAGATCCATGGATATGTTTTCCCGATCGAAGATGCATGGATCATGAATAGCATCTCCCTTTCCCTTCAAAGCTATTATGAAATCATCTACATGGATAAAGTATATAATGGGGTGAGTAAAACTGGACCAAACTATGGAGCCCTAAATACTAACTCTACAATAAATTACGATAGTGGATGCAGCTGTCTATTCAGTGTTAAGCTCAGGAGATTGTGCCTAACCCCCTACCTTTATAGTGTTGTTTCATTCTAATCCATGTTGTTCACCATATCAGATGGTCCACGCCCTTTGGTTGGCCTACAAGTGTTAGATTTGGTATAATTAAGGACCTTTTCAAGTGGTCAAGCCTGTCACCGAGTGGGTTATAAAGATCAGTTAGGCTGATAGAAGTGATGTTATAGATACTTAAAATACTTGTGAGAAAAGGAAACACGACAGAATTTTTCTTACGGAGAGATCATGGAGACTTGTCATCCTCAATCTTGTTAAGGATGTTGACAACAAGTTTGCAAGGATGTGATGTGGAAGAATGGAAATCTCTCATGAATATAAACAAAGTCACCGAGTGGGTTATAACTGAGATCAGTTAGGCTGATAGAAGTGATGTTATAGATACTTAAAATACTTGTGAGAAAAGGAAACACGACAGTGAGTTTTCTTACGGAGAGATCTATGGAGACTTGTCATCCTCAATATGTTAAGGATTCGGTTGACAACAATTAAATGTGGATGTAAGGGGAAGAGAAATCAGGTGAATATTTCAATGTGACATCTGGTTTTCACTGGGGAAGAATCTTGCTGGTTGTAAAAGGTATTCAGAATCAAGTTTAGAAAAGTAGAAAACACATGGCCAATTGGTGAACAAGGGTTTCTCTAAAGGGCACTAATTACACTGATACCTTTTTCGCAATTGCAAGGATTCTCTAATTACCGTTTCACCATATGAATGGAAGAAAATCCGATGAGGCCAATAAAAGAAGTCTCGGCAAAAGTCGTAATGAGGGACCTTTCGAAGAATGTCTTGCAAGTTTTGAGTTTCGACTGGAGTATGGCCTGGTAATGGTTTTCATCTTGCCGCCATCCAGTCGGAAACCGACCCGAGCGGCCAGCAAAGGCTTTTATTCGCCCGTCCAAGGTTCTTTTGCGAATTTTCTATATGTCTCGAAAGATTTGTCACGCAGGTAAAGGGTTAAGAAGGCTCTAATTTACGTCGGGACATGGCGATCAATTCTCACGAGCTTCAACCAAGCTCTGCTTTGCCTCGCTTCGGACAGCCTCCACAGAACCGGTGCAATCTTCAATGTCGCCGCAAATAAGAAATGGGGATGTTCGCGCTATACCAGCAATATAGCAGCAGTCCTCGCAAAAGAAAGCGGTTTTCCATGCTCCGAATGTCTCAAGATGCTCAAGTAGAGTCATCACGAGAGGGATAGCCATGTCTTCCTGGTGTAGAAACTCTGATGATTTCATCCAACTACAGACAAGTTGAGAAAAATGAATCTTTTCTTTCATCAGGAATTTGATTCAAAAATTATCTAGGCAATCCCATTTCAAAATCAAGTTCTTTTTAGAGAATAGGGAGGGTGCAATGTGAAGTAGTAGCAAGAGGGTTGGAATTGTTGACATCGGACGAGGATCAATGAATCTTGAGGAGTCATACCTTTTGGTTGAGGGTAAGAAAAAATGACTTGAGAAGGCCTAATTACCCTAGGATGGACATGGCGTTTTATTCAAATCTCACTAAATTCAACCAAGCTTGCAATTTGAATAATTTTCGGAAGGCGACTAGAAGACAATCTTCGAGGAGTCCAGGTGGCAGATCCAAAAAAGAATAAAAAAATCAAATGGCACGGTTATATAAAATGACGAAGTTAATTAAAGATTTTCCAGTTTCCACACAAGGTATTAAATAACCATAGTGGCATGGTCAAGTTATGAATATTTGACCCTTCCAATTCCTTGCCTCATGAAATGTGACTTATTCTCATTTGAGTACTATCGAGATAAAAGGAAGAACCCTCTTAAGCTAAGCTAGGCACATGGGTCATGGCATATAATCACGGAGGAAGATACAATTGGCTGATGGTTTTGTGACCGACACCAGAACAAAGTTTCCCAGATATTATTCTCTCTTGATCAAAGTATTCAGCATGCTAAGATTGCGAGTGAGTTCATGCTTTCAACTCCAAGGTTCCTTTAATGCGAATAGACCCTGTTTGGTTGATGTGTATTGCTGTGTTCTTACGAGGGGACTTACACAATTGTTCAGACTTCTTGCAGTTAGCAGCCGGTGTATGATTTGAAGGGGATTCTTGTGTGTATGATTTGGCAATGTGGTTCGTCTTCCTAAAACTAATCAGAAATATGCGGAAAGTAAAGAGTATAGGGCCTAAGAAACTTATATTTTATTCTAAATGCAGGATATGTGGAGCTTCGTTTTAGTAAACTTCAACCAAATTTCGCCTAGCCTTACGTCGGACAGCTTCAGCAAAATCGGTGCAATCTTCAAGGGGATAGCAAAGGATGTTCAGATTATAACTTAGCATACATACACCATCAAAACGACGCATATAGGTATACAAATTACAACCGAAGTTAAATTCAAGATAATGTCCAGTGGACCACGCAAGGCGAACTTATCATCAACAAGTTGCTAGTGGTATGGAATAAAGTGAAGCTACCTCAATAAAACACCACACATCAAAGTAAACTACTTGCATGAAAATGACGCTACTTGGATACAAAAGGAAGAAGAGACCTTGCTAGCTATTCATGACAAGACGAATTCCACCATCAATGAAAAGATCTATTATCATGAAAAGTATTACACAACAATCTCCACAAAAGTTTTCAAAGGGAAAACTTTCTTTCTTCTCCACACTATGCAAAATGTCTACAATGCTCTACTCTCTAACTCTAACTCCAATGCTAATGTCTGATATCTGCATCTAATCTAATGGATTACAAATGAGGGGGACTCCCCCTTTATATAGCTAGCCCAGTCCAAAAGACGGCTAGGGTTACAATCAATAGAGTGGCCAGAATCGTGCCACCTCAGCCCTAACCCTAAAAACTGCCAGAATAGGGAGTGGTACATTAAATGAATCAAAGATTCCCACTCACTCCCAAAATAGTAAAGGCAATAAATGCCCACATTCAGTCTTCTAGAAGATCCTCGTCCAGCAGTGCGTTCCCGTTCTCCTTCTCTCTAGCTGCAAGCTCAACAAATCTGCCAAGTACAGCCTCAACCTCCTGAACTGAAATGGGTGGAACACAATCTAGCTGAAACTCTAACACTGTGACTGAATGCTCATGCCTTGCACAAGATTTTCTCCAAGCAATCAAGGAGTCCTGCGTGTTCTGGATCGAGGTGGAGAGAGTAGAAGTATTCTCAAAATCATCTTGTACAAAGGTCTTAACATCTAAAAAGAAAGGCACCAGCCTACCCCTCAAATTATCAACATTCACCTCCTCTGGATTCAACCGGCTAGCAAATATGGCCTCAAAAGTATTCTGAACTCCATCAATGATATTGGCCATATCCTTATGTATCCTGGCTGAATCCGCCTGTGCCGCGTCGAAGAAACCACGCCCCGTGATTGCTGAAGAATACCATCTAGAGAAGTCATACCTGTCATTCTCCTGAATGACACCTCCATCAACCAGCAATCGCAACGGAACATGTCTCAATACCTCAAGACGCTGAATAACTTTGCTTTGATAGATAGAAGCATCGCCCCAAGCATGATCCACCGCATCCATCCGTGTCAAAATACTAGAGGCCTGCTGAAAAGCAGAAGCAAGGTCCGCCATAAACTTCTCTGTCTCAACACGAACTCCTGCGACCCATTTGTCTGCCTCCTGTGCCAGTTTTCCCAACTCCATCAAGCCGCTGATCGACTCTCTAGATATCTCCGCTGGAGGCTCTATTACTGGAATATCTTGCCCTCGAGAACGAGATAACTGTTGAACATATCCGATTAAAGCCTTGTGTTCTCTTTTCAGCCTTTTATATTTTCCTTCTTTCTTGAATAATCTGTCTTTGAGGGCGAGGTAGGAGTTATCACACTCCTCTACAATCTGCGCACCAGTGGGGCGTCCCAAGTCCAGAGTCGTGACCACATAATTCTCAGGTACTGCTTCATTTCGGTCACACTCAACTCGTGGCACAGCTACATGAAGGGTACGGGAACCATCCTCTTCAGTGGATATCTTCGAAAACTTTCTTGCCTTCTTTTGTGGAGGTGCACTGATCCTGTTCAAAAATTCTTCCATCTCAACTGCTAGATCAGCTCCTCACTGGGGCTTCTTCTCATTCTATCCCTAAGCCAAACAGGCACATCGTACTGTATATCGAAGGGCTGCTGCTCCTGTGCCTCGACTTCTCTAACTTGCTCAACTTCTACATCATTCTGGCGAGGCTTATCATCCTCAAGTGGCTGAGTGTCTCCTGAAACAATATCATCATCATCATTCAAGGCCGCCCCTAATTCCTGCTGAAACTGAGGGTCAGTAATAGTCCCCTCATCATCCTGCTGATCAACCCTAACAGGTGCGTTGACGCTCTGGCCAACCGACTCTCTCCGTGGAGGCTGAACAATATCCTGTACTCCTTGCACCTGATTCAATGCATTCCTCTGATCAGCAAACAAGTAAACCTCCTGTATACTTGGAGAACGTGTCTCCAATGGTGATGCAACTATGACTCGTGGAGGTTCTGGCTGAGTAGGCTCCTGTCGAACTAGCTCTTTTTCCTGCTCTGGACCTCGTGTAATCTGTTTCTTCCTGCCAGTGGTGGGCGTCCTGTGATCTCCCATCATGTTGTAAGTCAAAACAATTGACCTACTCTTCAACCTGTTTACTCGCCTATCAACCCATGCTCTAGTGAATGTCAGGACCGGGATAGAAAGTGTGTCCAAATCAGCAATCTCAGGCTCTGACCAATCTGGAGGTGGAAGTGGAGTGTCTCTCACTGCTGCATAATCGGGATGGACAACGTCCATATCCTCGTTCACCTGGTCTGGAACCGGCACCACTTCACACTCCCTAATCAAAGTAATCGGCAACCGAGAAAACATCCTTTTCCTTACTTCAATCTCATCAGCCGCATCAGCCCAATAATCCTCAATGGTGGCCTTATGTTTAAACTCCTCTGACAGTACCCATTTGATGTTATGATGTGGGTCGTAGTGCTGTCGGCTAATATGATATGAGAAATGATAAAATTGAAGTTCACTTTCAGCCTCTCTAGCTGCCTGTATTGAAGGACACACCTCATCCGAGTTGCCCATGACAACTGGAAATTCTACCCCTCCCTTCTTTTTTCTTTTGAATTTTATCAAAGGCAAGCAATTGTCTAGATATCTCTAGCATTAAAACTCTATCTGTTGGGTACTTAGGCAGCCTATATGGATATGATGAGAAACCTTGCAGCCTAATATAAGAAAATTTTGGAAACTGTATGAACCAGCACCCATACCTTTCAATCAACTCTTGGGCTTCCCTCGAGATTCTGTGATGCAATCGCTCCTGAAGCAGCCTCGTGATGTACATGGTGAAGGAATCGTTGACACGCTTGTAGTGAGTTGTGCTCGCCAAATGCAACTGTGGACAAGCATCATATATCTTAAACTGGTGGGAGCCACAACCGACAGGTTCCTTGTAAGAGATCCCCCTGTACTTCGTCATCCGTGCCAACATATAGATGATGTAAGAGCCCATGTAAAATGTCTTTGTCCTTCTAAGGCCCAGGAGCTGCTCATGTAAATTATCACTTATCATCTCGGCCCAATTGACATAGTCTTTTCCTTCTAGCACGAGATTGATATAGTAAAACATCCAAGGCTCAAAAATGAAGGACTGTGCACAACCACCAACCCTGCTCAGCATCATGATGAGATCACAATATTCTTGTTTCAAGTCATCCGCAATGATTTGCTTCGGCAGCTTTGTACGAGAAGGCTTGGGAGTGCTCATCCAGTGAGTGTTAATCGTCTCCGTGCATCTCTCGAATGCAGAAGCATACATCCGCTCAGCTCGTTCTCTGGATTTGTAAACCATGTTCCTGTGCACCGGGATCCCGAAAGCCTCACCAATGGCAGCAGGGGTAAGATTGGCTAGTACTTGGCCATCTGGTGACATGATCGATCGATGATCCTTGTCGTAATAATTGGCGCACTCCATCATCAGCTCCGAGCACTGAATGGCTGGTGGAAAACCAGCAGCTGCATATAACCCGCTTCGAACAATATTGTGCAAAGTGGTTGAAGGCCGATGACTTCCAATTCCCAACATTCTGTTCTTGAAGGTCTCTAGGTTGACGGAGCCCAGGTTGGTGTCTGTCAACTTGCCCAACTTTGAAATAAACTTCGATTCTGGCATGAATGTTTTACTCAACTTCTTGATCACAGCTTGTCTGGATGCACCGTTATTATCCTTGCCAGTCGCCCTTGCCTCAGCCATCTGCAACATAACAAACTTTCATCAGCAAATTAAATTTATAAAATAAGATAAGACATTGTGTAGGGGCTGCAGTCGACTTCAAGAAGCTGTAAGAACTTTCTTATTTGCAAACCTCAGCTTCTTCTCCAATAAATTCGAACTTCAACACTTAGAAAAAGTTTCTAAGTAGACTTTAGCCTTAGCAACTTCAATTAACAACTTGAACTTCTGCAAATTCGCACTTCACACCAGCAATCAGCAATTAGCAAGTTCGCACTTTTTAAGTTCTCAGCTATTCCTTGTTTCAAGGCGTCCCTCTCAGCACAGGCAACTTCAACTTTCAACAACAAATGAAGTGAATTTGCACCTCACTTCAAGGCGTCCTCCTCAAATGCAGATTTGAATCTTCAGCAACTTGCAAGTGCGCCCCTTCTTGACTTCAGCAATGGCACTTCTCCAGCAACTCAAGGCGTCCTTCAGCAAATTCGAACTTAAGCTCTTAGCAATCAGCAAACAGCAATCTCCAATAAAACTTCGAACTCTTCAAGCAATTCTCAAACTTCAGAGCAAGTCGAATTCTTGAAGCTGTGAAAAGGAAGTGAGAAACTTGTTCATTTTATAGCCAAAATTCGAATTCTAGAAGAAGCCAATTATAGCCAGTGCATTCAATTTCCACTACTCCACTTCAAAAATTCGAATTTTCCCTCTCTGGTGTTTCTGACACTTGTCTCTCGACGTCAGGAATCTTGCTCTTCTAGAAACTTGACTTTGACTGGCATCTTTGAATTTATTTTCGAAAAAATTTAATTTAAGTCCATATTTTTAATTCACCAACCGGAGCTCTGTCACTTGAATTCGAATTTAACTTCCTCATTAGCTCTGGAAAATTCGTCACTGAAGAATTCAATCAAAATTATCTAGGCAACTTACTTCAAATTCGAATCACTCGGAGAAATTCACTCTGAAAACACATTCTATTCATCCTGCCTTAGAGAATTTTAAATTTTCCCTTAGGAAAATTCACAATTTGAGCACTGATTAAATTCTTCACCGAAAAAAAGTTGGCGAAGCGCGGAAGACTTGGAAATCCATCTATCATCGCGAATGTTCAGTACCCAGAAGAAAATTTTCTTCAGAATGCTTCGAATCCATGGGTACCCAACGAACGGGTTCATTTGATTTTTTTCTTTAAACCTTAGAAAATATTAATCTGTCAAATTAAATCCATTCTTTGCCCGTGATCATCCTGTGTTGCTCCAATTTGAGAAACTTGAATTCATCCTGCATTATCATCCATCTCTGACTTCATCCCCGAAAAATTTGCCGGTATTCTGAGAGGAAAATTCATCACCTTGAACTCTAGGCGTATTTTCTAAGGGAGAAATATTTTTGCCTTAGAAATTTTTTTTAAAATCATCCTGCACTTTTGAGAATTTTCCTTAGAAAATCTTCGCCTTAAAAATTCTATTCAGTCTTGCCTGTGAGTAAAACATCAACTTCACTTAAAGAATTTTATTCATGCCTAGCACAATTTATTTCTCACTCACCATTTGCATTTTACTTCACACTTGCAAGGCAATGTTATTCAAAATTCTAACGCCTTAGAAATATTTCATTTTTCTTCACTCAACATATTAGGCGCATATTACTTGAAGAGGGGATTTAAAATCATGCCTTAGCATATTATCTTCACCACCACACACATATCACCTTGGCCACGCCTTAGAAAAAAAATTCTAACACCCATCTCCTTAGGCGCATTTGAGGCTTGAAGAGGAAATTCAAAAATCACGCCTAGCCTTTACCTTCACCACCTCACACATATTGGAAAAAAATTCCTCTAACACTTATCACCTTGGGCGCATTTTGCACATGATGAGGGATAACACCTAGCATTTACCACGCACTGACCACGCCTTGAGATATTTTTAATCACATTTCACCTCATTTACCAACTTCATTTACTTTTACCATCCTAACTTGGGTGCATTTCCATGTAGGTGAAGGATGACCCTTCAACTTCCATTCTTTGTCTCTACTTGACCTTGTTTGGGCGCATTTAGGCATGCAAGGAGGATAAGAAACATTGACTTGTTGACTTGCTTCCATCTTGGGCGCATTTTAGCCTAGCTGGTGGATGAACTTTTCAAACGCCTTCATGTGACTTTTCAGCTTCCTTGCTTTTGTCTTGACATGCATGCTTTTGGGCGCATTTTGCCTATGGAGGAGGATGAGCTTGTTTGACTTCCTTTGACCTTCTTGCAACTTTGGCGCATTTCACCCTCTGAGAAGGATGGGCACATTTGGAGGGGGGGGGGCGGATATGTTCAATACTTAGAAAATTTTTCAACCTTTCCCTTCTTCTAGTTGGGCGCATTTCACTATGCCTTCAGGATAAAAATCGTTGACTTTCTTTGACTTTCTTATCCTTGGGCGCATTTTAGCCTGTGTGGAGGACGAGTTTTGTTCTTAGAAATTTTCATGCCTCCTCATCAACTGGGCGCATTTTGACATGTCCACTGGATGAAGTTCCGGACTTAGAATTTTTCTTCGTTTTTTCGCCAATTCTCATGCCCTGCTATTTATAGTAAGTCCTTTGAATTTTGTATCTCTGAAGCCCGGAATGACTTGAAATTTTAAACGTAGCATCCTCATGATCTTGTTATTCTGTCGACACTGCCATTTTTAGCTGACCTGCTATTTATAGCCCATTTATGAAGATGATTTACTATAAATAGTAACTGCTTGCTTCTGATAGCTCCACTGCTCCGATTGACTTGAAATTTGGATGAGGCGCTCCTCACCACGTGACCTGTCTGTCGACATCAACGCATGCACTTGACTTGCTATTTTTAGCTTGTTTCCAAATTGACTTACTATAAATAGTAAGTGCTCCATTCGACTTGAAATTTCACCAGCAGATAGCCTGAAGGATGCTGATCGCGATGGTTTACATCGGTTTTCAAAAATTTTGACTTTTTACCCCTCCTTTCAGGCTCCAAAGTTGGAAACCCTAATTTGCTCTGCATGCGTATCAAATGGTCTCTATTTCTCTTCGTTTCTGTGGCACTGCGATCAACTCGTGATTCTGAACTGCTGGGAGGTGGCTGTCGGGACACACCTGCTAAAAATAGCAAGTTCCTTACTGAGTGATTATCTTCATTTGCATGTCACGCCATCGCGAAGCTCTCAAAAAACCCATCAAGAATCATCCGACATGCAAAAGAAACCCTGACATGCAAACCCTAAAAATAGCCTCGGACGACTGAATTTTGAAAGTTGTCGTCTTGACTTGCATGTTGTATCATTGTGAAGGTCTCGAAAAACCCAAAAGGAATATCTAGACATGCAAAGAAAAACTTTGCATCTGAA
Source organism: Sequoia sempervirens (assembly GCA_007258455.2). Classification (NCBI taxonomy): domain Eukaryota; kingdom Viridiplantae; phylum Streptophyta; class Pinopsida; order Cupressales; family Cupressaceae; genus Sequoia; species Sequoia sempervirens. The sequence continues at coordinate 192,443 of VDFB02207698.1, read as the reverse complement.
CCCTGAAATTTGTGCCGGAAGCTGGACTGCTAAAAATAGAAAGTCGTCTGTTTTCGCTCAAATTTTGCATACGAGTAGCCTGATGCGCTCTGAATGCTGTGTGACTGTCGGAATCTCAAAAATGCTGACAAATTGCCTTGAATTTCACACTTACTAAAAATAGTAAGTTCCTCATAATCGGATGAAAATTTGCTGGGAGCCTGCTGGAAACGTGCTGACAACAATGTTAGGCTCAATTTTCAATTTATTCACTTTATTCGACCTCGGACTGACCAGGAAAGATGAAACCCTAATTTTCAGACTTGGCCAAAATCTCACGTTTAAACTCAATGACGGGCACAATCCCTTGAAAGGCGGACATCAGAAAAGAGATGGAGCGAGAGAGAGAAAGAAAAACCCAAGCCAAAAGACCAGAATGGAGCAAAAATTAGGGGGTCCCCATTTTGAATGGGGCGATGTGTGAAAAAGGTCACAACACACCCCCATGACTTAGGCGTATTTAGCCCCTTGAAGTCTCATTTTCCATCACTTGATCAAATTCACCAACTTGTTTTCATCCTTTCCCAAGGGCGCATTTGGAGGTGCTTGCTTCTAATTTTAATCTTGCCTTAGAGAAATTTTGAACTGATCATTTTGAAGGGCACATTTAGACCTCTCAACTTTCATTTTTTTACACTTAGAAAATTTCCAACTTCTCCCCCAAGCCAAGGCACATTTGACCACCCTCACTTTCAGTTTGAGTGCCTCAAACAAATTCTCAATCTCCTCCTTCATGGCTGGGCGCATATAGGGGTCCTTACTCCCACTTTGCTGGACTTAGTCAACTTTCAAGCTCCATCATGCTGCTGAGCGCATATGAGAGGTCAATCTTTCATTTGCAACACTTAGAGAAATCTCAGGGCTTCCTCCAAGTCAAGGGCGCATTTAACATCCCCTACCTCCAATTTTTTACACTTAGAAAATTCTCCAGGTGCCCTTCTTTACCTAGGGCGCATTTTGATGCCAAAGCTTCAAATTTCATGAGTTAGAAAATTTCAAGGCCCTCCAACCTCCCAAGGCGCATATTGTCCCTTGAGCTTCTAGTTTCTTCATACTTAGGAGATTTCTCATGCTTTCTCCCCTCAAGGGCGCATTTAGGAGTAGACACTTCCAATTTGCAACACTTAACCATTTTTCTATCACTCCAAGCAGCTAAGGCGCAAATGAGAGTAGGAGCTTTCACTTTCCAACACTTAGATTATTTTAAGGCCCTCTCTTCACCTAAGGCGCATTTGGAGGGGTCCTCATCCAACTTTGCAACACTTAGAAGATTTTCAACCAGCTTCAAGTTCAAGGGCGCATCTCACCATGGGAGCTTCCAATTTGTAGCACTTAGAAGATTTTCAACCAGCTTTTCATCTAGCTGGGCGCATTTGGACCCCTGAGGTTTCATATTTGAAGGACTTAGAAATTTTCAAGACCTCTTCTTCAACCTCAAGGTGCATTCAGGGTGCTTAGAAAATTTTCATCAACCTTCAGCTTTTAAAGGCGTTTTTCACTGGCTGGACTTGAAAATTTATCAATTTCAGTAAATTTTATGCCATTTGTCAAATTTGGAGTGATTTGCTCATGCCAACCCTAGCTTACCCTAACTTTCTATTTTTAGCAAGTTCCCCAGATTTTGTGCTTTGGATTGACTTTTGACTCTGAAGAGCCTGATTTTGCTTTGTGTTGACTCTCGGGATGTGATTGAACTATCGGGGCCTGATGCCTGCCTGCACCTGCTATTTTTAGCAACTTACTAAAAATAGCAATTGCTCAGAATGTCTTCAAATTTTGCATGTCGATTGCCTAAAGGGTATTGATCGTGACTGGACACTGCTTCTGCCTGGCCGTCGTGTTTCGCCCTTGATTTTAGGAAACCGTAATTCTTCAACGCAGGCTTGCTAAAAATAGTAAGTGCTTAATTTTTGAATCTCTGCAACTCCGTTTGATTTGAAATTCGAATGACGTGCTCCTCACCACGTGACCTGCCTGCTGACATCGACGCCTGTTGCTGACTTGCTATTTTTAGCCTGTTTCCAAAATGACTTACTATAAACAGTAAGTGCTTCGTTTGCCCTCAAATTTTACCAGCAGGTGGCTTGAGAGATGTTGATCGCGGTGGTATACACCGGTTTTCGAAAATTCTGACTTTTTACCCCTCTTTTCGGGTCCCAAAGCTGGAAACCCTAATCTGTCTTGCATGCATATCAAGTGATCTCCGTTTGTTCTCGTTTCTGTTGCATTGCAATCAGTTCGTGATTCTGAAGTGCTGGGAAGCGGCTACCGGGATGCATCTGCTAAAAATATTAAGTTCCTGAATGAGTGATTATCTCCGTTTGCATGTCACATCACTGCGAAGCTCTCGAAAAACCCATAAGGAATATGCAAACATGCAAAGAAAACCCTGACATGCAAACCCTAAAAATAGCCTCCGAAGACTGAACTCTGAAAGTTATCATCTCGCTTTGCATGTTACACCATCGCGAAGGTCTCTGAAAACCTAGAAGGAATCTTCCAACATGCGCTGAAAAACTTCGCATCTAAACCCTGAAATCTGCTTTGGAAGCTGAACTACTAAAAATAGCAAGTTGTCTATTTCAGATCAAATTTTGCACGCGAGCAGCTTGATGTGTTCTTGACGCAGTGTGACTGTCAGAATTTCAAAAATGCTGACGGAATGCTCCGAATTACACACTTTCTAAAAATAGTAAGTTGTCAAAATCTGATGAAATTTCAGTGGAAGCTTGCTGGAGGCACACTGACCTCAATGTTAATCTCAATTTTCAATTTATTCACCTCGCTTGACCACAAACTGGTTGGAAAGTTGAAAACCCTAATTTTACCGACTTGGCCAAAATCCCACATCAGACGGGCACACCCCGAAAGACAGACAGCAGAAAAGGGACAGAAAGAGAGAGAGAGACAACAGGAAAGCTAACTAAAATCAAGCCAAAAGTTCGAGACGAAGCAAAAATTAGGGGGTCCCCATTTGCAATGGGGCGATGTGTGAAAAAGGTCACAACAGGTCTTGCTGACATGAGGTGGTGGTCCTGGAATGAGCTCTCGTCGAAACATATGGCCTCGCTGATAAGTCTTGCTGACCCGATAGGGTCTTGCCGAAGTGAAGTGAGCTCGACAAAAGAAAGGAGCTCGACATGATGTCTCGGCGAACGAAGGTGGTCTCCCCGAAATGGTCTGAGCTCGCCGAGATATGAAGGCTTCGGCGTGAGGTCTTGTCGACCCGATATGGTCTCGCCGAATGGATATTTGGAATCGGTAAGACTCCTGGCCGCGGGATTTGAGTTCGACAAGATGTCTCGGCGAACGAAGGTGGTCTCGTCGAGAGAGTTTTCCTTCGGCATAAAGTCTGGCCAAATGGGATAGGGTCTTGCCGACAGAGGGATGCCTTCGGTATAATGTTTGAGCTCGGCGAAAGGTCTTGCCGACTAAGCAAGGTCTCGCCGAAACAGAAGGGGTCGGCGAAAGGTCTTACCGACCTGATGGTGTCTGGCCGATAAATGGAACTCTCGGCGTAATGTTTTGGGCTCGCCGAGATGTCTCGCCGAAAGCAGGTGGTCTCACCGAGAGAGTTTTCCTTCAGCATAATCTCTCGCCAACTGAGGGAAGTCTTGCCGATAGCGATCAACTTGCCCATGGAAAAGGATATCGGTAGGACTCTTAATGTTCGCTATGATCTCCTACCGAATGGGAAGTCTTGCCGATAGCGATGGATTTGCCAATAAAAAGGAATATCGGTATGACCAATGGGAACTCGCTATGAACTCTTGCCGACAGTGGTAAGCTATGCCGATCGCTGCTATAGAGCATAATCGCATCAGGGAGACATGGCCAGTGTCTCACCGACATGCAATTCTGGCTGAATGGCCTTTAACCGTCTAGGATCTTGCGTGGCATATGTTCAACCAATCAGAGAGAACTAAAGGCGAACCATTAGCCGTTTGACTGTTTGACTACCCCCTGTGAACAAGATCAACAGAGCATAAACGACACGGACTTTTTCTAAGATCAAAGGCAATGGAGCAGCTCGGTGAACAATGGTGTGGAGATCTAATGGGAAAGTCTGAAGCTGCTTGCAGAGGAAGTCAACCTACAGGAAGATCTTGAGCAGGAAGAAGGCCAAAAGAAAGAAGCCGTCAATCTCGGGGACAGCTATGAGGTCTGCTGGGAAAAGGCAAATCGATATTAATGGTAATGCTCCAGGGGCATTCAAGGCAGCTCTTCAGGGAAGTTCGAGAGTGGACACGGAGGCCAGAGGATAGTACATTAAATGCATGGTTGTAAAAGATCTGAAGGGCCATCCCTGGAGCAATCTTTCACTGACGTGGACACGGAGGATGCACATTGAATGCATTAGCTTTATTTCCAAAAGATCTGAGGGTCGACCCTTCTGAAGAAACTGATATTTTGTAAACCCTAAAACAAAAGGGGCGACGCTTTTAGTTTTCATATATATGGTATTTTTGCCTCTTTTGTAGAGAGTTCTTACTTGCATTTTTTCTGCTTTTGTGACTTCTACAAGTCCTTAGAGGAGAATACTAAGTTTTGTAACTCATTTACGAACATTGTATGGTAGAGTTTCACCTTTGGAGATCAATAAAGAGAGCAATTTCTGCCTTCTCAGTTATCTGTTTCGTTGAGTGTGTTGAATGATTGATATATTTACATGTGAGTTTTTCTTATTCCTTGTTAATACGTCTCATTAATAACACTTTCAAGCAGAGGAGATATGTATATTGCAGGTTATAGGTTATGCTAGTGATGCAAATAGTTTTAGTTATGAGGAGAACTTATCATCCTTCTAGGACTGTATGTATCGTAGCTTTCTTATGAAATGTTTATGCAGTATCATATGAATATTGAGTTGTGCATATCAGCTTTTATTAGTTGATTGGAAACTGTGTTAAGCAGCTGTATATGTTTTGAACAAATTTGGTGCATCACCATAAGATTTAATTTTTTTCATTTTTATGCATTCCCTCTCCCTTTTCCTTACAAAGTTTAGTAGTTAAGTGATATTACCAGTTAGGAAGCCGGCCTTCTCCAGAGGTTGACCTCTGTCTACAAGTCACCCACAGCTTTAGAGGTCTTTCCATGTTACACTGAGGTGTTGAACATCAAGTTCAACAGGGTGCAATTTCAGTGGATAACAGTTCTATACACTATCAATCTGACCCCAACTTGTATATTGATCATGTCAATTGTTGCATAATTCTTTTTTGTATGTTGCCGATTTGAAGAAAGTATTTTGAATATGTTCCCTCATAGGGACATAAATAGTATTATAAACTACATTGGTATCTGTATTTTAACTGAAAAATGTTGTATTCACTAAAAAAATTTCCATGATTTATGCTGGCAGCTTATCTAACAAAACCTTCAAACAGATTAGTTTAGACAACCAAATCCTTTGTATTGAAGGAACAATAGATAAATAACCTCTTCAAGAACAGTAATAGATGCTGGTGAAAAATCAAGTTGACGAGCGCCATGATTAGAAACAACAATTCCAGCAGCTCCAGCTTGTACGGCCAATTCAGCTGTTAAACATGAAAAGAATTAAGTTATTATTTTTTATATTTTCTTTTTAAATAAGATAAATTTGAATGGTGGGTCATGACCCAAATCTATTAAGATCGTAAGCAATGTACCATAACAATAAGTGGAGAATACTCAAATCAATGAAAGAAAATTCAGAAAATGAAGAGGAATTCAAACATGAATACTAACCATCCTCAGCAGTTAGTATTCCCTTCATCAAAATTGGTAAATTTGTAATTGATTGCAACCATTTAATATCCTGCACTAACTCAATAAGACAGATAGAAATAGACATGTTGGAGATATTAGCATGTATTTTAAAGTTGAAAACTCAATTTTGAATGATCCAAAAGGAACTTCAGTTTATCTTAATACCAAATATAAAATTTCACAAAATCTTTCACACAATTTGATGAGTCTGTGAAACAGCTATCAATTCCAAGAATAAATTGAAAACATTCCAAGCCTAAGAATAATTTTGCAGAACAAAACCCAATGACTTGTTCCAACACATTTATGACAACTAGCCAGCCTCATACAGTGGAGCTTCTGGGCAGTTACTGGTCTTGTTCTAGATGGCAATCATGTAACAACAATCTTACATTAACATGTCATTATGGTTCCAAACTTCCACCAATAGTCTACTTGAGAAAATAGATGTCAAAAATCAGAAATGCTAAATTAAAAGAGCATTATATTAATTCTATAGTTGTCCTCTACTTTTAGATGATCCTCTAGATCATATCAGACCTCTAAAGTGTAAATTATCCACAGAAAACAGGATTATTATAAAGAAAACGATGTGCATATCAGCAAGTGCTTTATGACATAGATCTCTATCTTAGCTATTCCCATCAACAATGACAAATGGTTTCAAAGATATACACCTCGTTTAACTTCAATCTCTATATGCTAATCTTATTCTACTCTCTAGTTAATAATTGTACAAATTGTTGCCAAAAATATCTTCACCCTATGGAATAGGACATGTAATGTCCCATTCTGAGGAGTAGCTTAGGAGACCATTTAGCCTATTTTATTCCCTTAGGCTATGGTTTTCCGATAAGGGAATAATTTAAATTAATTACTTAATATTATCCAACAAAGTACATTTTATGGGTAATGTTATTTAATTAATTTAATAAAGTGTAATGAAGTGACTTAAGTGGATTATTAAAAGGTAATATTAAAGCCAATTTATTATTGGGATTCAATGAAATATTAAAGGCGGGAATTTTAAGTGGTTTTCGGGAAAGTTCTTGGGATTTTTAATAAAATAAGAATTTGGAGGTCATTTTGGCTATGCTTGATAAACTTTATGGTGAACTTTGAGAGCTTCTTTAGAGCAAACCCTTGGACGAAAACCTAAGGGAAGTTAGTTTCAGAAGTGCAAGATTCTACCCTAGCTAGTTGCTGAAGAGGTTATTCATATTTCTTGTAGTTGATTATAGCAGTTAAGACTTAGAAATTCGTGAAGTCTTCTACCAAGACGAATTTCAGAGTTCGAAAAGGTTTACAGAGTGCTGAGCTGAGTAAGATAATATTTTATTAGCAGCTCCAGTTTAGCCAAACCAATTTAGGATTATAAATATCATTTGTCTGAAGTGTTTGTGCCTTATATCTATGATGGTGATATCAAGGGGTTCCTTAAGGCTTGTTAATTTTACTAAGCTTATCGCAGATTAATACAAGTCACACACATTAATAATGAATAGCAGCTAGTGCAAAAGGACGTCGTACAGGTTTAAAGGTGACTAGAAAGGTGACGTGGTCATAGCTTGGGTGGCATTGAAGATTCAACATCCTTTATAGGCCCCTGCTTCTCACTTACCAGTCGTCACTCCCTCTTTAATTCCAAACATAAGCACTAGGGAGTTCGTGGAAGTCTAACAAGGCTGCAAGACTTGGGAAAGGTGTCGCTTCTGTGTGGGTGACTCCCATTTGCATACAAAAAAATAGTGTGAACACAATAATAGGTCAGAGGACAATATTCAAATGGTTTCCAGGAGTTTTAATTAAAAAATAAAGTTTGTAATTTCCTGTGTAATGAAGATGTTAGCAACAATATTAATTTATGAAAGGGTTTGTTGTGGTTTTAGTAGTTGTAATCATTTTGTGATTGGCATTGAATGATATATTTGAAATTCATTTACAACTCTTTCAAATCAGTGGAAAATGTTATAAGAACAACATATTGTAAATTGTTGACGAAATGCCTGATGTGTAAAACTTATGAAACTAGCAAATCCTTGACAAATAAAACATAAAAATTGGTAATGGATTTTACACCCTATGCCTTAATTTCCCACTTTGGGACTAGATTACCCCTTGGTGAACTACTGATGGTATTTTTAAGTAGTTTTTTACACTCACGGTTTTATTTCTAAGAGTTACAACCTCAGATCAGAAAACAATTCTTCAATTGCACTAATTTCAGTAGTTGGTATTTTGATTTTTGGGGGAAGGAGGGGCTGGGAGTTGCTCATAGTATTTTGCATCTCCACTTATTACACACAATTTCCACTGCTTTCTCTCTTGTGTTAGCTTGCTAATCCAGGTTTGCAAAGTAAAGATTGTATTCTCTTACCCTTTCCCTCTCTTCAATTTTGAAAATTGGAAAGGGTAAAAAGTAGATTTTTTTTTAACTTTCCTACAATCACTGGGCATCATGCACACATAAGCAGTATCCTACTTGTGCATCAAAACTCTTCAAGTTTCAACTCCAAAATTTGGGGCCACCAAGGGTTCCTTTTATATCCGTATTAATATCTTAGCATAAAATAAAACTTAAATTCCTCCTATATCCTCAAATCTAAAGATCATAATACAAGTTTGTAGTTCTTGTTAAGGTCAGAGTGCAATGGTTAAGTAGTGGTGTTGTTTCAATAGCCACCCACGTTTAAATCTCTAGCTCAATGTGCTCGATGGTTTTTTTGCCCTTTCCGAGCTACTATGCTTGCAGATTTAGATTTTATCTCTATTGGGGATGAGGCTCCCCTCTTGCAGTCCCACAAGTAGTGGGCTCAATTAATGCCAAACCAAGACCAAGGGTCAATAACGTTCTCTATAAATTATCAAAAAAATTACAATTCTAAGGTAATTTGTTGTAGTGGTGCCATCTATATCATTCAAGACCAAAAACCTCCTAGGAGGAAAGACTTAGTTGTGACGTAGAGAAATCATAGAATTTTTCCATAAGGGAAACTAAACAAGATAGAAAGAAGAAAAGAAGAAAGAAAATTTATATTAACAATTAATGTCCATAGGTGACCAAAATAGGTCAATGGCGCTTTGAACTACAACCTATATAAATAAGAAAATATAGAAAAAAGGAACTTTAAAAGAATGTTATAGAGACTAAACTAGAAGTATAACAACAAAAATATTATAATGTAATGTAATTAACAAAATAAGGTAAATTTTAAACATGTCGAGATGATAATGTAATGTAATTTTTTTTGGGTGCTCTCTTCATCCTAATGATGGATAATGGTGTGTGAATTGAAACATTGATACAAAAAACTCCTACACAATTTTAGTCTACAAGTCAGCAAACTATAATGGATTGTGGAATATTACAAATAGTACAAATTGTGGCTGATGAAGGCCATGACTAGTGGGGAAGGATTCCCCTAAATACAATTGACAAATGACCAAACCCTTCATCATCAACCCCTCTAAAAGAGTCAATAGAAGATATGATTATATCCATTTGTAAATAGCCAAGATTAAGAGGGAATGGCTGGGTAGCTGAAACTTTTAGGCTAACACACCAAGAAAGACAAAATCGGTACATGAAAAGTGGTTTGGCCAATAGGACATTCAAGAGGTTCTCCAGTAGCAAAATTGAGCTGAGAAAACAATTAAAGAAAAGAATCAAGGAAATGCGCAAGTCAAAAGAAATGTACCTATAAATGGTTATCCACTATAGTGAAAAGGCTGGATTGAAAAAAATCTTGTAATAGCAATTGAAATAGCTTCAAGCCCACCTAATATGAGTTTTTTTCAACTTCAATGAACTAATTGCACATGAGTCAAAAGAATATTGAAATTTTTCATATAAGTGTCATAAAGAGTCATAATTAAAAACTACTCTTTGAATTACAAGGGGAAGTTCCCTATAAATTAAAAAATAACCTAAAACTAGACAATATGTGCTTGCAATTTACAATCTTTACATTGATTTTTGGGGTGGTTTACATTTATACTAAAAAAATCTAAAAGTGTATCTTTATGGTTTTTCCTAGAGTAAAAAGATGACACGCTCTTTTAACACTAGGCAAAGGCTTTTATTCTTTTGACTTAAACAAATCCTATAACTACATGCTTACACAGTTCAGCTAAAAATAAAGATTGAGCAGGGTAAGTGCACATGGAGTTGAATAGCCTAAAACACAAATGCTATGGTTAAATTAAATGTAGGGCTTAGTACAAAGCCACAAGCTACACCTACGAGCTCACCTACAATACAAAGCTTGCAAATTGACTAAAGGAATTCAACCCTTAGCACAGATAATGAGACATCTCAATAAACATTCATAAGCAATATAGGTATAATAAATGATATAGAGTACACAACAAATTCTCGAAAACAATAAGAACAATAACATTGAATACTTGATAAACAACTCTAGCAATATGTAGTTGTGAGAATTACTATTTATCCATCCAACTAATTGAAAAAAAAGCACTTATTTATACTGCTTACAAAGCTATTGAATGTAACATTCACCCCCCCTTTTTTTTGACAATAATGAACTAATGACATAAACTGAAAATAAGAAGATATTCTGCTATTATCAAGTCTGAAAACACATAGCATATTCATTCATTGTTGTTCGTAGAATATAATGAAAGCTAACATCTCCAAATGGTGACAAATACATGATAAAATCATTATTACACGAAATCACATGAAAGTACCACAACTTATGATTATAGAGCTGAATATTGCAGGTCTGAAAGTCTGATACAGAGGTTACAGGTCTGTTATTTTCCCTGTAGCAGATCATACCAGCAGAAACCCCCTCCAAAATTCTCCAGCTACACCACAGATACGCCCCAAGGGTCATCAACACATCACAATCATGCCCAACACAATTATTTGACCTCAAAATGCATGGAAATAGTGAGCTACAGGTCTGATATATACTTCTGAGCAATAGGTCTGATTGTTGACTGTTGCAATCATGCCCAACACAATTATTTGACCTTAAAATGAATGGAAATAGTGAGCTACAGGTGTGATATATACTTCTGAGCAATAGGAGGTCTGATTGTTGACTGTTGCAATCATTCCCAACACAATTATTTGACCTCAAAATGCATGGAAATAGTGAGCTACAGGTCTGATATATACTTCTGAGCAATAGAAGGTCTGATTGTTGACTGTTGCAATCATGCCCAACACAATTATTTGACCTCAAAATGAATGGAAATAGTGAGCTACAGGTCTGATATATACTTCTGAGCAATAGGAGGTCTGATTGTTGACTGTTGCAATCATTCCCAACACAATTATTTGACCTCAAAATGCATGGAAATAGTGAGCTACAGGTCTGATATATACTTCTGAGCAATAGAAGGTCTAATTGTTGACTGTTGCAATCCCAGAGCCAATAAATCCTCAAATAATGACCTCCAATCACACCCAAATCACTCCCTAGGGTCACAACCAACTTAGCACCAACCCAACAAACTTAGCACCAACCCAACACTATTGCTTAGTCTCAAATGATGATGAATGCCAATATCAGGTCAGCTACATAGGTTAAATCACATCCAACATATAATGGTGCTCATATACAAGGTCGGCCAGCAATAGAAAATTGTTCCAACAACCCAAACTACCTCTGTTCAGCCCAATAATCTTGGGATTAATCAACAAACCCTAGCATGCCCCAAACCTAGCAAATAAACTACCAAAAACCCAAGCGCCTATCCTCCTGGGCTCTCACACCATTTCTCAGGTTACCTGCAATGTGTATGGCCAGCTTGGAAAATTCATGGAATCTGCAAATCAGTCTTTGAAATGCGTCAAAATGGTCGCCCGGCTATAAGGAACCCTTTCATAGCAGTCTCAATGATTTTTTCCCTCTTTAACATCATTTCATAGAAAACTCATGTGGTACAACTTCTTCTAGGTAAGTTGTACAGCCAGGTCCAAAACATTGAACGAAAACTCTTAAAACTCTCTATATCTTTGAAATGGCTACTTACTTTTAATTTATCAAAAAGGACATTTGAGGGGAAAATGAATTAATTTAAATTTAAAATAGCTCTTTTTTCCCTCAAAGTCTATAAAAAGAGGATTTGGGCTCTCATTTGGAGCATTCAAAAACATTCACATAATAGGATGTTGTTAGAGCGAACAAAGGAGTCCTTCCAAGGATTGATTGAGGACAAAAACCCTCGTAAAATTACTAGTTTTGGTGGTGAAGATCCATCCTAGCTGGTTTGTGTGATTTCATACGAGAATCACCATTGTTATTAAGAGTGCTATGGACCTAGGGTTTCAAAAAAATCAAGATTTACATGGTTTTTTGATAGTTACTCTCTATATCTTTGAAATGGCTACTTACTTTAATAGTTTTTTTTCAGTTATCTTTCGTGCATTTCAAATTGAATCAGCTTAAAGATCATGTTTTTTCTTTTCAAGCAAAAAAAAAAATTTGGCTGTTCTGTATCATTTTATTCATGCTTTTTTCAGTTAATGCAAGTTTATATTTGAATTAAAAGTTGTTTTCATATTAGTTGTTAGATGTAGAATGTTACATATGGTATCAGAGCAACTGGGTTCGACACTGAACCTAGGGCTTGTCACCACAAGAAAATTTAGGAATAATAAAACTAAAACAAAACATTTTGGTTTTGCCAGGATGTGGATTCATACCACTAAACGTAAAAGAGCTCGAGATCTAGTTTATTCTCAGCTTTGGAGAGTAACAAGTTTGAAACATGATTATTCATGCTGCACTCCACCATCTGACAACGAAACCCTAGCTGATGCACTTAAATGACTGAAAAAAGAAAGACAACCTTGGATAGCTTCGAGAAAAGAAGTGATGAAAACCACCATCATGGCAAATAGGATACCTAAAACTGAAAACAAATTTGTAACTCCTATTGTAAACAAAAATGAAAATGATGACTCAAAGGAACTTCGTGTACCCACTCCGGGTTACCAACTAATTCCTAATTCCACATTAGAAGGGAAGGAAGAGCCCATAAGTGGAAGCGACAGTAGCTCTTAGATAAGGGCTTGAGATGTAAATATTGTAAAAAAAAAATAAAAAATTGTAGTGCTAATAAAATATCAATTTTGTTGTGTGTAACTTTGAATTACATGTATGTAAGTAAATAATGGAATAAAGAGACTAAAAAACTGCTTATTTAACGGGTTAATTAAGTAATTTAGATATGTCTCATATGCAAGAAGGAGGGGAAGTTGAACCCCCAGAAACCCCTATAGCTAAATTAGACAGGCTTCTGCTCATGATGCAAGACACTCAAGCCAGACTCCGTCATTTGGAGCAGAGAGAAGATAGACACACAAGAACTCAAAATGAGGAACATGGGTCTTAGTTTGGAGACAAAAATACTGAAACAGACCACACACATCAAACTGACAGTGAAGAACATACCTTTTCCCAGTCCAGTAAAGATAATACAGTACGTAGTGTCATTTCTGACGACATGAAAAAGGTTAAACCACCCCAGTATGACGGATCTGAGGCCAGTGATGCCGTTGAGGCATGATTAATTGGAATGGAAAAATATTTTGAAATCCGAGCTTATACTAAGAATATGAAAGCAGTATGGGGGGCTTACCAGCTGATGGGAGAGGCCACCAATTCGTGGGAAAACAAGAAGGCTGAATTAGGCTTGACATCTGCCAATGTGACATGGGAACAATTTGTAGAAATCTTTAGGCAACGATGGCTACCTCAATTATTCTTTGAACAGAAGTTGACAGACTTCCAACAATTGAAACAAGGTGAACTTTCCGTATACGCTTACTGGGAGAAGTTTACCCATTTGCTTAAGTAGGTTCCTCATTTTCAAAAAGATGAAAAGTACAAAATTAGAAAGTTTATTATGGGTCTCAACAACCGTAGAGGTGGTTCTGTAGATGTATTGGCTCCTACCACTATGAATGAAGCCTATGAGAAGGCTATAAGACAGGAGCAAAAGCTCAAAAAGGATGACTCCATTAGGGATAGGAATAGAAAGAGGAGGAACTGGCCACAAAACTCCCAGTCATTTAAGAAGAAAGGAGATAACTTCGGGTCTAGGAACAAAAATGCAAAAGGGTTTAAGGAGGCCATTAGGACAAGTAGGGAGATAGGAGGGGTTTTGATAAATCCAGAAGAAGCCATGAGGAGAATAATAGAGGAACCGAAAAGAGAGGACCCCCAGGAGGATGTTATACATGCAAAGGCGAGCATTACACCAACCAATGCCCCACCAGAAGTCAAGGTGGACAGCAACAGAGGAACCCTTTACCTCCACAACAAACAACATTTCAGCAGAGAATCCATGCAGTGATGGACAACAGGCAAGCAAAATATCAGTTTACCCTGATAGAGACTCCAGGTATGCTATATGGAAACCCCATAACTGCACTCATAGACACAAGAGCTACAGAAAATTTTATTTCTCCTAAGATGCTAAGCAAGTTTCACAAAAGAGCAGGATTTATGGCTAATTCTTGGACTGTTGAGTATGGCAACCAGTCGAGAGCTCGGGTAGAGCAGTGTTTATTTGAAGCCAGGGTTGAACTTCCAGGCCTTACCACAAAAGTAGATTTATATGTAGCACCCCTAGGCACCTATGATGTCATTCTAGGCATGAATTGGTTGGGAAAACACAAAGCCAAGGTTAACTATTATGACAAAACAGTTAAGTGTGAGGATGACCTAGGAAGTAAGTGCTGGTGCAAGGAACTTGTCATGAGATTAAGTTGAGAAAACTCTCCGCTACACAATTAAAGCAAAGTGGAAGGAAGGGTTGTCAGATCTTCGCAGTAAAAATGGAGGAAGTTAGAGAAAACAAAGAAATTGCTTACCATGATGACCTAGTGATGTATGAAACCAGCTATATTCACGGGGAAACTGCAACGAAATCTGAGAAACCAAAGGAATCCTTTGAAGAAAAATATCCCTATCTTCGGGATTATCAAGATGTATTTCCTGAAGAGTTACTCGGGTTACCACCAAAGAGGATATTCGATTTCTCCATTGGGTTAGTACTAGGAGCAGCACCAGTGTCGAAAGCTCCCTACCATATGACAACCGTAGAACTTATGGAATTGAAGGCCCAATTACAAGAGTTATTGAGCAAAGGTTTGATTAGACCTAGTGTGTCACCATGGGGGGCACCAGTAATATTTGTTAAGAAAAAGGATGGGGCCCTTCGTCTCTACATAGATTATAGAATGCTAAACAAGTTAACCATCAGGAACAAGTACCCTCTACCCCACATCAATGAATTGTTTGATCAAATGCGCGGAGCAACAGTTTTCTCCAAAATAGATCTACGATCAGGGTATCACCAGTTAAGGCTTAGAGATGAGAATATCCATAAAACAACCTTTAGGACTCATTATGGGCATTACGAGTTCACAATATTACCATTTGGGCTTACCAATGCCCCAACTGCATTTATGAATCTGATGAATAGTGTGTTCCATGACTGCTTGGATAAGTTTGTTCTGGTATTCCTGGATGACATTTTAATCTACTCTAAGAATGAAGAACATTATCAGCATTTGCAAATTGTTTTACAACACTTGCGCGAAAACAAGTTATATGGGAAGTTATCCAAATGCACCTTCTTTCAGAAAGAAGTACAATACTTGGGTCATATCATCTCAAAAAAAGGTATTGCAGTAGATCCAGCTAAAATAAAGGCAATAACAAAATGGCCCACCCCCAAGAATGTGCATGAAGTGAGAAGCTTTATGGGCTTAGCAGGCTACTACAGGAAATTCGTAATGAACTTCTCGCGTATAGCATACCCAATCACATCACTCCAAAGGAAAGGGAAAAGTTTTGTATGGACAGAAAAGTGTCAACAAGCGTTTGAGCTCCTTAAGGAGAAGCTAATCACAACACCAATATTAAAAGTACTAGACCTTGAGGGGCAATTTTTGGTAGTAACTGATGCTTCGAGGGAAGGACTAGGTGGGGTACTAATGCAGAATGGACAGGTAATAGCTTATGAGTCCTGAAAACTCAAAAGTTATGAACAGAACTATGCACCACATGATTTGGAGCTCGCTGTTATAGTACATGCTTTACAAATGTGGTGTCACTACCTACTAGGAAAACCATTTGAGCTCCGATCAAATCATCAGGGGTTGAAATACATATTTGCCCAACCTAATCTCAATGACAGGCAAAGGCGATGGTTGGAATTAATCTTAGACTATGATTTTGAGATTAACTACATTAAAGGGAAAGAAAATCGGGTAGCAAATGCTTTGAGCCATCGACGGCATGTTAATGCGGTAACCATAGTGCATTCAGATTTTAGAAACCGTGTGTTACATCAGCTAAAGGATGACAGATATTACTAGCAGGTAAAGGAAGCTCTACAACTCAATCCTCAAGATCCAAGATATGAGGGGTTCAGAATAGAAAGCGACAGATTACTAAGGTACCAAGGTAGAATGTATATACCTGAAAGCACTGAACTTAGAAATTTGATTTGGAAAGAAGTGCACTCTGTACCATACTCCGAACATCCTGGAGTTACTAAACTTTTAGTAGATGTTAAACCCCTATATTTCTGGAAGGGAATGAAAAAGGATGCCACAAGATTTGTGGCAAGCTGTTTAGAGTGCCAGAGAATTAAGGCTGAACATCAACACCCCGGAGGATTGCTGCAACCCAACACAGTACCTGATTGGAAATGGCAGATAATCAATATGGACTTCGTCCAAGGTTTGCCTATGTCCTGAAACAAACATAACGCCATATTGGTAGTAGTAGATAAACTTACCAAGGTAGTGTTGATGTGTTTTTCGTGACTGCACCAACCCAGAATAAAAGTTGCCAAGCGGCTACCCTGTCTCTCTTGATCAAAGTATCCAGCACGCTAAGATTGCGAGAGAGTTCGTGCGTTCAACTCCAAGGTTCCTTCAATACGAATAGTCTCAGTTGGCTCGATGTGATTTGCTGGTATTTCAAGGGGACTTACAGAATTGTTCAACAGCAGAGGAAGGGGGTTTTACAATTCGACAGATTTATCAATGAAGCACGGGTTTCCTATTCTAACGAGAAATCTGAATTTAAAAGTGGTTTGAGGGTTTAGAGAGGCTCTAATCTACTCTAAGGCGTGGGACATGGCAATCAATTCTCGCAAGCTTCAACCAGGCTCTGCTTTGCCTCGCTTCGGACAGCCTCCACAGAACCGGTGCAATCTTCAGAGGAGTAGCTCAAGGTGTTCAGATCACAACTTAGCATGAAAATACCATCACAATGATGCATATAAACCTACAAATCATGATCGAAGTTAAGTGCACGATATTCAGTTGACCACACAAGGCGCATTCACCATCAGCGAACACACTAGTGGTATGGATAGACAAATTTTGCTCAAATTGAAGACCACATTCCACAATCACTAACTACTTGCATGAAATGAAATTTATTCTACTTTAAGATCCTACTCGAATCAGAAGGACTAAGAAACCTTGCTAGCTACTCACAACAAAAGACAAGATCATCATCAACGAAAACTCTTTTTATTGAGAGAGTGTTCACAACAATTTCTTACACAGTTTTCAAAGGAAAAACTTTCCTTCTTCAACTACACTATCAATCTATACTAAGCTACTTCTAAGTTGTCCCTCTACTCTATGTCTACTGTCTAACTCAATGCCTATTCTAATGAGGTACAAATGAGGGGGGATGCCCCTTTATATAGCTGGCCAAGTTCAACGAACGGCTCAGATTACAATCGGCTGGATGGCCCAGATTGTGCCACCTCAGCCCTAAACAAGATTCACCCTAAAACCGCCACCAAGAGTAGGGTAATAAATGAGCCATTAATGTCCATCATCTGTAGAAACCCTAGTTTCCCCTATCTTCCGGATCTGACTGTTTTTCTGATATTTTTGAAGGTTTTTGGGTTTTTGACTGTTTTTGAGTTTTTTGCATAAATAATGAAGATGGCGATTTTGAAAGAAATTGCAAATAAATTCTATAAAAATAAGTCAACACTGAAAATGGTAGATTCTATTGCTAACAATGATGCCAGTCTATCTATTACTCCTCTGAGGTGATTACAATAAAGATCCAGATACATGCAAATAGAAAAGCAATGATTGTTTATTAAAAACCTGGAAATTGCAGCAAGCTGGTAAAGAGATTGAGATGGTACAGCTGCAAGTAAACTCCTTTCTCCTCCTTCTGACGGTCCAGAACAAAGCCAGATATATAGGCGCCCCTGTCAGTGGTGAAAGACTGAAGAGAAGTAAGGCGTTTTGCTTAATCTTGAAGGTACGCCCTTTCCAATGATGGTATGGCCTGGTACAAACAGTACGGCTGCAGCAGCAGCAATAAATGCAAAGTACGGCTTTCCTTAAGATCTCTGACTTCAATTAGAATGTGCGCCTGGGTGAAGGAATCCCCTGTGGATGAAACCCTTAACGAAACTCTGATGGTAAATGATCTCTGAATGCTCTGTAATTTCTTCTGGATGAAGAAATTCCTCTGCCTGGCAATAAATCGGATGATATTTCACACCCTCTGAATCGCACTCACTGGAGATGGCTCATTCCCCCCCAATGCTTTCTGCTCAAGACTTGATCAATTTTCAAACAAAATGACATAATAGGCTATTCCAATGCAAAACCATATATCTCTTGAAAAGTGCAATTTCCTTAAAAATAGGGAATATTAAAATAATTCGAACTTTTACATTTAATTCTTCAATAGTCTTCAGCCAAATTTTTATAATAAAATATAATCAACAAAATG
Source organism: Sequoia sempervirens (assembly GCA_007258455.2). Taxonomy (NCBI): domain Eukaryota; kingdom Viridiplantae; phylum Streptophyta; class Pinopsida; order Cupressales; family Cupressaceae; genus Sequoia; species Sequoia sempervirens. The sequence goes on along the minus strand of VDFB02207698.1, from coordinate 173,874 downwards.
GCCCCTTTCTGATGATGGGCGACCCCCTTCACTGAAATCACTTAAGTTATAATAAAATATTATAATTTTATATTATAAACTCCAATTAATTAATATTTAATTAATTCAATTAAATATTAATATCTCTATTCATCAATGCAGGCCGTGCAGCTACGACTAAGGAGTGATTCGGAGCTATCAATCCATCTTGCTACAATGCTTGAAGTTGAGTCTTGAATCACGCTGAAAATAGCTCAGGCTGAAGTGTTGAAACGAAAGGCCAGGGGCGAAGCCCAGCTGATCAGAAATGCGACAGGCGGGGCAGCTCCATCAAGACCCTCTATCCATCCTATCAGCCTACGAGGGTCGCATAATAGGCTAATTCCTACGAACTCAGATGCTCACAAAAATGGGGACATTACATCATCCCTCTAGAAGATTCCTGTTCATAGATGCGTTCGCACTATTCTTGTTCTTGACTGCAGACTTGATCATTTCTTCCTTGCCACCCGCCTGATTGTGTTGGGTGCACATTGGGTCTTCGAGGAGAAACTCCAACACTTAGCCATTTCTTGCAACTTTTCTTTTTTCATGTTTTGGGTGCAACCGAGATGTCGTGGAAGAGCTGAAAACTCATAACTTCATTTCCCTTTGAAGGTTGTAATATCATCGTGCTTCATCACTTCAAGTCATTGTGCTTTGGCCTCGACGTTCATCCTACAAAACAGACAAAAGGAAGAGCATCAAAACACTTCATGATATAAATTTACCTCACTTACTTGATCTCAATGTTCGAGTGATCTCTTCATCTGATAGGGTTCATCATTTTCCCCCAGCACAACTTTTGCCTTTAAATTCCTCTTGCCTTAGAATATTTCCGCATTATCATTCATCCCCCTTAGAGAGCATCTGGAGACTTGAGCTTCCGTTTTCATTTCACCGGCTGAGCGTTCACTCTGACATTTCATCCAACTCTGGCTAGAGAAAAATTGCTTTCATCAGGAACCTGATCAAAAATCATCTAGTCATTCAATTTCAAATTCATCACTTAAGGCATTTTATCTTCAAAACATCATTTATTTCTTGCCTTAGAAATTTTTTATATTTTCCCCTTAGAAACTTTATCAATCTGGTGCCCATCAAAAATCTTCACCACAGAATCCTTGGAAAGCTGTGTAAGACCTTAAAATTCATTATTCATTGAAGACGTCCAGTACCCAGAAGAAAATTTCCTTCAGAAAGCACCAAATTCATGTGTCTCCAAACGAAGGGGTACATTTAATTTTTGAATTTTAAACCTTAGAAAAATATTTCTCCATCAAATTTATTTCATTCTTCACATCTGGGTATAATTTCTTTGCTCGGCCTTGAAAATTTTTATCATCTTCGTGAAGCTGGCACCTTTTGACATATCTAAGCCAATTTTATCCATGCCATAGAAAATTTGATCACTTCTTCAAGCTCGGGCGTATTTTCCCTTAGAGGAGAAATTTTGGTACTTAGAAAAATTTTAGCATGTCATCACCAGCTTGGGCGCATTTTATATGTTGAGGTGGACTTAAGTCTTGCCTTAGTCATTTTTATCCTTCAACTTCACTTTGCCCTCCTTCTAGCGCCAGTTCCTGTTGATGTGATTTTTGTAACCGCACCAATCAGCAGAACAAAGTTGTCTGAAGGCTACTCCATTCTCTCTTGATCAAAGAATCCCATGCTAAGATTGCGAGAGAGTTCGTGCGTTCAACTCCAAGGTTCCTTCAATGCGAATAGTCTCAGTTGGCTCAATGTGATTTGCTGGTATTTCAAGGGGACTTACGAAATTGTTCAACAACAGAGAAAGGGGGTTTTCACAATTCAACAGATTTATCAATGAAGCACGGGTTTCCTATTCTAACCAGAAAGTACTGAATTTAAAGTGGATGCAAGGTTTAGAGAGTCTAAATCTACTCTAAGTGTGGGATATGGAGCTCAATTTCAGCAAACTTCAACCAGACTTCGCTTTGCCTCGCATCAGACAGCTTCCACGGAGTCGGTGCAATCTTCAAGGGAGATGACTAAAGATATTCAAACCACCACTTGACATGAAGATACCATCACAACGACGCATACCATCATTCAAACTGTGATTGAAGTTAGGCCCACAACGTTTCCAGTTGACCACACAAGGTGAACACACCATCAGTGAGCCCGCTAGTGGTATGGGTAAGCGAAGCTTGCTTAGATCAAACATCACATTCCACAGCTAACATCTACTTGCATAAAAATGAAATTACACTACTCTACGCTACTTGAAGTAGAAGGGATGAAGAAACCTCGCTAGCTATCCATAACAAAGATGAATTTCACCATCAATGAAAAGATCTTTTATTATGAAAGTTTTACACAACAATCTCTTGCAAAAGTTTTCAAAGGAAAACTTTCCTTCTTCTTCAACTACACTATCAATCTATACTAAGCTACTTCTAAGTTGTCCCTCTACTCTATGTCTACTGTCTAACTAGTGCCTATTCTAATGAGGTACAAATGAGGGGGGATGCCCCTTTATATAGCTGGCCAAGTCCAACAGACGGCTCAGATTACAATCAGCTGGATGGCCCAGATTGTGCCACCTCAGCCCTAAACAATATTCACCCTAAAAACCGCCACCAAGAGGAGTGGGGTAAGAAAATGAGCCATTAATGTCCATCATCCTTCTAGAAGATTCCAATCCAGAGACGCGTTCACACTGCTCTTGTTCTTTTTCTTGACTGCAAATTGGATGAGTCTGGTCACCACTACTTCAACCTCTTCGATTGATTGGCAAGCACGTTCTTGATCTGAAACCTCAAGTCTGCAACTTCTTTCTCCTGCTCGATGATGATTTTCCTCGATGTTGTTCTTCAACTTTGAAGTACTTGCTTGGGGGAGGATTATTTCTCCACCTCAGATCCTGAAGGGTCATCTTATCTTGGACTCGAGCATTTCTTCCTCGCCATCTACCTCTCATATTAGGTTTTTCCAACACTTAGCCATTTCTTGCAACTTTTCTTCATGATTTATCATCTTGGACTTTTTGCTTCGTTACTCCAAGTCATCGTGCCATGGCCCCGACGTTCAGCCTGCAAAACAAACAAAAAGGAAGAGCATCAAAACACATCATGATATAAATTTACCTTACTTACCTGATTTTCGAAGAGCATCAAAACACTTCATGATATAAATTTACCTTACTTACCTGATTTTCACGCTTTAACTCCCAAGGCCTGGGTGATCCAGCTCCTTCCTCTAGCCAACCTTGCTTTCTTCATGATTTTTCAACATCTGTAGGCTAGGGCATACATCATATTTCAATGCCTTAGACAAAAATTTCAACCTCCTCAGGGGCATATTTAAGAGATGCATTTTTAAAATCATCTTTTGAAAGTGTTAGCTTCAACTGCATCTTCTTCACTTTTCCGGTTGGCGTTTCATCCAACTCTGGCTCGAGCAAAATGTTTCATCAGGAATTTGATCAAAAATTATCTAGGCATCCAACTTCAAATTCATCTGCCAAGGCATTTTTATGTCAACAACACATTTTATTCCTTGCCTTAGAAAAATTTTAGATTTTCCCCTTAGAAAATTCATTATTTAAGTGCCCATCAAAAATCTCCATCCTGAAGACTTCGGCAAACTGTTGAAGACTTTAAAATCCATTCCTCATCGCAGACGTTCAATACCCAGAAGAAAATTCCCTTCAGAAAGTGTCGAATTCATGTGTCTCCAAATGAAGGGGTACATTTAATTTTTGAATTTCAAACCTTAGAAAAATATTTTATCAACAATTTTATTCTTATTCTTCACATCTAGGCGAATTTTCCTTGCTCGGCCTTGAAATTTTATCATCCTCATGAAGCTAGAGTATTCTTGACATATCCACAGCTAATTTTATTCATGCCTGAGCAAATTTTATCACTTCTTCAAGCTCACGCGTATTTTCCCTTAGAGGTGGAATTTTATGCCTTAGAAAAAAATTCATCATCAAAGTTCATCTTACCTCTCCCTTTTGCGTATTCCCTGCCTTAAGAAAATTTTCAAATCACTTTCAAACTGGGCACATTTTCATGGATCAACTGCCATTTTGTGCTTTGAGTTTGACGCCTTAGAATATTTTTAAAACTCACTCCTCCAACTTAGGGCGCATTTTAGACCTTGAGCTTCAAATTTAAGATACTTAGAAACTTTTCAAGCTCAAACTCCAAGTGAAGGTGCATTTGGAAGGTCCTCCATCAAATTTTTCATACTTAAACTTTTTCACAGCTCTCATCCTTGAGTTAAGGCGCATTTGAGGACCTGAGCTTCAAATTTTAAACACTTAGGCAAATTTTAGACTCCTTCATCTTCTCAAGCTTGGGCGCATTTTGCCCCTGGAGCTTCTAGTTTTGACAACTTAGAAAATTTCTCATGCTTTCTCCAAGTTTGAGCACATTCTAGGTGATGTACTTCCAATTTTGATGACTTAGAAATTTTTCTATCAACCTCTAGTTGCTAGGCGCACTTGAGAGGGTCTGCTTCCATTTTAACACTTAGAAAAACTTTAAACATCAATTCCAGCTTCTTCATGGCTGAGGACGCCTATAGGGGTCTCTTCTTTCAAATTTCCAGACTTCTTCAACCTTTTACTCCCTTCTCTTCTCTTAGGTGCAAATGACACTCCCTACTTCAACCTTTTTACACTTAGAAAATTTCATCACCACTTTACAACCAAAGGCGCATATGGAGGGGTGCACTTCAAGTTTTTATGTCTTAGTAGATTTTCAAGTCTCCTTTTCCAAATCAAGGTGCATATAAGAAGGTGTAGTTTCAATTTCAAGTACTTAGAAACTTTCATGATCTTCCTCTTCTTCCCAAGGCGCATTTTGTCCCTTGAGCTTCTAGTTTTTTCGTACTTAGGAGATTTCTCATGCTTTCTCCCCTCAAGGGCGCATTTAGGAGTAGACACTTCCAATTTGCAACACTTAACCATTTTTCTATCACCCCAAGTAGCTAAGGCGCATATGAGGGTAGGAGCTTTCATTTTGAGGACTCAGTGAAATTTTCATCTCCTCCACTTTGACCTTGGGCGCATTTCTACCCTTGAGGTTCCATTTTACATTACTTAGAATTTTTTTAAACCTCCTCTTCTTCTCAAGGCGCATATGAGGGGTTGTGCTTCAAATTTGAAGGACTTAGAAATTTTCAAGACCTCCTCTTCAGCTTCAAGGGCGCATTTTCATGCTGGAGCTTCCATTTTATCAGACTTAGATGAATTTTAGCTTCCTGCCAGCTTGAGGGCGCATTTTGAGGTATGAGCAGGATGAACTCCAGACTTAGGCATTTTTTTCTATCTTCACCAGCCAGCTCAATACTTACTATATATAGTAAGTTCCAAGTTTTCCCTCTTTTGAAGCTCGGATTGCCTTGAAATTTTAACCACAGGATCCTCATGATCTACTTAACCTGTTCACACTGCCATCTCGAGCGGACCTGCTATTTATAGCATATTTCTGAAGGTGGTTTACTATTTATAGCAACTGCCTAATTTTGATACTTCCACAGCTCCGTTTGTCTTGAAATTTGAAAGACGTGCTCCTCATGGGGTGACCTGTCCGTTCACACTGGCACCTGTTGCTGATTTACTATTTTTAGCCTATTTTTGGAACGCCTTACTATAAATAGTAAGTGCTCCGATTGCCTTCAAATTTTACCGGTGGATAGTTTGAAAGACGCTGATCGTAGTGGGATACACCGGTTTTCGAAAATTCTCACTTTTTACCCCTCATTTAGGGTCTCAAAGCTGGAAACCCTAATTTGACTTGCATGCATATCAAATGACCTCCGTTTGACCTCATTTCTGTTGCATGCCGATTAGTTTGTGATTCTGAAGTGCTGGGAGGAGGCTGCCAAAGTGGATCTGCCAAAAATAGTAAGTTGCTGAAAAACTGATCATCTTCATTTGCATGTCACATTACTGCGTAGCTCTTGAAAAACCCATAAAGAATCACTCGACATGTGTTGAAAATTTCAACATGCAAACCCTAAAAATAGCCTCCGAAGACGACTCCTGAAAAAGTTTTGATCCTGGTTTGCATGTTATACCACTACGAAGGTCTCGAAAAACCCACAAGGAATACGCTGACATGCAAAGAAAATCCTAACATGCAAACCCTAAAAATAGCCTCTGAAGGCTAAACACTAAAAGTCATCATCTTATTTTGCATGTTATACCATTGCGTAGGTTTCAGAAAACCCAAAAAGAATCTCCAGACATGCATTGAAGAATTCTGCATATAAACCCTAAAATCTGCTCCAGAAGCTGAACTTACTAAAAATAGACAGTTGTTCGTTTCATCTCAAAATTTGCAAACGAGCAGCCTGACATGTCCTGGATGCAATGTGACTGAGAGAACTTCAACAGTGCTGAGAGAACGCCCCAAATCAAATACTTACTAAAAATAGTAAGTTGTCAAAAGTTGGTGAAAATTCAATGGAAACTTGTTTGTAGCCCTCCTGACAACAATGTTAGTCTCAAATTTCAATAGCCAAACTTGATTTGACCTCAAGCTGACGTGAGAAATGCAAACCCTAAAAATAGACTTAGCCAACACTTCAATTCAGACGGGCACATCCCCGGAAAGACAGACAGAAGAAAGAGAGACAATGACAAAACGACTCAAAAGCAAAGCCAAAAGACTTGAATGAAGCAAAAATTAGGGGGGGTCCCCATTTTGAATGGGGCGATGTGTGAAAAAGGTCACAACAAGTAGCACACTTCATACCAGGAAACTTAACAAATGGTGCACCTACTATTGCCTATAAATTTGTGCAAGAAGTATTTCAATTGCATGGAGTACCTAAGAAGATAATATCCGATAGGGATGCCAGAATGACGTCCATATTTTGGCAAACCTTGTTTACAGCCCTGGGTACGCAACTCAACATTAGTTCTGCCTACCATCCTGAAATAGATGGCCAAACAGAAAGGGTCAACCAGATACTAGAGGATCTTCTCCGAATGTACTACATGGATCAGCAGTACAAATGGGAGGACTATCTTCGCTTAGTTGAGTTTGCTTATAACAACTCCTATCAGTCATCTATAAAAATGGCACCATTTGAGGCACTATATGGAAGGAGGTGTAGAACTCCTATCAGCTAGGATAAGTTGGAAGATAGGATAACCCTCGGTCCAGAAATGCTCTCAGAAATGGAAGAGCAAGTAAAGTTGATCAGGAAAAGGTTAGCAGAAGGTAACGATCGATAGAAAAGCTATGTAGATGCAAAGCGAACTCCCAGACAATTTGAAGTGGGAGAGAAAGTGCTTCTTCACATCAAACCTCATAAAAGTGCCATCAAATTTGGAAAATCAACCAAGCTTGCACCCCAATATGTTGGACCATTTGAAGTCCTAGAAGTTATCAATCCAGTTGCTTATAAAATTGCTCTACCACCAACTCTCGCCCGGTTGCATGATGTTTTCCATGTTTCATATCTTAAAAAGTATGTATCTGATTTTGCACATTTAATTGATTGGAACTCCTTACAGGTACAGGACCCAAGGGTAGTCATGATCGAGCCAATTAGGGTGCTCGAGGTGCGTAAGCATCACTTACGTAATAGAGAGGTTACCCAGTGTAAGGTCCAGTGGGACCAGTACTCAGAAGACAGTGCCACCTGGGAGGACTTTAATGAAATGCATCACAAATTTCCTCATCTATTTTATGTTTATAACAGTTGAACTTCTTTTATTATGTTTGGATAAACAATGGAAAAATTTTGTTACTTATTCGATACTCTAAATCATCGAGGACGATGATTCACAAGGGGAAGGATATGTTACATCCCACTTGTGCCCTTGCTATTTTGATGTGATGCCCTAGCTATTTTGATGTGTTCCCTAGATATTTTGATGTTGTGCCCTAGTATCTTGATGTTAATTCTCAAGCATGGATATATATATATATGTCGTTAATTAGCTTCTTGAATGGAGATATACAATGTATATAATATAACGGGTTTAATTAAGTTCATATGACAGATGTTTTCATGTTTACATAGATGCAGATGCAAAGATGTAATAAGATATTGGACTAAATATTTGTTTTCACCTAGGGGTTCCAAGAAATATCACCTTCGAGGAGGGAGGAAATGTATCATCGGGTACGAGGAGTAATGGAAGAGAAGTCTAGTGCCATCTGAAACCTAACCTGTAAGTTTGTGAGTCATTGAGTAGGATTGGAACTACAAGTTCAGAGTTGTCAGGTAAACCACAAGGTTGACCCTAGGTGTTAGGATCACCTAACCTATGTCGTTGGTCATGTAGCATCACCTTGGTATTCTTTTCAATTTAAAATTAAAAATTTAATCTTTAAGGGACCTTGAACTTTGGATTGTCTGGTGAACTTTCAATTGGTACTCGAAAATATTTAATTTTTATTTAATTGATCAAATATAAAGGAATTTAACTTAATATCTTTCGTTAATTTCAAAACACATATTATACTAAGGGAATGGAGGTAATTATAAATAACGTCTCTATTAAAAGGGATAATCACGAATTGTTTTATTAATAAAATTTAAAAAAGACATAATCTTTATGCAATTGTTTAGGGGTGGGTAATTCATTTTATCAACCTGAATATAATAACAAAGTATATAAAAGCCCCGAATACAATATTTTACTCTCGGGATTTTTATGGAATAAAGTTTATAAATAAAAAAAATTCTTCATGATCGTGGGGGAAGCAACGGGAGTATGGTGGCAGGCATTTCGCAAACGAGAGATGGATAAGCCGAGCCTTCTATTTCTTTTTGGGAGATCTTTTTCATAACACACCCAACCGTTTCTTGGAGTCGAGCAAGCTCATTCGGAGATGAGGTTCTAGAGAATTGATGATTTTTCTGGAGCGTAAGTTTTGAGGAGGAAAAGATGGGGAAGGCTAGGAAGTTCGAAAGGGCAGAGTCGACGATAGGATAGCAAGCAAACAATCATCAACAGAGGAGTGAACTTCATAATTTAGGTGTGAAGGAGAGAATGAAGCCACTCGGGGGAAGAGGGGAAGCTGAGAAGTATCAATTGAAACTTGTATCCATGGAGAACTCGGAACTCGAAATCAAACGAGCTGAGTGTATTGTCGAGCTGACTAGTGCGGCTATCTAAACCAGTCACTCTCTTATCGAGCCAAGATTACCCACAGGCATGTCGTCTTCTTTCTATGTCTATGGCAATGTTTCTACTTTCTACGCAATGTTGTGTGTGTGAAAGTATTTCCAAGCCTCGATAGGCTACATGCATGTTTTCAAATATGAAATAGAGAGCAGTTTGTTTTCTTAACCCAAGATAATGTATTCTTGTTTTGTCTTGAAAGTTTCTGCTAAGTCTTTGAAACAGTTGTGACATTTTCCTCACACCCTAGAAGTCACAATTCATAAGTGATAGGTCTTGGATATCAGCTAATAGAGTTTACACCGCCCTCATGACTTGGTGCTCGCAGTCTTTAATGCTTCACCTGCATTTTGAAAACAATAAAAGATATGTTGGTCACCTTCACAACCATAGGTTGCGGCCTTATGAGTTAATGTAAGCTTATGAACAAATTTGATTTCTCTCAATTTCCATCAATTGCTCTTTGTTTGGAGTCGTCCATTATACCTCACCGTGCTTCACTAAGAAAAAAGGAGTCGAGTCGTTTTTTGGGGGTTACAAGCCAAAAGGCTACAAAAGTTTGTGCTAGTCTTACTGAATCGGTAATGGAAAATTTATGGTTGATATCACTCAGTCGCAAGTCTCTTAAAGAAAATAAAGTAGGAAATAGAGAATGTTGTTTGTACATTCCTCGCATGCACACCAAGGATTATTTAAACGAACACATAGATGAGTAACTTGAACCAGCAAAACTGAATCTTTAATTATAAATTATCTAAGAATGAGCAGCTAGGAACAATATGAGGCCAGTTGTCCCTCCAGTGAAAGATTGAATCGTTACTTAACTTGTGCTTAAAAGTCTGTGAAATAAGTAGTGTTCCTAGAAAATAGCTTAAAACATTTTTAGTAACCAAACGAAATCCTCTTGAGTCAGTATGCAGAAGCATAAGGACAGACATGAAGTTTAAATTTCATTATATGATTTCTTGTCGAGTAGGGTGACAAACTTGAATATATGACTTCACTTTTTCGTGTTGCACTTATTTAAAACCTTGGCCAAGGATATGCTACTACCTGATAGTGTCAGTCAATTTACTTGTCCCAGATACGCACTCCAATAAGAGGACATACTAGTTAGGAGTTGCCTATAGTGTATGATCAACTAGAGATTGTGTAGGGTCAAACACCAGTCTTAGTTGGCATTAGAACCTTTTCCATTACTTCTCTGCGAAGGGCCTGGCCTTCCAATAGGAAATGGCATGGGGGACTAGTAAGTTCGTGGATGGGTGGAAATGTGCCCTGATGATATTTTTCCTCCTCCTCAATTCAGCAGTACTGGATGGTTAAAGTTCCAGATGGATTAAACGAATTTCAAGGAACACTGTAATCTCAAAACTCTTTGTATCTTTGAAATGGCTACTTTAATAGTTTTCTTTCAGTTATCTTTCGTGCATTTCAAATTGAATGAGCTTCAAGATCATGATCTTTCTTTTCAAGCAAACAAAAAAATATTTGACTGTTCTGTATCAGTTTATTCATGCTTTTTCAGTTAATGGGAGTTTATATTTGAATTAAAAGTTGTTTTTATATTAGTTGTTAGATGTAGAATGTTACAGAAGGATAAAAATAGCATGAGCTCCTTACACTAAAAGTATAAACCGCTAAAAAAAGCATAAGTTATAAATAACTCCAACTAAAAATAACAAATCACAATATATGCTCTTCCCTTTGAAAATGGTAATGGCTAAAAGTGGCATGGGCCAAAAAAATAGACTTCTGGATAGGTGAATCTAGATGACATTTATGCTTATGCAGTTTTTCCTTGATCACAAATTGTAGCAGCGTTGGGCTCTTCTTCCAACCCCGATTTATTTGTATTAAATTAAATGAGTAGCCTGTCAGCTATTTAATTTAATAAGGCATCCATTGATGAAGAGGTGTTTCACTTTGTATATAATACAATATTTAATTATTGTGAATAATTAAAAATGAGGCCGACTTATCTCATCCGCCACCTCTTGGAGTCACAACGATTTGATCAAGGCCGACATGATGTTCTTCAAGGGACGCGATTCTTCTCCTTTGTATTTATATGCGATGTTCCTTCATTGTAACACATTTTCATATTCATAAATTCGAGTTTGTGGAAGATCGAAGTTCAAGCAAGCGCAAATTTCTCTAAGAGCAGATCACAGTCTGAAAGGAGGCCGAATTCATCACTAAGGGAGTTCGATATTATCAGCAGCAAGGTGTCTTATATCATTCTGTGTTTGCATCAGTTGTGGTGCTGTTGGTTGGCCTCATATTTGGTCTCATTGTAAAGGAGATAAGTATTTCATATTCAATATATAAGTGATATATTGTTGCTGGGTTTTTCTCCCTCAAGTGGAGGGTTTTCCCAGGGTATATGCTGTGTCTATTTTGTCTGATTTTGAATTAAAATCTGAGTTTTATATCTGATCATAAAAACTAACACAAATAACACTTTTTAAAACCTTGAAAATCTACTAATACCTCCCTACTTTGTATAGGCATACCATTCTTCTATTAGGCACACCTGATCTGAACAAGTTTTCTTTGTATTGGTACATGCATGTACTCTTGACTTGCTATGTATTGGATCATTGATTCTCTTGGATATGCACCATTACTCTTTGATTGAATTTAGAATGAAAACAAGTTCCTTTACATTGGCATGCACCACAACCCAAGCACATATATGTACACTAGCTCAAATTTTCCAAAATTTCTTCTTCTTCAATGTGGCATGCTTCAATTCCTCAATGAATGTCTACCCTTTCTCAAGGAATTTTTGAGAGACATTTGTATTGGCACACACTTAAGCCTAGGCATTTGTTTGGAGAATGGATACAAATTCCTTCAAGATTTGAGTCATTTGCAAAAGCACATCTGAAAACTCTCTCGAGTGCCTTGAAACACAACAAAATGTTTGCCTAATGTACAAGTGCACACTTTCTGCCACATGCACGACTATTCATTAAAGGCACATTTCATTTTTGCAAGCTTTCTTTGTATTGAAATGCGCCTTGATAGTGGCATGCACTTATGGATTGGGGAAAAATATTACTTTTAAAAACAATTTGACACTCCTTTATATCAGCTCACACCAAAATATTGTATTTGGTTTCAACTTCCATATTTTCCTAGACATAATCCCACCTCACGCTTTCAAACTCCCTTTTGCACCTGTAAATTGGCAACACTGGATTTTTTATAGAGGCACACCCTTAGCACACTATCATGTCCCCTTCTCAAGTGTGTTCACAAATGACCCTTAACCTAATTTTTGTATTTTTCCCGTAGGTTAATGGGATGGTAAAAAGGAAAAATTACTTGAATAATCAAATATTTAAGTTGTCAAAAAAGTAAAAATTAAAAGACAACATATATTTAATTATTTAAAAAGGCGTTTTAAATTATTATTTTAAGTTTCGCTAGACTCATGTTACAAAAAGGTGACTCAAAGGGCACTTAAATTAAAATTTTAAAACTTTGAGGAATATTTACCCAAAAAGAAATAAATATTATTTTATTTCATCAAAAAAATTATAAATAAGAGGATTGTTTTTCAAAAGCCTCTACATACTTTTTGAAGCAATTACATTTGTTCAAGAATGAACTTGTGTTCATCTTCTTCTCTTCTCAAGGATGAATGGTCCACTTAGCACTCATTGCATCTAGTGATTCTCACAAAGGTGAAGCATTGGGCCTTCCCGAGAGGTCACCCATCCCAGTACTACTCCAACTCAACTGTGCTTAACCATGAAGTTTCCCCAAGGTTAAGCACAATGAGTGCTAAGTGGACAATTCATTATCATGAGAGATGGGTTCTTGTGAACCACTACTCATGAAACATGGGTCAATGAATTTGACTCGAAAAACTACACGGTTGAATCCTAATAGCAATATCATAATTTGACACGTGAAAAATACCTTCTACTTATCAATTGATGAGCTAAAGGGGCTCTACAATGAACGGTTCATGAGGAACAACACTTGTTAAAGGTTTTGCAAATGGGGTTGCAAGCTAAGTGGGCTTAAACTTGGGTAAAACTCTGTGAAGCGTGCTTGAGTTGGGAGTAGTACTGGGATGGGTGACCTTCCGGGAAGGCCCAATGCTTCACCTCTGTGAGCATCACCTAGATGCAATGAGTGCTAAGTGGACCATTCATAATCATGAGAGATGGTTTCTTGTGAACGACTACTCATGAAAAATGGGTCAATGAGTTGGACTAAAAAAACTACACAGTTGAATCCTAGTAGCAATATCATAATTTGACACATTGTGGAAAATACCTCCTACTTATCAACTTAATCTTTATTTAATTCCATTTTGGTGTAATATTAATTATCTTCTTTTGGGCGCTTCATTAAACTTATTCTAAACCTCTCCAAAGGTGGCAGCTAAGGCAAAGAATTTGAAAAGTATTCAAAGAATGACTCGATTCTATCTTAATAGCTCATGCCCTCCACAATACTATCTTGTGACTTCTTTCGAAACATAAGCTGCAAACATCTAGGAATAAAACGGGACATTACAATCCACCTTTCTCAAGATTTCTTGTTCTCAAGCAATCACAAGCTAAAAAGCTCTTGAAGTTACCAAGATCCCAAATCAACCTCATAGATTTGCAATTCGTAGACATTGCTCCTTCTTGTGTTGTAATCAGCTTCTATTGTGATACATAAATATAATTAGGAATTGAAAACTCTACACCTAGTGACACTTCTCTAATTGTCTTGGTTATGTTCAACTCTATACTACAATTATGTCCCTAGAGAGTAGTTGTTAGTATACTTGCCTCAACCCGGCTACCAATAAGATTAATACCATCCTCTAAATTATGAGGGCAATTTACTGTCCAACATTCTCTTGGCTCATGTACTTCTATTTTCTAATAACTCTCAACAACAAAACCGAGAGTTGGAAATTGGCAAGATTTGTTATTTAAGACAAGTTTTCTCTCATTTCATTACCATAAAGACCCTGGGCAATGAATACAAACTCTTGATTACCATTGTTGAAATCCAGAATGATAGAAAAAATGTTGCATCCTTCATCATGATGAATTATGGGAGTGTTGTGAATATCAAGATCCCACTCCTTTGTGCAAAGCCGATTTTGCATTTCACTAAAAGGATCTAGGTGTCCTTTACTACAGGTTGTATCTTTCACCTTTTTTGCATGCTTAGGGTACTTTTCATGATGGCAAAAATGTTGAAATGATATAATGAAAAGTAATCTACACTATTATCGTCTTTTTCATTCTTTGAATTGCACTTGTAGGAATGATTGGACTGCTCCTCCTCATCACTTGAAATACCTCAAGGTAACTATCTACATTTGTTCCTCAAGTGTGATGAAGTGATAACTTGGTGAATGTGTTCATTGTCCTGTGGTATCCATGTTGGCCTTTCCTAGATTCGTCATGTGCAAACCAAAATTCTCCATCTCATGATTACAAACTAACCCAACAACAAGCTCATTGATCTTTGAACAAGGGAGTTCAAATGTCCCCTGATCAGCGTCCATGTAGTCAATGTGTATCATCATGGATTTTTCTTGATAATCTTGCAATTCCTCCTGATATTTGGACATCATTTGTAATTATGGATTCTTCTTCCTTTGGTTTAGCAACTTCTTGTAGTTCTAATTTTGATTTCTCTTTTGCTGTCATTAGTGATTCTTTTGGAGTTTGCTCCTTGATTTCTTTCTTATCCCTTTTTCTTATGTAATCATATAGATTTCTTTTGTTAGGATAATGGATCCTAAGTACCTCCAAGCATAGTTGGCAGAATTGTCGAGTTTTCCGGGAGTCTTGAAAAACTTGCGAGTTTATTTGCCCTGCGAGCCTTTATGACCTTAACTCGTTGAGTCTTCCTACCGAGTCTTTTTCGAAAACTCGCTGAGTTTTCGCAAAAAACTCACGAGTCTTTACAAAAGACTCGCCGCCATTTACATAATTAATGCGAAAAACACAAAAAAAAGTCGAAAAAGTTGCCGAGTTTTTGCTAAGTTTTTGTTGACTCGTCAATTTTGGGCTTGGTGAGTTTTTTTTCGAGTCAATTTTTCCATCTATGCCTCCAAGTACTCATCAAGGGGAACATCTTTGAAATCTTCTGACAACCTTTCGTATTTGTCAATAATTTTGGGGCCTCGAGTTTGTATAATAATTCTTGAATAGGATCCATGTCCTCTTCTTTTTGTAGACCTTCAATCTCTTTGATTAGAATGCATCTGTCATTTTATCTTTATCCTGTAGGCTGGCAAGATCAATGCTTTGATACCAATTATAATGTCCCTTTTTAGGGTATTGCTAATTTTTTCCCTAAAACAATAATATTTACTCAAAATGATAATAGCTTTATCAAAAATTAAGAATTTATAATAATATTCAAATCAATAAATCATAGCACAATTCTTGAAATCAATCATATCATGAATTCTTTGGAAATACTTACAAATCTGTTGAATTAGAGGTTTCATCCCTAACTCAATAGTGGCAATATCAAGGGATTTTGTCCTTAACTTGCCAAGAGCATAAAAGGGTTTTCATCCTTCCAACTCTTAGTCCACCTTGGAGGGTTTTCATCCTTATCCTCTCGTGAACTTGGAAGGGATTTTGTCCTTCCTATTTGCAAGACACTTCCTCAAATTCAAAACTGATTTCTTGATGACTTTGCTAGATTATTGCTGATTGCTTTTGATGATTGATATTTCTTGATGGATTGACAAGTTAATGTTTGAATGATGCGTGAATGATTTGATGATTGAATGATTTGATGGTTAAATGCTTTGATGATTGAACGATTTGATGCTTGAATGTTTTGATGCTTGAATGATTTGATGATTGAATTTATGAATTGATTGATTTTTTTCTGCTTCCTTTCTTTCATGGAATGATCTCCATATATATATCTTCTTTATGGAAGGGTCACACCCTTTCTCACATCATCGCTACTCTTGAGAACATAATTTAATTTACTTGCAAAGTCACATAATGTTCTATTCCCAGTTTATTCATTGAATGATGTTATAGATGTCCTTCTCAAATGAAATTCTCACCCTTTTATATCTCAAGTTTGAGGGAGTCACACCTCTTCATCTCCATTGCCTTTGCAATAGTTACAACCCTTCATCACTGCATTTGGAGAATAATAATTTAATTTTAAATAAGCTAATTTCCTAGCGCTGTTGTCTATTTCTAGCGCTGCTGTCTATTGCTAGCGCCACTTTCTTATTAGATTAATTGCATATGATGTGGGCTGTAATATTTACTTTTAATCATTCATAATAATTCTTCACAATTGAAGCTTTCCTTCTAGATCTACCTTCCTTATATGCCTTTTCTTGATCAAGGGACACAACCCTTCATATGCTGCTTGACCATTCTTAACAACTTAATCTTTATTTAATTCCAGTTTGGTGTAATATTAATTATATTCTTTTGGGCACTTCATTAAACTTATTCTAAACCTCTCCAAAGGTGGCGGCTGAGGCAAAGGATTTGAAAAGTCTTCAAAGAATGAGTCGATTATCTCTTAACAGCTCATGCCCTCCACAATATTGTCTTGTGACTTATTTTGAAACATAGGCTGCAGACACCTAGGAATAAAACGGGACATCACACACACAAATGATAATTTGACAATGACATTTCATGTATCACAATCAAATTTTGGATTGGATACAAACTAACCCATTAAAATTTTGAAATTTGAATCCTATCAAAACTGAAAATGTAAATTGTGGTTCTGTTTACTTGGCAATCAAGCAAGGCAAAGTTAGAAAAGCATTTAAACGAGCATCCTATACAGCAAGATAAAGAATGTGTGGGTATATAGGATTTATATTAAGCCAAAAATCATACAATACCTTCCAAGTAAAAGAGCTGTCCAGAGTTTGGGAAGCATAAGATGAAAGTCCTGAACCCTTCTCCTGCAAGGAGTAAACATTGAAGTTAGACAAAGTCATTTGACATTTAGAAAATAACTGTATTTTAGTTTTAATAAAAATTTAATGTATAGAAGACATTAGAAATAATAGATAATAAATATGTAGAACAGTTGGTATTGGTGTGGCACAACCACAGCAGCTGCTGAACTTGTGAGTTCAGGTTATTTGGTGGCCCATATGGAAGCCTACATGACACCCAAGGACGATTATAAGGAATGGAAAATTCCATACAAATGTAGAATGGATGGTGAGTATTTCCATTTCAAAAACAATCTAAGTTTCATAGGCTTAATATGGAGAAAAACATTAAGTCACTAATAATACTTGTAGGATTTAGAAAATATGATAACTTCGTGAACATTGTAGATAGAAACTTGGCTTGTGTTACTTTGAAGAATTCCCTGATTAGTAAATTTTTTCTTTTTTATTTTGTGACAATTAGCCAATCATTGAAAATTATTCCATAAAATTTCCTAATGATGCTTGTGTGGGGTAATCCTTTATTTTTATGACTTTTTATTCCACTTGCATCAATTAAAATAAAAATATTTTTTTATCCTCATAAAACAATAAGTGTGGTACAGCGGGAAGTAGTTTGGTTGGGAGCAGTGTGGTTGCAGGTTGTAAAACAATGCAGATGCATGCAAAATTATTTTTGGTCAAAGGCACTAATGGGATTATCTATAATACCATATGATTGCAGTTTAGTCCCGAAGGGGCTTATTGAAACCCTATTCAATGTTTTTATGCCTGATCTTCATTTCTTTGTTGTTGGTAAATTTAGTCCCCTTCTCAGTGATTCTGTTTTAATAATAATTGTCAAAATATGGAAAGTTTAGAGTCATTAATATTAATATGAAAAGTTTTTGCAGATAGATGAACATTGGCATGATTGTTTTAGGAATTTGATATTTTTGACCAATTCATTATCAAAACAAAATAAGGATTTGATCTTGGTTTGGATATGGGAATATGAGATGGCGTTGGCCTTGGTGGTGATGACAACATTTGGCTCTCATCACCAACGTATTCTCTCTTACATTTGATGAATGGGTGGCTTTTTGAGCATAGATCATTCAATGTAGTCATCATAGTATGTTGATTTCATCTATGCTTCCCATTAGCATCATGATTTGTCTCATTTGAGACAAATCAAACTAGAAATTATATGGAGAAACACCTTGAGATCCAAACTACTATAGATGCCCACGGTTGCCAACATCTCCATTAAGACCAATGATTGAAGCTACACACAGTGCAGTATTTTGTCCTTTCCACGACAATGATGCACATTCTGGATCCACATGTCCAGAGAACCTGAGAATGATCCAAATCATGGGATACACTGAAGCTGCTCCCAGTTCTAGTTTTGTACCAACACTAAGTTCGAAGGTTGTTTTACCATAGACGGACAACTTCGATGGCGACTCCGCAGCGAGATACTTTCATGAAGAACCCGTAAATCAAGAAGAAGAAGAAGAATACCGTCAATACACTCCTCCTGTGTTTACACATGCTCAACACTTCAAAGTACAGAAAGAAGAAGAAGAAAGGCGGAAATCAAACGAAGAGGGTGAAGAAGTGCCTTTCACTTCAAAACCCAAACCTTCACATGTGATTACTATGCCAGTTGCTCAAGAGACGTCTTGAGCAAATTTTGACATTGTAGCTTCCATGATGAAGACCAAGGTACAAATCTCCCAACTGGAATATCTTCAAAATCATCCTGAAGAAGTAGATCAGATTCTTAAGGTCGTAAAGGAGCAGGTTGTGCTCAAGTCATCTGTTCCAGCAAGAGCAAAGTCTGAAGCGGGTCCTGGTAATTGTGTAACTCTATCAGAAATAAAAGTTGAAGACCAGAACATTGTTTGTTCTGAAAAGAGACCGACAGAGAAGACAAAGTCATGGACAATACAGTTTGATGGAGATTGTTCAACAAAATTTTTAGAAATAGGGGAATTGATCATCTCCCCTAAAGGATAGTTGAACCCAGTTGCAAATTGCCTGCAATTGGGATTTACTAAAGCTGAGAAAGAGGTGCTTTTACAAGGCCTCAAAGATGCCGAAGACATGGGAATCAAACTCCTATGTGTTAAAAGTGATGTAGAGTTGATCGACGAGCCGGTCAAAGGATATTATCAGGTCAGAAAAGATCACCTACGACATTACAGAAATCGAGTTTGGAACTCAATTGACTGGTTTGAAGAATTCAACATCCCAAGGAATGACGACAATAGAACTAATACCTTCGGGGTATTAAATTTCCCATTTGCATCATATTCTGACTTTTGTCAGAGTACCTTTGCATGGATATATGAATACCTGAGAATCTTCATCCCAGAAGGATTGCCTCCTGCAATTCCCATCAGAAGAGAAGTCAAGCCTTTCAGGCAGAAACGACATCGATGGGAGGCTCTTCTCGCTGCCATACAGTGGACAATATCCAAAGCACTTCATTCCTTTAGGGGTGGAGTGAATTTTCTTTAAGTAATTTTTATTTATGCTTTATCGTTATGTTGTTTTGTGTTTCCCCGTTCCGTGATGTTTTGTTGTGTTTTAGGTGATTTAGGTAGTCTTGTTTTAGGTGATTTTTAGGTTAGGTTTTTAGGTAACTCCAAATGTTTTTAGATGAATAGGGAAAAATCCTGACTCCATTGCCCAATTGTAAAGTCACTGGTCTACATAACACTGAGATTCTTAGGTTCTCGTATGCCGTAGGTATCCGACATGGTCACCAGACGGAGCCTAATGTTGTACCCAAAACCAAAAATTTTGCTTCATCAAGGCATTTTGCTTAAAATAGTCTAAACCTTGTTAAAATGATGTAAAATACAGTTTTTGGGCAATATCAAGCATGGAGTTTTGTTAATGTTTTGTCAGTCAAAGGCAGTATCCATTGATCAGAACCTGAATCAGAGACTCAAGAGCAAAGCATTTCACGGTGGAGCGTTTCACGACGATACTAATACTTTTAATAGTCATTTCAGTGGCTAAAATGATGATTTCAGTGGTTAATTCTTGAAGATTTCTCAAGGAAAAGCAGAATTGTGCCCCTGTAGCCCAGGGGCGCCCTTCTTTTTGAAGGCCTAGATTTTGTGGTAAATATTCATAACTACAGTCAATCTCTTCAGAATTGGTCTGCCTATCCGATGAGCTATCCTGCGAGGCTATCCGAGACTCATAACTCCGGCAATTGGCGACAGAAGTTGAAGATTCCAAAGTTCTAGATTGCAGAAGCTTGTCCTTTTCTAGCTTAAGCGCGCCTGTAGCTTGAGGGCGCGCTTCTTAAAGGGGTGTTGGATCTTGGTATTTCTGGTAGCTGATGCAGTCAATCTCTTCGTGACTAGTCTGCCTATCCGACGAGCTATCAAACGCAGTCATCCGGGTCCCAGAGCTCCGGCAGTCAACGTCTGAAGATGAGCTTATAAAGAGATTTCACATCCTAGAGCTTCTCCGTTGCATTTCCAGTGCAACTGTAGCTCAGGGGCGCCTTTCAAAATGACCCTTAAGATGATCCAGTTTGCTGATGAGGTCTTCCTGACATCAGTACTACTCTAGTCCAGCTTCGCATTGCACCAAGTTTCCTGTTAATCCAACATTCTGAAACATCGTGGCAGAGATTCTACCAAGCACGTAAATAAGCGGGCGGACTAGCATAAAATTTTCATTGTATTTCTATAGGCCAGGGGCACCTAGCCTTTAGGCCTGTCAGATGAGGTTATTGACGTTCGAAGTCTTCATGAGACTTGTGCACAATTACTCCAGCTATCCAACGAGCCTAGCCGTCAACCTTCGGGATTTGGAAAACGCTCGTACGTGCGAGGTCTTTGTAAAATGCTGAAAAGTGAAGACATCCGGAAAATGGTTTAGTATGGAGCGTATATTTTAAATAAAAAATGCACTTATATTTTTGAGGTCTTAGAAGCAATTTTCTCGCTTCGTCATCTCCAGAGATATCTCTTCTCAATGCTCCTAGCTATGTAGAGAGACAGTCGGCACACGAATCAGGGCATTCCAGCTCTCGGTATTGGAGGACAAAGTAGGGTACTTGGATGAAAGTTCAACCTTGGTCAAAATGGTGTCAGTGCACCTGTAGCTCAGGGGCACTTTTACTTTTAAGGCCCTTAATGCACTTTTCAGATGTCGTGCATATATCCGTTGGATGCAGAATGCTTCTAGTCACGCAGTGAGCTCGGTTGCCTGTCAGCAGGATTCACCGTTTGCCGTCAGCAGCTATTTGAAGTGTCAGACGACACTTTAGGAAAATGGTAAGTCTGGCACCTGTAAATGAATTTAATCAAGGGCGCCTAATTTTTTGAGGTGTTAAATGATGGATTTTGCAGTGATGACTTCCAGCAGACATTTCCTCCTTGCTCTGCAAGCTTCGCAATGAATATCTCAGTTCAGTCTTAGCATCACCCGGTCACTCAGAAATCAGTGTTGAAGTTGGCCAGTTGTAACTTTGTAGTCAGCTACAAAGTAGGAAGTTAATAAAAAGTGCACTATCTTGAGCAAATGGACGCCTATAAGGTCAAATGATGACTTTTCGGAATCAGTGAAGATAGCCGGTGAATTCTAAAGCTTCACTTGGTTTGTCAACTAAAGTTAAATAATTTTTAATATTTATTTTGCATAGAATGGCGAATTTCTATAATTGGCGCCTTTGTAAATTGCATAATGAATATTTTATTATTATTTAAATTTCGAACTCAGTGTCAGTATTAGTGTAACTGGAAGGGGTCCAATTAGAAGACTTCTATTTCAGTTAAAGTTTTAAATCTTGCAGTCAACATTATGGTGCGATTTTTCTCTATTAATTCAAGCATGGCATCATATTTCATTCACACAGTTTGAGCAAATTCGTAATTCTTCAGAGCAAAGGAGAATTTCTTTTAGAGCTGGGCGAGTTTCTCATCAGCAATCATTGGTGAAGACATCAAAACACTTTCTTTGTAGATACAATTCAGAATTATCAGCGGACTTTAGACAAGATGGCGATTTTAGCAGAAGCAGAGCATCAAAACCTCATTCTTCTATCTTAAATTCTTTTATTTCTCGTCTTAAATTCTTTCGCATGTTTGAAGAATTGGCGACTTTTGACAAAACAAATCATCTGGGTTGATTCAGAATAGCTTCCTCGAGAAAACCCATGTGCCAGAATTTTTCAGGAAAATTTACTTTAGAGCATCAGTTCTCGAGTTTCTAATTTTCTCAACTGAAAATTCCTTGCATGGTTGAGTAGAAGTCAAATTTTCGCAAATCTGACGTTCTGGGTTGTCTTAGAATCTTTTTCTGGACAAAACCCATATCTCAGATTTTTCGCTGAAAATTGCCCTTCGATAGGCTATTTTTAGCTTTCCAGAAAACTTGTCAGAATATAGCCGTGCTCACAGTCAACAGGCGAGTTTTTCAGAGTACAGTACACGCAGATTGAATTTAAGACCAAATCAGTCTTAATTCACGATTTCATCAGAAAAGCTGAGACCAATTTGTATCAAGTGCTTTCAGAGGATTGATAGGTGTAGTTACTCAAATCCATATGGTTGCATGTCTCATATGGCCGATTGTCTTCCAAAGCCGGTTTAGAGGGTTGATACTGTTGGAATTTTGCATGTGTAGCAAATTCGTTTGCATTTCTCACGACCAGAGTGTGCATAGTCAAACCTCACAGTTTCGTCATGCAAAAGCGTTAGAAGCATAAAGCTGCAGAAGAGATAGTGGCCATCACTTCAATTACGGAGCCACCAAAGTTATAAGTCAGTGAAATGCTAGTTTGAGTGTGCAAAGGTTGCCAAGACTGCTCAGGTTGTTGACATTCAAATGCTGATGCAGTTAACAATCTCATTGAGGGATTGGTTGCTCGAGATCACGGCCAGTAGACTTCAGTTCCCACCTCTCAGAATAGACATTACACACAGGAGTTGAACTTGGCGTTACCTTCTCAAGTTAACTCGTTGTCTCATCACATGCATATCTATTTTGAGATCAGCTTTATTTACTTGGAGTTTTATTTAGGGTTTTCCGTTAACTAATGGTAGTCTTCCAGTTAACATGCTTTCAATAAGGACGTGCATGCTTGCACAATTGTCCATTTTTAGATTAGATGTTTCGGTTAACTGATGGTAGCTTTCCAGTTAACTGTATAGTTTGCTTTATTAGGGCTTAGCAATAAATCTTGCATGCATTGCAAGATCAGATTGACTCAAGGTGATTTTAGGGTTCCCTACACCTTTTCGATGTCTATAAATAAGAGTTTTTGCTCATTTGTAAATAACTTTTGCAGAGAGAAATATATGTTGTGCCTACCTTGCCCTCAATATTGCTCGTTCAGTATCTGTTCATGCGTTTTACTATTATGATGAATTGTTATGCCACTCGGGTTTCATGCAATTATGATGGTGAATTCTTGCTTTAGTTAGATATAGTGGCTAGTTGATCATAGATTGTATGCGTGTCTCGCCAATGCAATTTATTATCCTAGTTGGCTATCCTTTATGTTATGTGTTCAATAAACTCATTCAAATTGAGCTGATAGATGTGCCACCTTGCCTTCAAGTTGAGAATCTGTTCTTGGTTATCGTATGATGTGTGTGAATAATAAACTTATTCAGATTGAGCTGATAGTTGTGCCACCTTGCCTTCAAGTTGAGAATCTGTACTTAGTTTATCGTATATTGTTGTTTCCAATAAGCCTATTCAGACAAGCAGATAGTTGTGCCACCTTGCCTTCACATTGTGAGTCCGTACCGCTTATCGTCAGATAATCATTCCTGCTCCATTTCCTCATGCTCTGTTTTCTTGAGGAAACCGATAGATTTAAAGTAGTTAGCTTAGTTGTAGTTAATGATCCGAAACCAAAAATCCTTAGCTGCAACGTTCTTGGTTTTTTAACCTTGTGCCTCTTCCAGCTGAGAACAAAAAGATAGGACTTAGATTACTTTTCTTTTCCACGCATTCCAGCACTACGAGGGAGCTTCCCCTCCTAATTTGAAGAGCACTCATTACGCAGTGTGCATAGCTGTTCGTACAAACCTGCACTCCAGAGGTGTTAGTTTTTACGCCACCAACTCTAAAATCAATCAAATGCTTTAATGAATACAATCTAACCATCTATGTGCCGACCACTTGATTGACAAGGTTGAAAACATTTCTAAAATACAAAGGAATCATAGGATGTCAACCACAAATCTGTTCTATAGCAGAAAACCTTGAAAGTCTGCACATACTCATTCAACTCTACCAAACCCTAGCACCAAACATACTTGGAGAAGATGGAAATCTGCCATCATGCATAAATGCTGTCATATATTTCTGAAACATCATCTTTTGCTGCTGTAGAAGAATGGGATCCTACTGATTGTGGAATTTAATGCAATATCTACCAACCCTTGAGTCACTTATACCCTATTCTAATCTGTTGAAGCACACTGTTTGACTATATTTGACACGCAAACCTCATCAGACCTTCAAGGTGTGCCACAAGCTATATATCACTTGAAACACAGCTCTTTCTCCCTTAAGGCACCTATCCTTCTGGCCACTTTGACTAGTTAAACCAGACCTAGGTGCCTATTTATGTCACATTTGCCATTTAAATTATGTTTACACCACCTTAGGTAAGCTTTTCAATCCTATTTGTCACTAAACAACTTTACCTATCTCCGAGGCATGCCTTTAGGTCACTATTGTCACCTAAAAGACGTCTTTTAGTTTTGGCACTCTTTTATTTCAAATATGCCACTTAAGACTACATTTCTACTCTCAAGTATGCCTCCCTAACACTCATGTCACGTGAATGCATGATATAAACACCTAACCACCCATATTTGTGACTCTTGATATTCAAGAGCTCCTTTTATACCCTCGATATGCATATCAGCTACTCATGTCACTTAAAAAACTGTTGGATACTCATTTCAGTTGCATTTGCCACTTACACATCATCAAACACATCCAAGCATACCTTTTTGCTGATATTGTCACTTAAAATATAGGTCTTACCTCCCAAATGTACCTCAAGTAGCCTTATGTCACTCATGTTACACCTAGGTGCATTGTGTTTGCTCATGTGTCACTTAAAACTTTTAATCTTTGCAACTAGATACCTATATCGGATATCACCTCCACTTAAAGATTATTACACGTCTTAGGCACTTATTTCATAGACTATTGTCTCTCAACAAACTATTAGGTGCCATTTTCACCCACTACTATCACTTAAGCGACCTGCTAGGCTCCAAACACACATATCAAGTACATCTACCACCTCAGAACCTAATAATCACTATTAAATTTGTAATGGTGATCGTAGGACTTGTTGGAAACCCACAAAAATGGAAAGTCAACGCTAAATCCACCATTGAATGCTTCTCATGTTACACCCCAATTGTATAGCTACTAAGATATTAGTACTGCATAGGGAATAAATGATTGTAAAAGAGAATTTTGTGAATGAACGAGATATGTTGCACCTTGTTATCAATATGAGTGTTTTACATTTAATGGTTGTCTCATTTCATGTTGTTTCAATTGATGTTATTCATGGTGAAATACTGCATCAGGAGGTTAATGAATCATGTTGATTTTGTGAAATTTATATATACTACTATTGTTGTGAACATATGACTGTCGTGAGTTTATGTCAGTGGATGCAGGTATGAACCATTCCTCCAGGCGGAGGGGAAATATCACTCGGGACAGGGGCTTGGTCATTTAACCGGTAATGTTAACTATCTGAGCATACACACACGTCATTATAGTTTGGGGAGAACCAAGTTAGTTATGTCGGTCTAGATAAGTCATCCATAGGCTTTAGGAGTCTTGTTTACTTCTTTGTTCTTTGTGAGTGATGTTTATCTGTATATCTGACTTAATGTGTTATGATCATTATGAAGATAACGGGAATGGATGTAAGAGAATAGGTTGAGTGGGTATGTATACACATGTATATAGTATATACACGTATCCATATATATATACAGATTGATACAGGCGTATGGTCGGCAGATGGATATGCTCATACGTATGTGTCGATATGGTATACATACACATACGTGTACACTAAGATATATACATATACATAATGTGATATTAATATTGCCTGATAATTTACATATACATGTATGTATATATGTACATATTGGCTTACGATATGGTTACTGAACAATATATATATATATATATATATATATATATTATATATTGTGTAAATATATATATATATATATTATAGTAAAATAATATATACATATATATATATGTATTACAAGAGTAGTTAGAAATATATATATATGTGTATATATTAATTGTTACTTAATATATATATATATATATATATATATAGTTTAATATTATAAATCTCTTAATTGGATAATAGATTATATCCCACTTTGAGTATATATTGAAGTCTAAACTATGGAAATCGATGAAATATCCTTCAGCTGATTATTAATCATCAACCATGAATTGGGCTATTCTTATTTAATTAAATTTGAATTACTTGAATGTACGAAATCAAAATATTCCCTACCGCATGAAATATTTATGTCTCAAACTATTGAAATCAAAATAATTTACTTCTCAACTATTGAAACGCTTAATGCGTGAAAATGGAAAAACAGCGTTGAGAAATACGCGCCTGGATAATGCGCACCTGGAAGTAAGAATGATTCAAACACAATTATGAGATGAGTCAACTCAGTCAGTAAATAAGCAAGGTGTTCGAAAAATAACCATGACCTTTTCTGCAAGATGAATCACCCACCATATTTCATGAATCGCGCCATATTTGGGGAGACGCCTGTGGGTGTCGACCCTCCATTTTTAACATGTGCAAAGTTTGAAACATTCTCTGTTTTGCTGGAAATCAATTCACCTCTTTTAGCTAGGTGTAAGTGTGGAAATACACCACATTTCATTTTGAAATATTCAAAGTTTAGTTTTGTCAATTTACATGCTTGCAAGAGTGGAAATTGTTCGGATGGAGGCTCTATAAATAGCCGCCCAGTTCATTCATCAAGAATTACTTGCTAAATCCAAATTTCAACTGATTTCTGGAGTATGTCTCATAAGTTCACTACTCTGAAATCATATATTTGAGTGTTGAGAACAGAGGAACTACCAGTTCATTATTATCTGAGTTGTCTCAATACAGCTATGATCAATAACAAATTGTATATTCACCATTATAGAGTATAATTCTGAGTGAGAATCCTATCAACATTGAGGGTTTATGCTGTGTAATAAAGACAGCAGCTTGAGAGGAAACTACCAGTTGAATAAACTGTGTTGAAGTGCTAAGAGGAAGACCGAAATTGCATCATTTGAAGGAAAGCTTATAATCAGGCATGAGATATTCTTCATCTTTCAATTGTGTTTTTTATTGCTATGTATTTGCTTCTTTGTGTTATTGTATGTGCAAAGGTAGAAAGTCATTTTTTAAACAAAATTGTGAGAAGGTTAAAGATGCATATTTGTGTGAAATTGCATAATTTGTATGATCTCCATATAAGGAGAACACAATGGTATTAGTTAATATTTACTAGGATTGAAATGAAAGCAGAGTCAAGTAAGGTCTTTTCAGCTTAAGTTATTAGGTTAACTGAGGTAAGCTTGAGTACTCCTAGGATAAAGATTTCCTGATTAGGAAGGATTGTATAAGTCACTTGTAGACTATTTCATTTCTAGTAGATAGAATGTTGTAGGTAGTCTAGGGTGACTGATTACCCATTGAAGGACATAGCCTACGCGTACTGTAAGATAGCCCTAAGTCAAATCGGCCCTGAGTAGTGTGTGTGATAGATGACTTACTCAGTCGTTTACTGAACTAGAATACTTTGGCCAAAGTAATGTAATGTACCTACATCCTCTTAGATTAGGCGATGATTACATTGTCAATTCACCGTGGTCCATTAAGTGCATACTAGTTCTGGATTGTAGGAATTACAAGGATCTAGTTATGTAGGACACAACATTATGCACAGTTGGTTAACAGTATTGATTACTCAACCAATCCCTTCAACGAAGGCAGGGCCGTCCATTGAATAATGGATGTGCGGGGGACCACATTATAAGTCCATGGTTGGCGAAAAAGCACCCGAGTGATGTTTCTCCTCCACAGCAGGCTACTGATGAACCAAGATTTGGAAGGCGGAACTCCTGGACCTTCTTACTACTATTTGTTCAAAAGCTCAATGAGCTATGCTTTGTACTTGTATGTACTCTTACTCTGATGTTTACTTTAAAAGGAAAAAGTTATTTATTGTAATGAAAGGCATTGAATTGTATTTTGTTGAAGTATTTTCAATTAAAAGAAAAGAAAATTTTTGTTACAATGGTTATTTACTTGTTATCTTCATTTGTATGATGTAAAATTAAGAAATTTTTATTTCACGTAAGGGTTAGGTCGTCACATGTGGTATTAGAGCTGCCAAGTTTAACTTTGGAACCAATGAGCTCATTAATTTTCCTTTCCAACATTATCTAATGTTGTGAAAAATTATTGTGTCAAGATGGTGCATATCAGATTGACAGCTCAAAAGTCTGTAATCAAAAATGAACGTTACCTAAATGCCAAGAAGGAAAAGGAAGCTATTGTTAGAACCATTAAAGGAACCAACTATGATAATGCTATCCGGGTGAGTGATACGGAAACCTTTAGCCATGCACTTTCTCGAATCAGCATTGAAAAGAGAAAGATGAGAATGGAGGCAATGTATAATTACCTTCCAGCTGTCTCACCTAAAAAGTCAAAATCATTACCACTTTCCAGGGACATGCCATCGAAAGAAAGTTCAAGCCTTGCATTTGTCTTTAGGGATCCTAGGGTTTAACCATTAGCATAAGTGATAACAATTTCTTCGAGTAAGGATTCTGAAGGTTGTACACCAAGGACACCACCTATGGAGAAATGGTCTCATGAACAAATGTCTGCGAAAAAATGTACACAAAATTGTTGATGAACACCATATTGACACTGCTTCACACAATTATGTATTGGACAATAAATCCGAAGGATATTACCCTTTTTGGGATAGATATGATCAGATGAGAGATGAACAAAATGAAAGAGACAACAATTGTCTCAGTCTGTAGGATACACCCCCTTAACTTATGTATCTGAGAGTGAATCAAAAGGATACTCTCCCCTTGACTATTTGAATAGTCGATCAATGTAATCGATGAGATATTGAATCCTCATATTATGAATAAAACGATGTTTTTACCAAAATATATCTATTGTGAAAATTTGTGTTCATATGAATGTGTTATCTTTGTAAATATATTTTACATAGTAGTTAATTGATAGGAAAATTAACATGAATAGAACGTTCAGGTTAAACAAATTATATAATCATGGTGAGGACATATGAAAGAACACGAAACATTCCTGGAACTAGTTGAGATGGCGAACAAGAAGCAACTGGAATGGAAGCAAAGCTAGATCAGATTTTAGCAAGGTTAACCAATCTGGAAAAAGCGAAAGCTATGGAGGTACTTGAAATTGAAGTACCTATTACCAACATTGAAGGAGAAAGTTCATCACATGGGGAAGATGTTAACTGAAACCATGAGAAAGAGAAATCACCCACACCATCCATAGAGAAGAAGAAAATTGTATCCATTGAATTATCGAGGGATATGAAGAAAATATTCCCAACAAAATTTGATGGAAGTGTTGGAGGTGATGAAGCCGAAGTCTGGCTGGTACAAATGGAAAAATGATTCGAAATAAGAAATTATGATGAAGTAACTAAGGCAGCTTGGGGTGCATATCAGTTAGCAGGTGAAGCCTCTAACTAGTGGATGAATAAAAAGCTAGAGCTTGATATAAGTTCGTGGAAGTTAACTTGGAATGAGTTTGTAGAGATATTCCGAAAAAGGTGGTTACCACAGCTCTTTATGATCAGAAGTTGACAGACTTTGAAGAGTTAAAGCAAGGAAACATGACAGTGCATGAATATTGGGAGAAGTTTACTCGACTTCTTCGCTATGTCCCACTATATCATAAAGATGAACATTTCCAGATCAAGAAGTAAATTTTAGGACTTAATAGTAAAATTGGTGATGAAGTGGACATGCATGGACCAACCACCATGGACCTTGTCTATGAGAAGGTTGTTAAACAAGAACAGAAGTTGAAGACAAATTCCATGTGACAGGAAAGGAAGGAGCACAAGAAAGATGCAGAAGTTTCCAATAAGGCAGTTCCTAAGAAGGAGGAACCTATTCAAAGTGTTGTCAAACTGAAAGGAAAGAGATCTTGTTATAATGGAAAGGAATTCAGAAGAGATCGCAAGAGGAGTGGTCCAAATGCTGGCAACACTAGCAAAGCAAGTGAAAGTACAAGTAAATCTGGAGAAGTCGTTGGGAAAAGAGGTCCAAGGTCAGGATGTTTTATTTGCAAAGGAGACCATTATGCAAATGAACGTCCCAACAAAACTTCTGGATCTCAACCTCATAGAAACTCACTACCAAGTCAGCAAGCTATGTTTCAGCAAAGGATACACGCTGTTATTGATGATCATCGAGTTGATTATCAAGTGATGCCAATCGAGACACCAGGTACTTTGTTTGGCTTGCCTGTTTCTATTTTAATTGATACGAGTGCTACTGAAAATTTTATTTCACCTAAGATAACAAGTCAATTAACTAGAAAGGTAGGACACATGGCTATGCCATGGAATGTTGAATATGCAAACAACACAAGAGCAAAGGTGGACCAATGTCTATTTGAGGCTAGGATAGAGTTACTTAGTTTTGTAACCGAAGCCAATCTTTATGTTCCCCCTCTAGGATCATATGATGTTATCCTAGGAATGAATTGGTTATGGTGACACAGAGCCATAGTGGATTGTAATGCCAAGATAGTTGAATGTCTAGATGACTATGGTAACCAAGTCAAAATTCAAGGAATACCTAGAGAGGTAAAAGTCAGACAGATAATAACAATGCAACTTCTGAGAGCTAAGAAGAAAGGGTGTAAACTCTTTGCGGTAAAGATAGAAGATCTTGAGTATAAAATAGAAAATTTTGATTTTCAGAGTCAACAAGAGTTAGAAGATGGGGAAATTGAGGAAAGTGGGAAAACTGATATGGAGAAGTATCCCATTCTAAGGAAATTCCTAAATGTATTTCCTGATGAATTACCTGGCTTACCACCAAAGAGGGTGCTTGACTTTTCTATTTATCTAGTTCCCAGATCTGAACCTATATCCAAAGTACCCTACAAAATGACTACTACATAACTCATGGAGTTGAAAGCACAATTGGATGAATTATTGTTAAAAGGATTAATAAGACCAAGTGTTTCACCATGGGGAGCACTTGTGATATTTTTCAAGAAGAAGGATGGAACGTTAAGACTGTGCATAGATTATCGTATGCTCAACAAAGCTACGGTTAAGAATAAATATCCACTACCCCACATTGATGATATTTTTGATCAGATGAAAGGAGCAACTGTATTTTCAAAGATAGATTTGAGATCTGGATATCATCAGCTAAGAGTTAAAGATGAAGATATCTTTAAAACTGCTTTCAGAACGTAGTATGGACATTATGCATTTACTGTTTTACCATTTGGTTTAACAAATGCACCAACAACGTTCATGAATCTTATGAATAGTGTGTTAAGAGATTATCTAGATAAGTTTGTTTTGGTATTTCTGGACGATATTCTGATATATTCCAGAAATGAAGAAGAACATTGCAAACATCTTGAAATGGTTTTACAACGGTTAAGAGAGCATAAACTGTATGGAAAACTATCTAAGTGTACATTCTTTCAGAAGAAAGTACATTATTTGGGTCATGTTATCTCAACAGAAGGAATTGCAGTAGATCCAGCAAAGATTAAGGTCGTTGTTTAGTGGCCTATACCCAAAAATATGTCAGAAGTGAAGTTTTATGGGATTGGCAGGATACTACAGAAAATTTGTGGCAAATTTCTCTAAAATTGTTTTTCCTATAATTTCATTGCAAAAGAAAGGAAAAAGGTTTGAATGGAATGAGAAGTGTCAAAAAGCATTTGACCTACTCAAAGAGAAGTTAACTACCGCACATATCCTTAAGGTACCTAATCCTGAAGGGAATTTCACAGTTAATACCGATGCATGTGGAGAAGGATTGGGTGGAGTATTGATGCA
Organism: Sequoia sempervirens; assembly: GCA_007258455.2. Taxonomy (NCBI): domain Eukaryota; kingdom Viridiplantae; phylum Streptophyta; class Pinopsida; order Cupressales; family Cupressaceae; genus Sequoia; species Sequoia sempervirens. The sequence continues at coordinate 141,632 of VDFB02207698.1, read as the reverse complement.
AGATGGAAAAGTCATTGCATATGAATCCAGGAAGCTTAAGCCATATGAAATGAATTATACTTCACATGATTTAGAGTTGGCAGCTGTAGTTCATGCTTTGCAAATGTGGAGACATTATTTGCTGGGAAAACCCTTTGAGCTTAAAACTGATCATAATGGATTAAAGTATCTTTTTACTCAGCCAAATCTAAATGCCAGACAGAGAAGATGGTTGGAGTTAATAGTTGATTATGACTTTAATATCAATTATATTAAAGGAAAAGAAAATTGGGTTGCAAATGCCATAAGTCGAAGACGCCATATTGCTTCGATGGTAGCAATTCATACCGATTTTAAAAAGAAAGTACTCCAAAAATGCAAAGATGATGAATATTACTTGCAAGTAAAGCAAGCACTGGAAGAAGATCCACAAGATTCTAGATATGAAGGTTTTCAGTTTGAATCTAGTGGATTGTTGAGGTACAAAGGCAGAGTGTATGTACCTAACGTTAAAGAGTTAAGGAATCTTGTGTGGAAGGAACTTCATGAAGCACTATATTCTGGTCATCCTGGAGTGACAAAAATGATGGCAGCTGTGAAAGCCTTATATTTCTGGAAAGGAATGAAAGGAGATGCTGCTAGTTTTGTGGCTAACTGTCTTGAATGTCAAAGGGTGAAAGTTGAACATCATCATCCTGCGGGATTGTTATACCCTCATGACATACCATAATGGAAGTGGCAAGTAATTAGTATGGATTTTGTACAAGGACTGCCTATGTCCAGGAACAAACACAATGCCATACTAGTGGTAGTTGATAGATTGACAAAAGTGGCACACTTTATATCGGGAAATTTAACTAACGGAGTGTCAGTCATAGCAAGAAAGTTTGTGCAAGAAGTATTCAAATTGCATGGAATTCCTGAGAAGATTATTTCTGATAGGGATGCAAAAATCACTTCTAGGTTTTGGCAAACTTTGTTTTTTGCACTTGGGACTCAGTTAAATATTAGCTCGGCATATCATCCGGAAACAGATGGGCAAACGGAAAGGGTGAATCAAGTATTAGAGGACCTACTTAGAGTATATTGCATGGATCAGCAGTATAAGTGGAAAGAATACTTATCCTTAGTTGAATTTGCATATAATAACTCATATCATTCTACTATAGGGATCGCTCCATTTGAAGCTTTATATGGTTGAAAGTGTCGAACTCCAATAAGTTGGGATAAACTTGAGGATCGAATAAGTCTTGGACCTGAGATATTAGCAAAAATGGGTGAATAGATGAAGGTTATTAAGCAAAGGTTAGCAGAAGTTAACAGACGACAGAAAAGCTATGCAGATGCCAAGAGAGTGCCCCGTAATTTTGTTATAGGTGACAAGGTACTTTTGAGAGTTAAACCTCATAAGAGTTCCATCAAGTTTGGAAAGTCTTCTAAGTTGGACCCACGTTATGTTGGACCCTTTGAAGTTCTTGAGGAAATAAACCCTATAGCCTACTGAATCGCCTTACCACCTGCTCTTGCCAAAATGCATAATGTCTTCCATGTGTCCTATCTTAAACAGTATATCCCAGGAGATAGTCATGTTATTGATTAGACTGCTTTACAGGTAAAAGATCCCGGAGTAATAACTCTCAAGCCCGTAAAGGTGTTGGAAGTACGTAAGCTTCACTTACGTAACAGGGATGTCTCTCAATGCAAAGTCCAGTGGGATCAGTATATGGAGGACTCGGCAACATGGGCAGACTATGAGCAAATTCAGCAGAAGTTTCCAGATATTCTCAAAGCTTTTGAGAATGATGAATAAAATATATGTTTAGACTTTTTATGTTTGAAATAATACCTTAAGTCATCGGGGACGATGATTCATATGGGGGGGAGTATGTTACACCCCGATTGTATAGCTACTAAGATATTAGTACTGCATAGGGAATAAATGATTGTAAAAGAGAATTTTGTGAATGAATGAGATATGTTGCACCTTGTTATCAATATGAGTGTTTTACATTTAATGGTTGTTGTTGGCGTTTAAATTCGCACCTCTGGAATGTGTATTTGAAACGGACAGCTATGCACAGATAAACTGCTCTTCAAATTAGGAGGGGAAGCTCCCTCTTGCTGATGGTGTTGAAAGAAAGTAAACTAAGAACTAAGTTGCCTATCTTTTTGATCAGCTTAGAGCACAAGGTTTATTAAACACAAACGCCACAGTTGAGATTTTCTGTTTTAAGAACTTCAACTACGACTAACTTAAACTAAAGACGTTTCTAACTTCTCAAGTAATAAGCAGAGCAAGAGAAACTAGAAATGAACAAGGTTGATTTCTGACAAAATACTTCAATAAACTCTCTCTCAACAAACATCTACACACTTCAATGTAAGTTGAAATCAAGATCATAAAAGTAGAACATAAATAACAGAAATCTGAGATGTTATATCAAGGCAAAGGAGGCTCATGATTTTATTACTCAAACTTCTGGAACAAAACTCACTTCTAACATGCCTGGAACAAGAAATTGCAGCTAAAGAGGCTTGCAATCTTGTTCTTACACAATAGAAACAGCAATCAAAATAACTCCTTGTTGGCTAAAAGAGGCTCAACAATTTGCTATCACAACACAATTGAACAACACTTAAATAACAAATAGAAGGCACAATAGGCTCACCGTTTTGTTATCACTAGCATGGTTAAAGAAACTAATGAGCAAAGACTCTTATTTATAGACAAGCAGAGGAGTAGGGAACCCTAAAATCTCCTTGCTTTCACAATCTAGGGCTTGCTCAGCAAGCAAGCTTTATTACTAAATCTAGAAAGAAGATAACATCTAACACCTAAGAAAGCAGAAAAAGCGGGAAACACCAACTATTACATTTATCTTCTTTCTCTTCTCAAAGAATGGATAAGAATCATTCCAAGAATAGAAAGAAAGCTTCTAGAAGAAAGTTTCTTTAAAGCTCGATCACATCCGCTAGAAAATTAGAAATTGTGTCCCAATTCAGCGCATCTATTCCCTCAATAGCAAAACACCGCTTTTCTAGAATATCTTCAGCATCTACAACAGATCTCAGGAAATCTTCGACCTCATTGGCCGCTTTCTCAAACTTTGCTGACATCATTGAAATATGACCTATCCTTTCGCCAACTGGATTGCAACTGCGAACAACACTCTGAAATTGATCCTGCACTTCATCAAGCCCGACGTAGGAACCATCTTCAAGACTGTACTGAGAAGGAATCTCTGTGATGAACTCACTAATGAAAAGAAGAGCTTCAATCACCCTTTGTCTGTAGGCGATAAATTCCTCGGATATCCTCTCATATGTTTTGACTTTGAAAACATGACGCTCTCTCCAAGCAAGGATTTGTCTCTTGTGTTCTTTTGAAACTGTTGAACCATAGGCTGTGTCTAAATCAGCAATGATGATCTCATGCCTTGGTCTTACTTCAGCCAGTGTTTGTTCAAACCCTTGGATACCTTGACATAGCTCACGAGTGCTTTTTCTTAACTGGAACATCCGTGCCAAGATCTCCTTTCCTCTGACAATGAAGCTCTCGATCCACTCCTGAGTTTCTTTCCCACAAATGACCAACTGTCTTAACTGATGATGATCAGCTGGTGTCTCTAAGATCTGGGGCAGCAACTGGGTTGCCTGTGAAGAACCATGGACAAGGTTAGAGATATAAAACCTGAGCTGCTGATTTTCAGCCTTGAGGGCTGCCTTGTCTTCTCCATCCTTGAGTACCCTTTCCTGAAAGTTTTCAAACACAACTCTAAATAGACTCACATCTGCATGTCTGGTGTTTCTACCAAGATTAGCCCTAACCATTACGAAGTTATCCATATTCACCTCATCCCTGTTCTTGTCTTCTGGGGGCAATGCAGTCTCCATGACTATCTCGTTATCAGGATTCCTATCAAAGTGAACTTGCTTCTTTGCTTTTGTAATGTTCCCTTCTCAAACCTGATTGTTCCAGTGACCGTTGGCCTTTTCGTTGGGAACCTGAAGGCTAGTCGGAAGGTTAAATTAGGGTTTCCTAATTTTGAGGAGGTCTTTGCTCAGAGATGATGGATTCAATGGCGGATTCTTTCTGGGTTTTCAGAGAGCTTCGCAGGGGTATGTTCATCTCGGCTTTCAGAGTACTTTTTGGAATTTACTATTTTTAGTAAATTCTATTTTTGGCAGCTTTCCAGATGAGTTCAGCTCGGTTGACTTCCTGCTTCAGTTTGGTCAGATGTTTGGTGCAGTATTGGCTTCAGGGCACATCCGGAGGGATAAGTTAAGTCATTTAATTAAAAAGTCACGTTTTAAATATTATATTTTAACGTTGACCATGGGCCTAGATTAATGACTTAATGTTGTTTTAAAAAAGGGGGTCTTTGAGGGTGGCGCCCTCATTAAAAGATTATTTTAATATTTCCCAAAGTCAAAGCAATGTTATGAGGGGCGTAATTATCAAAGTTGATATTCATTTAAAATATCATTTCTTAAGACTTGAAGAGAAAGTGCGCCCATCCTTGAGGAGAGTGGATTTTGACCTGAAAGCGGATTTTAGGGTTTGAGAGGTCAACTGGAAAATTATAAAAGGAAGGAGTTGAGCATCATTTCATCATCTTTGGTCTATGCTAATGTTATGCTGCCGAAATGGTTGCGGGAATTCTTCGAGGAATGAATGCCTCCTAGTCTGGGCTCGACTTCGTGCTTGAGAGACAGCACCTAGTGGAGTGTCATGTCTCCATCCTAGTTAGCACAGCTGGTGACGAGGTTAGCCTATCATTTGATCCTCGTAGGCTGACAGGAGTGTTCAGAGGATCCATTTTGGCAGTTGCTCAGTGTTGGTTAGCTCCAGTTTGCAGGGTGTCAGGTTGGGCCTTCGCAGAATCTTCCGAGAGTCTTTTCAGAGAACTTTCTATTTTTAGAAAGTTAGGTCAGGCGGAAGCTTGGCAGGGCACCAGTGCACTTGTTATTCAGATTCGACCCAGTTCAGCAGTTGGGTGATTTGACGGAGAAATAAGAGTATTTGATGAGTTATTAAATATTTAATAATTTGACTTTATTATAAAGTCACTTTATTGAAATATTAAAATATTTAATTATTTGGCTAAGTTATAAAGTATTTAATTATACTTTATATTATTTTATTAAAATGTGACTTAATGAGTATTTAATGCTCATTAAAAGTGGACACCAATAATTAAATCATTTCTCCTAAGTCCAAAAGTGAAAATTAAATCATTTATTTAAATGATTATTTTAATGGAGAATTAGGTCGAACTTTTCAAAGGAGAATATATTGTTCTTCCCAAGGCAAAATCGAACTATCCTGTTATTATTCAATTTTGTCTTTTGGCATCTGAGCTTTGGAGTTTGCAAACCCTAGGGTTATTGGCAGACGATCGTTTCTGGAGAACGTAACCTCTTCAGAGATCAGGCAGACTGAGGCTGTGAGATATCAGTTGAAGCTGGCACTTGGTGATTTCATCCAGAGATCACAGTTTCGAGATTATTGAGTTATTTTATCAGAGAATCACAGGGAACTTCATCTAGCAGTCAAGGCGCACTTTTCAGAGGACATTCATTAGAGATTGGGCACAATTTCCAAAGGCCGTACATTATTTATTACTGCTGCAGACAGGCCGTACATCTGTACCTTTCTTGGCCGTACTTCCACATCTTCAGAGGAACGCCTGTATTCTTCAGTTTCTGGTGTTTGCTCTTTGGGCGCCTTGGACCACTGGAGATTATTGCATTGGTTTTTGAGCCGGAAGATTCCTCATTAATTCTGGCCGTACTATTCTTTATTGCTGCAGCCGCCATTACAGAAAACCAGGTTTTTTCATCAATAAATTTATTGTAATTCATTTATAGCTCCGTATTCATCATTGTAATTGTTCTGGAATTGAAATAAATGAAACGCCTATCTCTTCTGAACAATTTTAATGCTTTCCAAGCTTGTATGAATTCTTTATGAATTTTCTATCATTTTCTCTGTAAAATCGCAATTTTCATATTTTGTCAAAAAACCCTTCAAAACACAAAAAAATCAAAAATTTGCAAAAACATTACAAAAACAATCAGGGATTCAATTTGAGAACCACCAGGGTTCTGACAGTGGTATCAGAGCACAGATTTCCTGCCATCCTGTGCTTTTTCAGTGATTATTCAGAATACAGTGCATTTCTGGGTTGCCTTTTATGAACCAAGACATTATTCAGTATACCAGAGGTGTAGGGACAGGCAAAGACGAAGACTGGACAGGTCCTCCGATTCCAGAAGGTCAGACAATATCAGGAGTGCTTGGTTTTCACAGATCCAGTTCAGACGGTAGTGAAAACAGTGTAGCAACACTAATGGCAGAACGTGAGACTTCCTCAGAGACTCGCAGGGATGCAGGGAAGGCACATGCAGAGGGTGATATCACCGATGAGGAGTTTAGACGGAGACACGACAACATGATGGATATGATGTCGCAGTTGATGGGTACTATCAGGCAGTGTACGCCCACACAGCCTCACTTCATACAGATTGGACAGACGAGCGGGACCACTCCAGTGGATCAGCCATTGGCATCAGCTCTAGGCAGTACCGATCTATCAGGAGCGTAGGCCAGGCAGCCTACTCTTACCCAGGGGAGACTCCACCCACGGACTCTAGGGGCTGAGCATCAGGTGCATCATCAGGACTTCCAGCCACAGAATGGCATGTCGGTGGCAGACTTGACGAGATTTCATGGCGAGTACATGTCTTTAGCGCCTGAGATCCGGCAGGCACTTACGTTTCATGAGTTTATAGATGTCTATAAACCCAGAGGAGGAGGTAGATTTGATCGTAGACCCCCACAGCATCAGCAGCAGCAGCCACAGGTGAATAGAGATTTACAGTATGCTGTGAGCAAGATTACACTGCCGTATTTTGACGGGTCCGAAAAGACATCAGCTAGGTCATGGGTCCAGAAATTGGACAACTATCTGTCACTTAGACCTATGCAGGAGGATGAGGCAATTAAATTTGCCACTTTACATCTGGACGGAGTAGCGCATGATTGGTGGCACCACGGCATGTACACGTTAGGCCATCATGCGGTTAATACCTATCAGGAGTTCACGAGCCGATTGATAGAGAGATTTGATAGGAAGGATCCAGAGTTGTATTTTAGAGAGTTGGCTCAGCTCAGACAGACAGGCAGTCTGGAGGCATACATTGGCGAGTTTCAGAGAGTGGCCGTCATGGTGACTGGCATTTCAGAGAGGAGACTCATTATCTTATTTGTTGAGGGTTTGACAGAACCCATGAGAGGTTGGGTCAAGGCTTTTGACCCTCCCACACTTCAGGAGGCCATGCGGAAGGCACGAAGCATGGAACTTGCAGCACCTCGCAGCAAGTTCAATTCAGGGTCCACTCCATACACGAGACCCAACAGGCCTTTCGATAGAAACAATGACAGAAATAGACCCTTTGACAGGAGGAAGGATCAACAGGATCCGAAGAGACAGAATGCACCACCGTTTGACAGAGAAACATTGAATGAATTACGTAAGAAAAAGTTGTGTTTTTGGTGCAAGGAACCCTATGATGAAAAACACATATGCCCACTTCGTCCGAAAGTCAAAAATAACCAAATGGAGTGGTTTTACGAGGGCAAAGAGCAATCTGATCTGTCAGACCAGCAAGCTGATTCCGAGCATTCAGATGATGAGAGGTCCGAAAATGAAGTTGAACATGAAGGTGGAAGGAAGCTACAGGAAGCCCATTTGACCAGCCTTCAGAGAGATGGATCATTTCGACTTCGTGGACTCTTAGCAGGACAGAAGGTGATTACTTTGTTGGATACGGGTGCTACACATAATTTTATTGATGCACGTTTAGTGGAGAGACGTGGTATCCAGACAGAGGCTTTCGAGGGTATCCGAGTCAAGGTGGCTGACGGATACACTCTCAGGTGCGACAGAAAGATTACTGATCTTCCGATGAGACTGAACAACTATGAATTCAAGACTGAATTCTATGTTGTTAATATGGGTGATACAGATGTGGTATTAGGGATGGCATGGTTACATGATTTGGGTGAGTTCACGCTCAACCTACGGGATATGGAGATGAAATTCAAGGTTGACGGAAGGCCACATGTCATCAAGGCAATACGGGACAGTAATCTTAGGATGGTTTCATTCAGGCGGATGGAGAGGCTCATTCGTCATGACATGGTTGACTGGGCGGCTGAGTGCATGTTGATGCCAGCCCAGCAGGAGCCGCAGAAGGGTGAGTACCACCCTGACATACAGATTTTGAGGACTAAACACTCCAAAGTGTTTAGTGATATTCCACCTGGTAGACCTCCAGACAGGGGTACGGAGCACATTATTGAGTTGGAGGAGGGCGCCAAGCCCGTGATGATCACTCCCTACCGACATCCGAAACGACTCAAGGATGAGATAGAGAAGACCATTAATGAGTTGTTGGCTATGGGTCATATCAGACCTAGCAAGTCTCCTTTTGCTTCATCGGTTGTATTGGTGAAGAAGAAGGATGGATCACTTCGGATGTGCATCGATTACAGGCAGCTCAACAAAAGAACCATCAAGAACAGGTACCCCATTCCGCGCATTGATGAGCTGATAGATGAGTTGCATGGTGCAGTCTTCTTTACGAAGATTGATTTGAGATCAGGGTACCATCAGATACAGATGAGGGAGCAGGATTGAGAAAACCGCTTTCCGGTGTCATTGGAGCAAGATATTGAGAAAACCGCCTTCCGGTGTCATTGGGTCACTTCGCGTTCTTTCGGGTTAACCAATGCACCTGCCACCTTTCAGGCGACTATGAACAGGGTTTTCAGTGCTCAGTTGAGGAGATTTGTGTTAGTCTTCTTCGACGACATTTTGGTTTATAGCAGATCATGGGATGAGCATCTGGCTCATTTGGATACAGTCTTGGGTATCTTAGCAGACGAGTCTTTCTATGCTAAGGAATCCAAGTGCGAGCTTGGCATGGAGGAGTTATTATATCTAGGGCACATCATCAGTGCCAAGGGAGTGAGTATGGACCCTGAAAAGGTCCGAGCTATTGTTGACTGGCCGGTACCCGAGAACCTTACGCAGCTCAGAGGCTTCATTGGGTTGTGTGCATTCTACAGGAGATTTGTTAGCGGGTTCTCACGTCACGCCGCACCCCTTACTGACTTGACGAAGAAGGGGGCTTTTCTTTGGTCACCACAAGCGCAGGAGTGCTTTGATAGATTCAAGGTGATCATGACTTCATGTCCGGTGCTAGCATTGCCTGACTTTTCGAAGTCATTTGATTTATTCTGTGATGCTTCAGGAGAGGGCATTGGTGCCGTTTTGATGCAGGAGCGTCAGCCGATTGCATTTGAGAGCAGGAAACTCAGGGGTCCTGAGAGATTTTACAGTATATATGACAAGGAGATGTTAGCCATTATGCATGCATTGGCTAAGTTTAGGCAGTACCTGGTAGGCAGCAAATTCAGTGTTCGCACAGATCATAACAGCCTAAAACATTTCCTTGGACAGCGAGACTTGAATGAGAGGCAGCAAAAATGGGTCAGTAAACTGCAATCATATGACTTCGATATTACTTTCATTAAGGGGAAGCAGAATATAGTAGCTGACGCCTTGTCTCGTAGACCCCAGTTGAATGCCTTAGCACAGATCACAGAGGATTGGAGGCATCGGATTATAGCTGAGTATGCTAAGAACCCATGGGCTTCTAGCATCATTGACAGGACAGAGCAGGACGACAGGTATACTGTTGTAGATGACTTGATCATTTACAAGGGGCGGATTCTTTTGGTTCCTGACTCTGAGGTACGGACTACAGTTTTGAGAGCTTTTCACGACCTTCCTATGGCGGGCCATCCTGGATACTACAAGACTTAAAATGGTTGAGGAGGCGGTTTGCCCGGAAAGGGCTGAAAAGCTGATGTTTTGCGGTATGTAATAAGGCGAGTGTTACATTATTGCCAGCGAGAACAAGCGAGAACACACTTATCTGGCGGATTACTCCAGCCGCTTCAATACGACGGGAAGTGGGAGTGTTTATCGATGGACTTTATCCGCAGCGGGTTTGCGAAAGCCGAGGTAAAGATTGCATTTATAGCGAGTGGTCGTCGGTTGACTAAATACGCCCATTTCTTCCAGATTACGACTACTTTCCGCGGCATCGCCGAGGCCCCAGAAGTTGTTCTTGAGAGGTTTTCGATTGCATGGATTACTGGGGCGATAGTCGGCGATAGAAACTGACGGTTCGCGAGCAGCACGGCAGAGTTATTCCGGGGCTTTGTGGGACCCGGTGACACCAAAGAAACCAGCAGCTACCATCCATGACGTGGAAATGAGCCGAGGGAATTGTCAATAAGTGGGTGGAAAGGTTATTTAGCGCGAATTATATAGGCCCGGTCAGCGAGCTTGGGTAGAGATGGATTTACTTGATAGAGTATTGTTATAACTTCGACTCACCATGGCAATCTGAGATGACCCCCTTCGCGCTCAACTTTAATGCGGGTATGAAGCAATCTTGGATTTGATTTTTGAGCGTGCTTGAGTGCAAGTCACGGGTGATATGATCTGAGAGTCAATGAGGACATCTTGAGTCTTGAGACAATATCCAGCGAACCGCAGAATCAGCATAAGCGTGCTATCTTCGTCAGAGGAGAAAGAGGTTGGCCCTTGATTTTGAGGTGGGTGATATGAATTGTACCTCATGTTGCAGCGTGTCGTCCGATCTACTCTGCTGAGGAAGAGTGGGGCCGAAGAAACTAAAACCACCGCTACTATGGTCCATTTCGTGTTGTCGGGCAGTGGAAGCGAGGTTGCTTATGAGTTGGACTTGCGGTGATAGCAAGGTCCATAATGTATTTCACGTTTCTCGCCTGAAAAAGGCATTGGGTCAGCATGTTATACCCTCTCCAGTTTTGCCACCCCTTGATGATGAAGGGAAACTGATATTAGTACCTGAGGCCATCCTTGATATGAGAGAGAGACACCTTCGGAGGCGTGTGATCAGGGAATATCTGGTCAAGTGGAGAGATTTGCCAGTTGAGGATGCTACATGGGAGTCAGAGGCGATTTTACAGCATCCAGAGTTGAGATTGCTTGAGGACAAAGCAATTTCGAGGAGAAGCGGGCTGTCATGTCCCCATCCTAGTCGGCCACCCATTTGGTAGCCCAGTTAACTATCATTTGATCTCGTGGGCGGGGAGTGTTCGGAAGGATCCCATTTTGGCAGTTACTTTCCCGGTGTTGGTTAGCTCCGGTTTGCGAGGGTGTCGGGTTGGGCCTTGGGAATCTTCGAAGAGTCTTTTTGAGAGAACTCTATTTTTTAGAAAGTTAGGTCGGTGAGCTGCTATTCCGAGGCGGGGAGCACACGGTGCACTTGTTATTTCAGTCCGTGTGATTCAGCGGTTGGGTGATTTGTGGAGAAATAAGAGTATTTGATGAGTTATTAAATATTTAATAATTTGACTTTATTATAAAGTCACTTTATTGAAATATTAAAATATTTAATTATTTGGCTAAGTTATAAAGTATTTAATTATACTTTATAATATATTATTAAAATGTGACTTAATGAGTATTTAATGCTCATTAAAAGTGGACGCCAATAATTAAATCATTTCTCCTAAGTCCAAAAGTGAAAATTAAATCATTTATTTAAATGATTATTTTAATGGAGAATTAGGTCGAACTTTTCAAAGGAGAATATATTGTTCTTCCCAAGGCAAAATCGAACTATCCTGTTATTATTCAATTTTGTCTTTTGGCATCTGAGCTTTGGAGTTTGCAAACCCTAGGGTTATTGGCAGACGATCGTTTCTGGAGAACGTAACCTCTTCAGAGATCAGGCAGACTGAGGCTGTGAGATATCAGTTGAAGCTGGCACTTGGTGATTTCATCCAAAGATCACAGTTTCGAGATTATTGAGTTATTTTATCAGAGAATCACAGGGAACTTCATCTAGCAGTCAAGGCGCACTTTTCAGAGGACATTCATTAGAGATTGGGCACAATTTCCAAAGGCCGTACATTATTTATTACTGCTGCAGACAGGCCGTACATCTGTACCTTTCTTGGCCGTACTTCCACATCTTCAGAGGAACGCCTGTATTCTTCAGTTTCTGGTGTTTGCTCTTTGGGCGCCTTGGACCACTGGAGATTATTGCATTGGTTTTTGAGCCGGAAGATTCCTCATTAATTCTGGCCGTACTATTCTTTATTGCTGCAGCCGCCATTACAGAAAACCAGGTTTTTTTTCATCAATAAATTTCTTGTAATTCATTTATAGCTCCGTATTCATCATTGTAATTGTTCTGGAATTGAAATAAATGAAACGCCTATCTCTTCTGAACAATTTTAATGCTTTCCAAGCTTGTATGAATTCTTTATGAATTTTCTATCATTTTCTCTGTAAAATCGCAATTTTCATATTTTGTCAAAAAACCCTTCAAAACACAAAAAAATCAAAAATTTGCAAAAACATTACAAAAACAATCAGGGATTCAATTTGAGAACCACCAGGGTTCTGACATGGAGAGGTTCGATTTTTGAGTGGTTTTATAGTAAGTTTTGCATTGTTGTAGAGTTATTGCTTGAAGTTCAGATTTTTGCATTTCATAACTTTTCTGGAGTTGCTGATTTGATACAGCAGATCCATGTTTTTACTCATATCTCAAAAAATACAAAAATGCTAGTTCTGGGTATTGCATCAATCTTTAAGTTTGTAAGGAGCGTTCATTTTCTCCAATTTATAGATTTTAATGTTGTGTATTGAATTTTTAATGCCAAGTCGAATTCTTCAGCTGGGCCGTACCATTTAATGGCATTGGGATTCGTGCATAATTCATGTGTGGGTTTTAGATCTGTTTTCAGGGTCTCATCTTAGGCGTCTACTTGGTTAAGGCTTAGTGCATTTAATCTCTAGTCAATCGGAGGTCATACGTGGAAGATATGAGCATTTAAGTCATTCATTAGACTGCTGTTTATGCATTTAATGAGCAGATTTGTAACAGAAAACAGAAATCAGTATTTGATCCTTGAAAGCATTGTGGTTTTGATGTCACTATCCAAGATACGAGTGGTTCTCAATGATGTAATACTGATCCTGTAATTTCACAAGAGTTTGGCAGGCGAATACTTCTAATTTGTAAAACTGACAGTAGTACTGGCAGTCTTTCTTTCCTGTGCAAATCTGGTTGTAATTCTCAATTTCATTTGAAGTTTGTAATAGATAAATCTCCGCCCTATGGTAGCTACTTCCCATTCTGGGTGAGCAAGCACATTCTGGGTGTTGAGTAGTTTTCAGCTTTCAGCATTTCAATTCAAGCTTTACTTTCTGTAATCACTCCGTCATATGGTCGCCCCTCACTCCGCATTGGATTGGGTAGCACATACTTGACGTTGAGTTCTTTCCTGCATTTAGAATAGAAGACCCTCTGACCAATGCTCGCCATCATCGGCGCCATACTGGTTAGAGTTACAAAGATAAGCAGTTTGTTTCAGATCCCACCAATGCTCGCCATCATCGGCCATCTTCGTTAGAGTTGCTTTCTTGCACGCTTTGGTTTTCTCCTCTAACCTTAACGGTAATCGCTTTGTAAATTTGTAAATTGAAAACAAAAAATTTGGCTCGAATATTTCAGTGGTATCAGAGCCAAGATCCTGCCATCCTGTGCCCATCAGAGTTCACTTGACAGAGAAAACAGATTCTACATCAGAGGTCAGAGCTGAGTTCAGTATTAGTTTTCAGAAGTTTCAAAGATGTTGCATTTTCTAAGGCCTATGGGTCGTGAGAAGTCAGATTCAACTATGGCATCGAGGAAGGAAAGGTTAGTGATGTCGTAAGGGACTTCATTGAATATGCCAGACAGTTTAAAAGACAATGTGAAGATGAGGCTGTCAAACTCCGTGAGCAATATCAAACCATGCCAGATGATTATAGGTACAATGTTTCATTTGATTCCCATTTGAAGTGTGTGGCGTCAGTGGAGCCCGAAAAGTGGAAGATGGTGGACCACATTAGGAAAAGGATAAAAAGGGAAGCAGAACAAGCTTTGTTCGAAGAATCAAAGAAGGAAGGAGATGAAGTGCCTATTTGTGGATTGCAGCCGACAAATATGCAAGTTGAAGAGAAAAATCAGTCATCTAGCATTGAAGATGGCACAAACAAGGTGCACATATCACATCAAAATGATCGTGAGCTCGAAGGAGAAAACGTGACAGTTGAAGAGTGTGTGGAAGAGCCTCATAATACGCCCTTTGACTTGCATGTGATAGCAAGTGAAGAAGAGCAAGTTGAAGGAAATACTATTGGTGTCTTTGAATCAGCTTATGACCGTTACCAAAGTGGTGATGTTGGTAATGATTTCGATGTGTTTGTACCTCCTCTTGTTGAAGATTTAGTGAGGGATAGATTGGCTCTTGTTGCTGTCTCAACTTCCCGAGAAGTTCCACATAAGGAAATCAGCAACATAATCTCTCATGAGGGTTCCATAGAAGATAATGAAGATGAAGTTTTTCAAACACCAAACATTGAAGATTCTTCACTTCATTTCGGGGGTGACATTGTTGGTCTTGGGATTGATCAGCAAACTGAGCCATTGGAGAAAACTTTTTTGATGATTTCAGCTTAAGTGAATTAGGACTTGACTTATTCAAAGAGTCATCACTACAAGGGGAGCATGATAAGTTTTTTCCAGTTGATCATCTTAATCAGCTCACTAGCATTTGGGATCCGGGTGTGATGGCATCAAGTTATGTTAAAGAACCTGTGTGGGATAAGTTTCCCTTTGATCCTGATGAAGAACAAGAACCAGGTTGCACAGTAGACTATGAGGTGGCCCTTGGAGGAGAAGTTGTCTTTGAAGAAGAAGATTGTTCCACAAAATTCCATAATGATCTCTTTGGAGTGGTTGCAGCCACTAAAGAGGAATTTGTGGTTACAGAAACTTTCCGAACAGCGGACAAACATGATTCCTTGAGCAGGTTGGATACTGGTCTAATGTTTGATCAAGGAGGCCGTGATGAAGAAGAAGAGCTAGAAGTCCATATGGCTCTTGAAGATGGAGAGTTTGAAAGTGTTATTAAACACAAATCAGATTTATCAATACATGAAGCTGGTTGCAAGCAATGGGTTGAAGAATTTGTGGAGTATGATGCTTTTTATGATGATGAGCATTCTCTGCTAGTTGGTGGTGAAGTACAAGAATGTTGGAGTAGCAAAGAGGGCAGCAAAGGCAAGGAACGAAGTTCTGATTTTCAGTTGCAGCCTATCAGCAGTTCACCGTCTTTGCATGTTCATGAGTGGGAAGATCAATGCAAGGTATCTTTTGGAAGAGAAGTACAAACGCTATCCCTATTTGATCGCACACACAATTTGGTTGATGATCTCTATTGGAAGGCTCAGTCTGAAGAGAGACGAAGTGGAGTTAAGGATGAAGTTGCTCTTCCTAACTTGCAACTTATCAGAGGCTCTTTGGAGTCATTGAAATCAGCATACATACACTTGATTGAAGATCAAGATCATGCCGTTGAATCTGCAAAGAAGGCCTTCATTGTTTTCGAAGAAAGGGAGAGTATGGTTGAAGAGCTCACCTTGGAGCTTAAATCAACAGAGGACGAGTTGAAAGAAACTCAGTTGGCTCTAAGAAAGGTTGAAGACCAGTTTGCAGATTTCAAACTTTTCAAGGAGCAAGAGGATGCACGAAGAGCTGGAGAAATCAAGCAAGTAATTGATGAGATTGATAGTCTTCGAGAGGAGTTTGATCTTGAAGGTTTCACAAGAAAATCAAAGGTTGCATGTGCAGATTTGGAGCAGCAAGATGAAAGGAATGACTTTCAAGTTTATGACAATCCTCTTTTTCAAGAAGGTGATGAGAAAAGTTATGATAATCCTCTCTATGAAGTAGAGGATGAAATGGAGAATGAAACTGATTTTGGTTTCCAGTGCTTGGTTGCTTCGATATCACTCCATGAGGATGTGCCACGTATGTTGAGTAGTAATGGATGCATAAGTGGCTCTGAGGATGAAGGTTCTACATGGGAGGTGACGAAGCAAGGTAATTTCAACATCTATGACATCAAGGTGTTGAAGAGACAAGTCTTGGTAGCTGTTGGTAACTTCATCACAGCAGCAACGAGTGAAGATTTCAGACCTACTACTCAGGAGGAATGGGGAAAAGGTGAACTAGACTTTGGTAGTTGCACTCTTGACAATCCATCCCTTGGGTGGAATGATGTTTGGAATCATATTGATCAGTTTTGGGAGCGGAAATTGAAGCCACTCTATGTTTCATACTCCCTTAATGTGGAAGCTTTCATGGTTAAGCTTCAAGGATTTACTAGAAGGGGCATCAGTTTCGTGAGAAGGCACTTGGTTTTCACTAGCACTTTGGAATGTGTAGAGATTTCTTTGCAGTGTGTTGAAAATCACTTCCAGTTGAGTATCCATGTTTGGGATTCTCAACTTGGGTTGTCAGAGCTTATTACTTATGGAAAAGACTCTTGGAGGGATAAGGAACAAACTTCCAGACTTGTTGATGTTGTTCCCTTCATTTCCAGCTACTTGATGGTTCCGTTTGTTCATCAACAAATGGATTGGAGAGAAATTTTGAATTTGGGTTGGAAAGATCAACGATCGGTAGTTCTTGGAAGTGACTTTCAGCTCAGACAAGGGCAGATTTTGAGACACGAGTTTGCTGGTTGGAGGCAGACCAGCCACCTTACTTATGGAGTTACTTTCATTCAGGAGAGTTGGTACCTCACTCCTGATCAAAGAAGTGGTAGTTTTCTGATGGAGATGGCTTTAGCGTGTTTTTCAGCCACTTTGGAGGTTTGTAATGCAAATTCTGATGGTTTATTTTCATTATTGGTTCATGACAATGAGCTACCCCATACTTTGAATCTATATTTTGAGACTCTTGGGGTTGGGGTTGTGAAAAAATTCTTCAGACTTCATAGTTGTGCCATGATAATTCAGTTGAGGCATAGGGAATTCATGCGGAGTCCTGAGTTTGAATTTGTTGAGCTTTTGCAAAGGATTGCCTTCCTCTTTGCAAAAAGATTTGAAGATGACACATTTGCAGTCATGGTTCCGTTTGTTATCATGTGGAGGTATGCTGAAGAATTCAAGTTTGATTTGAGTAGACTATCCTTCCTATTGCTTAGAATTCTGATTGACAGTAGTATGGTTGATACTGTTAATTCGGGGCATCGTGGACATGAGATGTTGCATGATTTTGATTTCCCTCCTTTAAGATCTTCCAGTTTGAGTATCATAGATGGTAACACCTTGGAGTTACAAGGGGAGTCAGTGCAGCATTGGCATGATATTTTCATTGATGTGATCAGAGTGGTGCAGCATCGGCATGGTGGGTTTTTCCTGAGACGCATTTGGGAACCAGGGATCATACTTGTTGCGTATGGATTAGTTTTCAAATTTCTGGAGTTGTGGTGGTATTGCTTGCGGACAAGCAATTTTGGGAAGGGCGGATTGTAATGTTCCCTTCTCAAACCTGATTGTTCCAGTGACCGTTGGCCTTTTTGTTGGGAACCCGAAGGCTAGTCGGAAGGTTAAATTAGGATTTCCTAATTTTGAGAAGGTCTTTGCTCAGAGATGATGGATTCAATGGCGGATTCTTTCTGGGTTTTCAGAGAGCTTCGCAGGGGTATGTTCATCTCGGCATTCAGAGTACATTTTGGAATTTACTATTTTTAGTAAATTCTATTTTTGGCAGCTTTCCAGATGAGTTCAGCTCGGTTGACTTCCTGCTTCAGTTTGGTCAGATGTTTGGTGCAGTATTGGCTTCAGGGCACATCCGGAGGGATAAGTTAAGTCATTTAATTAAAAAGTCACGTTTTAAATATTATATTTTAACGTTGACCATGGGCCTAGATTAATGACTTAATGTTGTTTTAAAAAAGGGGGTCTTTGAGGGTGGCGCCCTCATTAAAAGATTATTTTAATATTTCCCAAAGTCAAAGCAATGTTATGAGGGGCGTAATTATCAAAGTTGATATTCATTTAAAATATCATTTCTTAAGACTTGAAGAGAAAGTGCGCCCATCCTTGAGGAGAGTGGATTTTGACCTAAAAGCGGATTTTAGGGTTTGAGAGGTCAACTGGAAAATTATAAAAGGAAGGAGTTGAGCATCATTTCATCATCTTTGGTCTATGCTAATGTTATGCTGCCGAAATGGTTGCGGGAATTCTTCGAGGAATGAATGCCTCCTAGTCTGGGCTCGACTTCGTGCTTGAGAGACAGCACCTAGTGGAGAGGTTCGATTTTTGAGTGGTTTTATAGTAAGTTTTGCATTGTTGTAGAGTTATTGCTTGAAGTTCAGATTTTTGCATTTCATAACTTTTCTGGAGTTGCTGATTTGATACAGCAGATCCATGTTTTTACTCATATCTCAAAAAATACAAAAATGCTAGTTCTGGGTATTGCATCAATCTTTAAGTTTGTAAGGAGCGTTCATTTTCTCCAATTTATAGATTTTAATGTTGTGTATTGAATTTTTAATGCCAAGTCGAATTCTTCAGCTGGGCCGTACCATTTAATGGCATTGGGATTCGTGCATAATTCATGTGTGGGTTTTAGATCTGTTTTCAGGGTCTCATCTTAGGCGTCTACTTGGTTAAGGCTTAGTGCATTTAATCTCTAGTCAATCGGAGGTCATACGTGGAAGATATGAGCATTTAAGTCATTCATTAGACTGCTGTTTATGCATTTAATGAGCAGATTTGTAACAGAAAACAGAAATCAGTATTTGATCCTTGAAAGCATTGTGGTTTTGATGTCACTATCCAAGATACGAGTGGTTCTCAATGATGTAATACTGATCCTGTAATTTCACAAGAGTTTGGCAGGCGAATACTTCTAATTTGTAAAACTGACAGTAGTACTGGCAGTCTTTCTTTCCAGTGCAAATCTGGTTGTAATTCTCAATTTCATTTGAAGTTTGTAATAGATAAATCTCCGCGCTATGGTAACTACTTCCCATTCTGGGTGAGCAAGCACATTCTGGGTGTTGAGTAGTTTTCAGCTTTCAGCATTTCAATTCAAGCTTTACTTTCTGTAATCACTCCGTCATATGGTCGCCCCTCACTCCGCATTGGATTGGGTAGCACATACTTGACGTTGAGTTCTTTCCTGCATTTAGAATAGAAGACCCTCTGACCAATGCTCGCCATCATCGGCGCCATACTGGTTAGAGTTACAGCATAAGCAATTTGTTTTGGATCCTCTGACCAATGCTCGCCATCATCGGCGCCATTCTGGTTAGAGTTGCTTTCTTGCACGTTTTGGTTTTCTCCTCTAACCTTAACGGGTGCACTGCTTTGTAATTTGTAAATTAAAAAACGAAAAAATTTGGCTCGGAATATTTCAGCTTTCTTCTTAGGAGGTTCCTAATAGATGTTATCGAGATCATCAACACTCACCTGATATGAAGGTCTTCTTCTTACCCTTCCTAAGGATTTCTCAAGCCAAGACACGGTAGTATCTTTACTAACTTCCTCAGGAGGTGCAATTCCAATCTCTTCATCATCTTCAATATCAAGGTTAATGTGAATTGGTAAAAGTTCTGTCAAAGGTACAGAAACATGTGTTAAAGGCGGCTCCTTTGCTTATTTCTGAGGTACGGGCTCGTCAGGAGGAGCTTCTATTACAACTGTAGGCTGCTCTTGTATGACTATGCCTGAGAAGTCTAACCTTCTTACATTTTTACTTGAACTATTACCTTTGACGCCTTCTTGAGACTTGTTGATGTGTTTTTTGTGACCGCACTAAACAGCAGAACGAAATAGTTTAGGGCTACTCCATTCTCTCTTGATCAAAGTATTCCGTGCGCTAAGATTGCGAGAAAGTTCGCACATTCAACTCCAAGGTTCCTTAAGTGCGAATAGATCTAGTTTGGTTGATGTGTATTTGCTGTGTTCTTACGAGGGGACTTACACAATTGTTCAGATTTCTTGCAGTTAGCAGCTAATGTATGATTTTGAAGGGAATTCTCGCGTGTATGATTTGGCAAGGTGGTTCGTTTTCCTAAAGCTAATCAGAGATGTGCGGAAAATAAAAGGGTATAGGACCTAAAAAATTTATATTCTACTCTAAATGCAGGATATGTGGAGCTTCATTTCAATAGACTTCAACCAGATTTCACCTAGCCTCACGTCGGACAGCCTCAGTAAAATCGGTGCAATCTTCAAGGGGATAGCAAAAGATGTTCAAGTTATAATTTAACATACATATACCATCAAAACGACGCATATAAGCATGTAAACCACAACCGAAGTTAAACTCAAGATAAGGTCCAGTTGACCACGCAAGGCGGACTTATCATCAACAAGCCGCTAGTGGTATGGAATAAAGTGAAGCTACCTCAATAAAACACCACACATCAAAGTAAACTACTTGCATGAAATTAAGCTACTTGGATTCGAAAGGAAGAAGAGACCTTGCTAGCTATTCATGACAAGACGAATTCCACCATCAATGAAAAGATCAATTATCATAAAAAGTGTTACACAACAATCTCCTCAAAAGTTTTCAAAGGGAAAACTTTCTTTCTCTTCCACACTATGCTAAGCAAAATGACTACTATGCAATCTCTCCAATCTCTAGCTCTAATGCTAATGCCTGATCTAATTTCCTGTTCTAATGAGATACAAATGAGGGGGACTCCCCCTTTTATAGCTAGCCAAGTCCCAAAAGACGGCTAGGGTTACAATTAATAGAATGGCCAGAATCGTGCCACCTCAGCCCTAACCCTAAAAACTGCCAGAATAGGGAGTGGTACATTAAATGAATCAAAGATTCCCACTCACTCCCAAAATAGTAAATGTAATAAATGTCCACATTCAGTCTTCTAGAAGATCCTCGTCCAGTAGTGTGTTCCCACTTGCCTTCTCTTTGACTGCCAACTCAACAAATCTGCCAAGTACAGCCTCCACTTCCTGAACTGAAATCGGTGGAACACAATCTAGCTGAAACTCTAATACCGTAACTGAATGCTCATGCCTCGTACAAGATTTTCTCCAAGCAGCTAAGGAGTCCTGCGTGTTCTGGATCAAAGTGGAGAAAGTAGCAGTATTCTCAAAGTCATCTTGTACAAAGGTCTTAACGTCTGCAAAGAAAGGCACCAGCAAACCCCTCAAATTATCAAAATTAACTTCATCTGGATTCAGCCGCCTAGCAAATATAGCCTCAAAAGTGTTCTGAACTCCATCTATAATGTTGGCCATAGCCTTATGTACTCTAGCTAAATCCGCTTGTGCTGCATCGAAGAAACCACGCCCTGTGATCGCCGAAGAATACCACCGAGAGAAATCATATCTGTCATTCTCCTGAATGACGCCTTCATCAGTCAGCAACTGCAATGGCACATGCCTCAATACCTCAAGACGCTGGATCATCTTACTCCGATAGATAGAGGCATCGCCCCAAGCATGATCCACTGCATCCATCCGTGTCAGAATAGTAGAGGCCTGCTGAAAGGCAGAAGCAAGGTCCTCCATAAATTTCTCTGTCTCAGCACGAACTCCCTTGACCCATTTATTTGCTTCCTGTGCCATCCTCCCCAACTCTACCAAGCTGCTGATCGACTCTCTAGGTACATCTGTCGGAGGCTCTATCACTGGAACATCCTGCCCTCGAGAACGAGACAACTGCTGAACATATCCAATCAAGGCCTTGTGTTCTCTTTTCAACCTCTTATACTTCCCTTCTTTCTTGAATAATCTATCCTTGAGGGCGAGGAAGGAGTTATCACACTCCTCAACAATCTGCGCACCAGTAGGGCGTCCCAAGTCTAGAGTCGACCACATAATTCTCAGGAACTGCTTCATTCCGGTCACACTCAACTCGTGGAACAGCAACGTGAAGAGTACGAGAGCCATCCTCCTCAGTGGAGATCTTTGAAAATTTTCTTGCTTTCTTCTTCTGTGGAGGTGCACTGATCCGGTTCAAGAATTCCTCCATCTCAACTGCTGGATCAATTTCCTTACTAGGGCTTCTCCTCATTCTATCTTTAAGCCAATCGGGCACCTCATACTCTATATCGAAGGGCTGCTGCTCCTCTGCCTCCACTTCTCTAACTTGCTCAACTTCTTCATCATTCTGGCGAGGCTCATCGTCCTCAAGTGGCTGAGTATCACCTGACACTATATCATCATCATCACCATCGTTCATGGCCGCCTCTAACTCTTGCTGAAACTGAGGGTCAGTAATAGTCCCCTCATCATCCTGCTGATCAATCCTGACAGGTGCGTTGACGCTCTGGCCAACTGACTCTCTCCGTGGAGGCCGAATATCGTCCTGTACTACCTGCACCTGATTCAATACAATCCTCTGATCAGCAAATAAAGACACCTCCTGTATGCTTGGAGAACGTGTCTCCAAGGGTGTTGCCATTGTGACTCGTGGAGGCTCTGGCTGAATAAGCTCCTGTCGAACTATTTCTTTCTTCCTGGACTCTGGACCTCTTGTAATCTGCTTCTTCCTGCCAGTGGTGGGCGTCCTGTGATCTCCCATCATGTTGTAAGTCAAAGCAATTGACCTACTCTTCAATCTATTCACCTTTCTATCAACCCATGCTCTAGTAAATGTCATGACTGGGATAGAAAGAGTATCTAAATCAGCAACCTCGGGCTCTGACCAATCCACAGGTGGAAGTGGAGTATCTCGAACAGCTGCATAATCAGGATGTAAAACATCCATATCCTCGTTCACCTGGTCTGGAACCGGTACTACCTCACACTCCCTGATCAGAGTAATAGGCAATCGAGAGAACATCCTATTCCTTACTTCAATCTCATCAACTGCATCAGCCCAATAATCTTCTATGGTGGCCTTATGTTTGAACTCCTCCGACAGAACCCAATTGATGTTATGATGTGGGTCGTAGTGCTGTCGGCTAGTATGATATGAGAAATGATAAAATTGAAGCTCAATTTCAGCCTCTCTAGCTGCCTGCATCGAAGGACACACCTCATCCGAGTTGCCCATTACAATTGGAAATTCTACTCCTCCCTTCTTTTTCTTCTTTTGGATTTTATCAAAGGCTAGCAACTGTCTAGATATCTCTAGCATCAATATTCTATCTGTTGGGTATTTAGGCAGCCTATACGGGTATGACGAGAAACCTTGCAGCCTAATGTAAGAGAATCTCGGAAATTGTATGAACCAACACCCATACCTTTCAATTAACTCCTGGGCTTCCTTCGAGATTCTGTGTTGCAATCGCTCCTGCAGCAGCCTCGTGATGTACATGGTGAATGAGTCGTTGACACGCTTGTAGTGGGTTGTGCTTGACAGGTGCAACTGTGGACAGGCATCATAGATTTTGAACTGATGAGAGCCGCATCCAACAGGTTCTTTGTAAGATATCCCCCTATACTTCGTCTTCCGTGCCAACATATAAATGACATAGGAGCTCATGTAAAATGTCTTCGTTCTCCTCAAACTTAGGAGCTGCTCGTGCAAGTTGTCATTGATCATCGCAGCCCAATTGACGTAATCCTTTCCTTCTAGCACCAGGTTGATGTAATAGAACATCCAAGGCTCAAAAATAAATGATTGTGGGCAACCTCCAACCCTGCTCAGCATCATGATGAGATCACAGTATTCTTGCTTCAAGTCATCCGCTATGATCTGCTTGGGCAACTTCGTTCGAGAAGGCTTGGGAGTGCTCATCTAGTGGGTGTTAATTGTATCCATGCATCGCTCAAAAGCAGAAGCATACATCCGCTCAGCCCGCTCTCTGGATTTGTAAATCATGTTCCTATGCACCGGGATCCCGAAAGCTTCACCAATGGCTGCCGGAGTGAGATTGGCAAGCACTTGGCCATCTGGTGACATGATCGACCGGTGTTCCTTCTCGTAGCAATTAGCACATTCCATTATCAGCTCCGAACACTGTATAGCTAGCGGGAAACCAGCAGCTGCATATAGTCCACTTCGGACGATGTTGTGCGAAGTGACTGAAGCCCGATGACTACCAATTCCAAACATCCGGTTCTTGAAGGTCTCCAGGTTGACGGAGCCCAGATTAGTGTCTGTCAACTTGCCCAGCTTTGAAATAAACTTCGACTCTGGCATGAATGTTTTACTCAGCTTCTTGATCACTGCTTGTCTTGAGGCACCATTGTCCTTTCCGGTTGTCCTCGCTTCAGCCATCTGCAACATAACAAACATTCATTAGCAATTTAAATTTAATAAAATAAGGCATTGTATAGGGGCTGCAGTCGAATTCTAGAAGCTGCAATAACTCTCGTGTTTGCAAACCTCAGCTTCTTTCTTGAATTTCGAACTTCAACACTTAGAATAGATTTCTAAGTAGACTTCACTTCACTGTTCTTAATCAATGTTAACCAGCAACTCGAACTTCACACTTTATATCAGCAATCAGCAATTCACACTTTTAAAACTCTCGGCAACTTTGAATCTCAATCAGCAAGTTCGCACCTTTAAAACTCTCAGCAACTTTGAATCTCAATCAGCAAGTTCGCACCTCTTAGCTCTGGCAACTTCAGCAACAAATCAGACTTTAGCAATCAGCAAGTGCGCCCCTTTTGGATTCAGCAATATTCAAACATCCAACATTTGCACTGGCAACTCAAGGCGTCCTTCCAGCTGCAAATTTGATCAACTTCCAAGTGCGCCTCTTCAGCAAACTCAATTCCTCAGCAAAATTCGAATTCCTTCAAGCTCTCCAGCAACTTAAGGCGTCCCTTTTTAACTCAGCAACCTTCAGATTTCAAACTCTTCAAGCAACAATTCACTGCAACACTTCACTCTCAGAGCAAGTTCGACTTCTTCAGCTGTGAAAACAAGTGAGAAACTTGCCCATTTTATAGCTAAAATTCGAATTCTAGAAGAAGCCAATTTTAGCCAGTGCATTAAACTTCCACTACTCCACTTCAAAAATTCGAATTCTCCCTCTCTGGTATTTCTGACACTTGTCTCCAGTCGTCGGGAATCTTATTCTTCTAGAAACTTGATTTTGACTGGCATCTTTGCATTTATTTTCGAAAATTTAATTTAAATTCATCCTTCGAAATCCACCAGCCAGAGCTCTGTCACTTGAAATCGAATTTAACTTCTCCTCTGCTCTGGAAAATTGATCCTCGAAGAATTTAATTAAAATTATCTAGGCAACTGACTTCAAGTCCATCGTTCGAAGAAAATTCATTTTGAAAACACATTTTATTCACTCTGCCTTAGAAAGTTTTAAATTTTCCCTTAGGAAAATTCACAATTTGAGCACTGATTAAATTCTTCACTGAAAAAGTGTCGGCGAAGCCTGGAAGACTTGGAAATCCATCTATCATCACGAACGTCCAGTACCCAGAAGAAAATTTTCTTCAGAACGCCTCGAATTCATGGGTACCCAACGAACGGGTTCATTTAATTTTTCAATTTTGAACCTTAGAAAAATATTATTTTATCAAATTAAAATCCATTCTTCCCCTGTGATCACTCTGTGTTGCTCCAATTCAGAAAACTTGAATTCATCCTGCATCCCTGACTTCATCACTGAGAGAATCTGCTCGTGCTTCGAAAAATTTCACCACCTTGAGCTCCAGGCGCATTTTCGTTTCACACTTCACACCTTAGAAAAATATTCCAACGCCTAGGCAAATTCTCCAACACTTAGAAAATATTTTATTTCTACTTGAGGCGCCTAGCACACTTAAGGAAAAAATCACGCCTTAGTATCTTGTTTTCATACTTCACACTTCACTCCATCCCTAGGCGCATACTTAGCACCACCTTGAAATATTTTCTAGCACACATATCACTTTCAACGCCTTAGGAAAATTTTCCAACACTTTATAACCTTAGGCGCATATCACACTTGAGAGGAAATTTAAAAAAAATCACGCCCAATACTCTCCTTCACCACCTTAGAAAATATTTTATCACCTTATAACTCCCCTCACTCTTGGCGCATATAACATTTGAAGAGGGATTAGGATCACGCCTAGGCAATTTTCTAACACCTTTAAGCTTTAGGCGCCCAACACACACACCTAGCAATTTTCTCTAAGGCCCACCACCTTGGGCGCATTCTACACATGATGGAGGATAACGCCTAGCTTTCACCTTGGATTTACCACGCCTTAGCAAAATTCTCACCTCAATTACCACCCTTATTCACCATTTACTATCCAAACATGGGCGCATTTGAACCTATCAACTGGATGACTCTTCAACTTCGCTTTTTTGTCTTGACATGCACAAGTTTGGGCGCATTTAGGAGGGTGAGGAGGACGAGTTTGCAAGCTGGGCGCGTTTTGCATGTGATGAAGGATAAAAACTTTGACTTCGTTGACTCCCTCCTTGCTTTGGGCGCATTTTGGCCTTGAAGAAGGATAAAAAGCATTGACCTTGTTGACTTTTCTTGCCTTGGGCGCATTTTGATGCCTGAGAAGGATGAACTTCAAGTTGGGCACATTTTGAGGGGTGAGGCGGATTTCTCATGCCTTAGAAACTTTTTTCAAAAATCAATCCTCAAGGTGGGCGCATTTCCTCATGCCTGCAGGACGAAGATTGTTGACTTTCTTTGACCTTCCTCATCTTGGGCGCATTTTGCCCCCTGAGCAGGACGAACTTCATACTTAGCATTTTCTTGAACTTCCTCACTGACCTGGGCGCATTTGCTATGTCTTCTGGATGAAGTTCCAGACTTAGACAAATTTTCTCGTTTTTCGCCAGCTTACGTGCCCTGCTATTTATAGTAAGTCTTCTGAATTTGTATCTCTGAAGCCCGGAATGGCTTGAAACTTTGCACACGGCATCCTCATAGCCTCGTTGTCCTGTCGACACTGCCATTTTTAGTCACCCTACTATTTTTAGCATGTTTCTGAAGGTGGTTTACTATAAATAGTAGCCTCATGTTTCTGATAGCTCCCATGCTCCGATCGACTTGAAATTTTAATGAGGCGCTCCTCACCACGTGGCCTATCTGTCGACATCAACGCATGCAGTTGATTTACTATTTTTAGCCAGTTTCCAATCTGACTTACTATAAATAGTAAGTGCTCCGTTTGACTTGAAATTTCACCAGCAGATAGCCTGATGGATGCTGATCGCGATGGTTTACATCGGTTTCCGAAAATTTTGACTTTTTATGCATATTTTTAGGCTCCGAAGTTGGAAACCCTAATTCGCTCTGCATGCGCATCAAATGAACTCTGTTTCTCTTCGTTTCTGTGGCACTGCGATCGGCTTGTAATTTTAAACTGCTGGGAGGCGGCTACCAGGACACACCTGCTAAAAATAGCAAGTTCCTTACTGAGTGAGTATCTGCGTTTGCATGTCACACCATCGCGAAGCTTTCGAAAAACCCACCAGGAATCACCCGACATGCAAAAGAAACCCTGACATGCAAACCCTAAAAATAGCCGCGGAAGACTGAATTCTGAAAGTGATCGTCTCATTTTGCATGTTACATCATCGCGAAGGTCTCGAAAAACCCAGAAGGAATATGCAAACATGCAAAGAAAAACTCTGCATCTGCACCCTGAAATTTGTCCCGAAAGCTGGACTACTAAAAATAGTAAGTTGTCCGTTTTCGCTCAAATTTGGCATGCACACAGTCTGATATACTCTGAATGCAGTGTGACTGTTGAAAATTCAAAAATGCTGACAATTTGCCCTGAATTTCACACTTACTAAAAATAGTATCTCAGAATTCGATGAAAACTGGCTGGAAGCCTGCTGGATGTCTGCTGACAACAACGTTAAGTTCAATTTTCAATTTACTCATTTTACTTGACCTTGGACTGACCAGAAACGGTGAAACCCTAATTTTGGACTTGGTCAGTTTCACACTTAAACTCACCGACGGGCGCAACCCCAGAAAGATGGACATCAGAAAAGAGACAGAGCGAGAGAGAGAGGAAAACCCAAGCCAAAAGACCGGAACGGAGCAAAAATTTAGGGGGTCCCCATCTTGAATGGGGCGATGTGTGAAAAGGTCACAACAAGACTGAATTTTTCCCTTCCCTTTTGACTATGCTTTGGAGGAAGAGGTAATTGTCCTTGGCAGCTCTGCTACTGGAATGGAGTTTTTCCTTTTAAGGATTAGGAAAACCTTGCTATGCTCAAGGACTTGTCTTGTCCTGTCTTCAACTGAGAGGGATTCTTTATTAGCCCAGTTGACTTGTGAAAGGGGCTGATCTTCTATTCGCTTCTGAGTATACATCGGGAAAAGCACATCCTCATCATCATCTGATAACCCTTCTATATCTTCATTTAAGTAGTCTTTCATCTGGTGGAGAGTGAGCCTGTTGTAACTACGCCTTCGCACCTCGAACTCATCTGTACAATTAGCCCAAAAATCTTCAAGGGCAGATATACGAGCATAGTTCTTCTCAAGTCGGCCAGCGTAGACGCCATGAGTATCAAATGATTGCCTCTCGCTGTAAGACTTGAGCCTGAGTTTATCCAACTCATCTCCCATTGTCTTAGCATTTGCAGCAGTCCTGCATGTATAAATTCCCAGTCCTAATGGAAAATGAAGGGAGGGTTTCCTTCTATTCCTCAAGACTATGTGGACATCGTGTGCTTGCCTCAAGAACTCCATGAAGACGACCTCATCTGACGGATACCTTGGTAACATGAGCGGGGCACCTGAATAGCCATAGACCCTGAGATAGGTGAAAGTGGGAAATTGTATGAACCAATCTGCCCACTCCGCCATCGCTGCCCTGGCAACTGAAGATATACAAACGTGTAATTCATTGTCCAGGTCCCGCACTGTGTACATCAGAAAGCCTCGTTCACTCTCTTGTAGTGATGCAGTGACTTCGTGAATTCCAACTGGGGATAGTAGTTATATATATGTTGTACACTCAATGATCCCTCGGTGTTCAACCCTCTGAATTGACCTTGATAGGCCACCAGGTAATTTAGGTAAGACACCATATGAAACTAATGAAATTGGAAGTATTATGTTATCTGCTGATGTAGGCTGTCACTGACCAAGGTAGGCCAATCATAGAACTCAGTTTTCTTCATGATGTGAGATATGGCGTAAAACATCCAAGGCTGAAACTTGGTGGCGTCTTCTGAGCCAGTTACCCTGTTGAGCAAGGTGATGATAGCAATTTCATCCTTAAACTCTCCTCGCCCAACGTTCTTTGGCAGTCATATGCTTTTCTTTCATCCATCTCTGTGCAATCTTCTTACTATATTTATCTTTGTGCATCTCCCATATCCTTTCACATTCACCCTTTGAGATAGTAACACTTTCAGGCCATGGGGGAATGGAAAAACACTTCTCGATCATATCAGGCTTCAGACTGCAAATCAATCCGCCATCCACTGACTGGATCTCCCTTGTAGCCGGGTTGTAATGCTTGATGCAAGCAATTACGAACTCAAAACTTTGAACTGATATAGGAATAGACGCTGCTGCGAAGAGTCTAGAGTGTCCCAAGTTTCTGATTGAGGTGTTTCCTGCGCTCTCCAAAGCGTGTAAATCAAACACCGGCTTGATATGATGCAAGTCTGTCTCAGCCGTTTTGATGAAATCATGATAGAGAGCTGATTCAGTCTTGAAAATATTGGGAGTGTACTCCATTTCGGAAACCTTGAAGAATGACTGTAAACTCGCCTATGTTCAGACAAGTTTTGAGCAACTTCTATTTTTAGAATGCTGATTTTTCTTCGCTCCAACAGACAAATTTTTTGAAAAATTTTCTGAGATATGGGTTTTGCTCAAAATTTCGTTGCAAGACAACCCAAATCATCCGTTTTCGAAAATTTTGAATTTTGCCTGGAAAAGCAGCAAACCGTAATTTCTTCAATTTTCACGAAAAAAGCTGGCCCCTGGGTTTTGTTCAGAATATGATTAGAAATGGACCCAGTTGATTAGATTTACAAAATACTAAGGGCTGATCGAAAAAGCAGCCAACCCTAGGATTTGAATTCTTTCTTGAAAAAAAAAACTGTGATATGGGTTTTCTTCAGAAGATTGATTTGAGAGAACCCAGATGATTGAAAACTGAATGCACTGAGGATTTCACTGACATGCAAATAAAAAAGCAGCTGCTGCAACTTGATGAAATTCTTGAAATTTTTCTTCAGAAGAATGAGGTGATAAGACCCAGATGGCTGAAATTTTGAAAACCTTGGCCTTCTCCTTGAAAAACTTGATTTTCTGGATGAAAAAGCATGAAAAAACAAGACTTTATGTTGCTGGTCTGAAAAATTTGATGAATAACCAGCAAATTGAGCTCTTGAATTATAAAAATTTCTTCAAACTTGCTGCTCCAACTTTCTCCTTTGAATGCTACCTGCAAAAATAATAAAAATTACATGAAAGAAAGGTGTTAAATAGACTTAGGGTTTGGTTTTAGGTTTGCTTTCTTTTGCTTTTATTTTCAAAACCCTAAAATCTCAGCTCATTGAACTTGGACGCCTTCTTCCTCTTTGCAATTTTGAAAATCTTGAAAATCTTGAGAATTTCTCTAAGGCATGAGAAGTTGGGCACCCTTCTTGACTAGGGGCGCCCACTTCAAGCAGTGTTAGTCAATTTTTTTATATTTTCAATTTTCTGCCATTTTGACCCCCTACTTCGCCTTCGATTTCCAGGTTGCAGACTAATCTGATGAGCGAGCTGAAGGATTCATCGCGGAACCTGACTGATTCTGAGAAGATTGTTCTGGAGGCGTCTTTGGCTAAAATCTTCATTTCGACCTTCGAATTCATCGGAGCCTCTCTACCAGGGGCGCCCATTTTGTCCAGAGTTAGCCATTTTCTTGATCTTTAATTCTTTCATTAACTCCTCTTCTACAGATGATCATGTCGAATCTGGTGATCCGGGCCTTGGATTGACTGACGGTTATGCTCATTGTGAAGCTGAGAAGATATTGTCAAGGGTCTTCTAGGAGCTATTTTGTCAAACAATGAATTTTGGAGCTTCAAAAGCTTGGGCGCCCATCTTGGCTAGGGGCGCCCAAGTTCACCATACTTAGTTTATTTCCATGAATTTTCACCTCGCTTCTGAATTTTGAAACTTCACTCTTATTTCACCCTATGTTTAGCTTCCCGTATCTGGCGAATGCAAACTCCGATTGACGCGCTGAATATCTCGTTGGAGAGTTGGATCAACTGCGAAGAGATCATACTAGAGCCACTTCTCTAGATTCATCTGTTTTACCTCTTAAAATCTTGGGCGCCCTTCTTCACCAGGAGCGCCCAAACCTTCCATACTTAGTCAGTTTTATCTGATTTTCATCTTCAAGTTTGAAACTTTCATTTTGTACGTTCCTTTTTTATCAGAATCTGATGAAGATTGAACAGTCGGATGATTTGACGGAGACAGGCGTGGCGAAGCTGACTGAATACTAAAGAGATCGAGCATATTCTCAAACCCTAACTGCTGAGTTAGGTGCTTCAAAAAGTTGGGCACCCTTCTTCACCAGGGGCGCCCAAAGTTCTCACACTTAGTAAAATTTTGATAATCTTCATGCTTTACATTCTGACTTCTGCGTGAATGCTCCCTGTTCAGCTTCGAATCCCGGATGACTGGATAATCTGATGACTACACCGTTAGATTTGTTGCGGAGCTGGCAGAGAAATGAACAACTCTGATTAGAAGTATAAACCCTAATTTTATCATTTAGTGCCCTAAAAAGATGGGTGCCTATTCTCTTCTAGGGTGCCCAAGTCAACCAGTGTTAGAAAATTCACATTTTTCACTTTCTTCTTCATTCTTCGTGCTCGCTCATCAACTCGCCTTTTGCTAAACGCTTGAATGTTGAATCTGACGCCTAGCAGTTGACTGACCTCCATTAATGACCTCAGAGATCCTGATATGCTTCTAAAAGTAGAATAGACCCACTAGGGAAAAACTGATTATTTTGAGATTCTGACTACACCAGCCTAATATGGACGTATTTTGAGCCAATCAAAATCAGTTTGGAATCTGACAGACCAACTTTCTATTTTTAGAAAGTTTTGCCAGTATCCGTTTCAAAAGAAACCCAAAAAAAAGTTACTATTTTTAGAAAAAATTTAAAAAAAAAACAATTTTCCTAAAAAGTAGGGATGAAAAATTGAGATCTGGGTTTTGTAGATTCAGCTGCTCTGAGCAGACCCAGATCGTTAGATTTTGAAAATTTTGCGTTTTTACCCCTCATGCAATACATGCACACCCAAATTTTGACTTTTTTGACCGATTTAACAAGACTTTTACTTATTTCTTCAAAATGTCTAAGTGTAACAAAAATTTTTATTTTGGGGTACAACAGTTGTCTCATTTCATGTTGTTTCAATTGATGTTATTCATGGTGAAATACTGCATCAGGAGGTTAATGAATCATGTTGATTTATCTTGTGATGTTTATATATACTACTATTGTTGTGAACATATGACTGTCGTGAGTTTATGTCAATGGATGTAGGTATGTGAACCATTCCTCCAGGCGGAGGGGAAATATCACTCAGGAGAGGGGCTTGGTCGTTTAACCAGTAATGTTAACTATCTAAGCATACACACACATCATTATAGTTTGGGGAGAACCAAGTCAGTTATGTTGGTCTAGATAAGTCATCCATAGGCTTTAGGAGTCTTGTTTACTTATTTGTGCTTTGTAAGTGATGTTTATCTGTATATTTGACTTACTGTATTATGATCATTATGAAGATAACGTGAATGGATGTAAGAGAATAGGTTGAGTGGGTATGTATACACATGTATATAGTATATACACGTATCCATATGTATATACATGTTGTACCCAAACCAAATTTTTTGCTTCATCAAGGCATTTTGCATTAAAAAGTCTAAATCTTGCTAAAATGTTGTAGAATACAGTTTTGGGCAATACCAAGCATGGAGTTTTTGTCAATAGTTTGTCAGTCAAAGTCAGTTTTATTGGACAGAACCTGAAGCAAAGACTCAGAATAGAGCTTTTCACAATGGAGGAGCATGTCACGACAGTAATTCACATTGCATACGGTCATTTCAATGATCGAAACGGAGTTTTCAGTGATTAATATATGAAGATTTCTCAGGAAAAAGCACAAAAGCGCAAGTATAGCCCAAGGGCGCCCAACTTTTTGAAGGTTAAGATCTTGTTGAAAGTGTTCAAGAATCTGGTCAATCTTTTCAGAATTGGTCTGGCTATCCGATGAACTTTCCAGCGAAGTTTTCCGAGACCCACAGCTCCGGCAAACATCGACAGAAGTTGAAATCCCTAAAGTTCCAGATATGAGAAATTTGTTTTTTTCAGGCAAAAGCGCAACTCTAGCCTAAGGGCACCCATCTTAAGGAGGGGGTAAGTTTTGGCATTTTCAAAGACGAATACAGTCAATCTGTTCTCGACTAGTCTGCTCATCCGACGAAATATCAAACACAGTCATTCGAGTTTCAGAACTCCGGCGACAGTCGTCTGAAGATCAGCTTATAATGGAGTTTTCACGTTTCTGAGCTTCTCCATTAGTTCCCAGTGCAAGTACAGCTCAGGGGCGCTGGTTTAAAGGACCCTTAAGATGCCAAAATTTGCAGACAGAGTCTTCCTAACATCAGTAATACTCTAGCCTAGCTTCGCGATGCACCATTCTGCTTGTCAATCTGACTTTCCAGGTGATCGTGGCAGAGATTCTACCAAGCATGTAATTTCACAGGCGAAACAACAAATGATTTGCAGTGTATTTTCACAGTCTAGAGGTGCCTAGCCTTTAGGCCTGTCAGATGAGCCCGTTCGCGTTCGAAGTCTTCACGGCTATTGAGCGTAATCATTTTATCTATCCAACGAGCCTAGCCGTCAGCCTTCGGGATTTGGCAGTCGCTCGTACGTGCGAGGTCTTTAGTGTAATACTGCAAAGTGAAGATATCCGGAAAATGGCCAAGTCTAGAGCGGTAATTTTAAATAAAATACGCACTGGAGTTTTTGAGGTCTTAGAAGCAGTTTTCTTGCTTCGTCACTTCCAGAGACTTCTCTTGTGGGCCCTTCTGGCTGTCCGTTTAAACAGATAGTGCCTGAATCGGGTCATCTCAGCTCCAGATATCAGAGATCAAAGTAGGGTACTTGGGTGAAAGTTCGATTTTCATCAAAATGACACCAGTGCAACTAAGAGCCAGGGGCGCTTTTACTTTTGAGGCCCTTAACACAACTTTCAGATGTCGTGCGTATATCCGTTGGATGCAGAATGTCTCCAGGCATGCAGTGAGCTTGGTTTCCTGTCAGCAGGGTTTGCCGTTTGCCGTCAACAGCCGTTTGAAGTGTCAGATGGCAGTTTAGGAAAATGGTTAAGTCCGGAACCCGTAAATGAATTTAATCAGGGGCGCCTAATTTTTCAAGGTATTAAATGATGGATTTTGCAGTAGTGTCTCCCAGCAGACATTTCTTCCTTGTTCAGTAGGCTTTCCGATGAATTCTCCAGCTCAGTCTCAGCATCTCTCGGTCACCCGGAAATCAGTGGCGAAGATGGCCAGTCGTAACTTTGTCGTCGGCTATAAAATAGGAAGTTAATAAAAAGTGCAATATCTTGAGCAAATGGACGCCTATGAGCTTAAATGATGACTTTTCGGAATCAGTGAAGTCTAGCGGTGAAGCCTAAAGCTTCATCCGGTTTGTCACCTGAAGTTGAATAATATTTAATATTTATTATGCATATTTAGCATTAAAATGGCGAATCTCTAAAATTGATGCCTTTGCAAATTGCATGATGAATATTAATTTATTATTATTTATTTCCGGACTCAGTGTCAGTATCAGTTCAACTGAAATGGTCCAATTGAAAGGCTTCTATTTTCAGCTGAGGTTTTAAATCTTGCAGTTGTCAGATTGATGCGAATTTCATCTTATTTAAGCATGGCGCCATCTTCATTTATTATTCACAAAGCTAAAGAGAAATTCGTTTTTCTTAAGAGAAATTCATATTTTTCAAGCAAAATTCGTTTTTCTTCATTCACAAGAAGTATTTTCAAGCAAAATTTGTTTTTCTTCAAGGCAAAGGCGTATTTTCAAGCAAAATTCATTTTTCTTCATTCACAAGGCGTATTTTCAAGAGAGATCCGTATTTTTCAAGGCAATTCATATCTTCAAAGTCAAAATTCGTTTTTCTTCAAGCAAAGGGCGAATTCTTTCAAAGCAAAGGCAGATTTCTCATCTATTTGCAAAGGCGATTTCTCCAATCACTTTCTTTGCAGGTACAAGTCAGAATTATCAGCAGACTTCAGACAAGATGGCAATTTTAGCAGAAGCAGAGCACTAAAAACTTCTTTCTTCTTTCTTGAATTCTTCTATTTCTCATCTTAAATTCTTTCGCATGTTTGAAGAATTGGCGACTTTTGGCAAAACAAATCATCTGGGTTGATTCAGAATAGCTTCCTCGAGAAACCCAGCCAGTAATTTTTCAGAAAATTTACTCCAGAGCATCAGTTCTCGAGGCTCTAATTTTCTCAACTGAAAATTCCTTGCATGGTCGAGTAGAAGTCAAATTTTCACAAATCTGACATTCTGGGTTGTCTTAGAATCTTCTTCTGGACAAAACCCATATCTCAGATTTTCGCCAAAAATAACTCTTCGAAAGGCTATTTTTAGCCTCAGCAGGCTATTTTTAGTTTTCCAGAAAAATTGTCAGAATATAGCCGTGTTCACAGTCAATAGGCGAGTTTTTCAGAGTACAGTACACACAGACTGAATTCAAGACCAAATCGGTCTTAATTCATGATTTCGTTAGAAAAGCTGAGACCGATTTGTATCAAGCCACAAAAGAGATAATGGCCATCACTTCAGTCACGGAGCCGCCAAAGTTATAGTCAGTTAAATGCTAGTTTGAGTGTGCAAAGATTTCGTTAAGATTGCCTGCTGCTGATATATCCAGATGTCGGGATGTAGCTTGGCAGCCCTCGCTTGAGGATTGCTTTGTTCGAGATCACTTCACTCAAGAGGACTTCTGCTCCCACCTCTCGTGATAGACATTATATTACTGATAAACTTGGCGCTACTCCTTCAAGTTAACTCTATGTTTCATCACATGCATATCTATTCCGGTGATTAGCTTTACACACTTGGAGTTTCATTTAGGGTTTTCCGCTAACTCCGATGGTAGTGTTCCCAGCTTAACATGCTTTCAATAAGGACTTGCATGTTTGCATAGTTGTCCATTTTAGATTAGATGTTTCTGTTAACTGATGGTAGTTTTCCAGTTAACTGTATAGTTTTCTTTATTAGGGCTTAGCAATAAATCTTGCATGCATTGCAAAACTGTAGTTGACTCAAGGTGATTTTAGGGTTCCCTACACCTTTCGATGTCTATAAATAAGAGCTTTGCTCATTTGTACATAACTTTTGCTTCTGAGAGAGAAATATATGCTGCGCCTACCTTGCCCTCAATATTGCTCCTTTGGTATTTGTTCATGTGTCTTCGCTATTACGATTAATTGTTATGCCACATAGGGTTTCATGCAATTGTAATGGTGAATTCTTTCTGTTTTGTACAACTTTACCATTATAATCAATTGTTATGCCACATAGGGTTTCAAGAGGTTATGATGATAAATCTGTTTTGTGTATCTTTACCATTGTGATCAATTGTTATGCCACATAGGGTTTCAAGAGATTACATGATAAATCTGTGAACCTTTATCATTGCGATCAAGCGTTATGCCAGCCAGGGTTTCGTGGAGATTGTGATGATAAATCTGTTTTCAGAAGTCTTTACTATTTTGATCAAGTGTTATGCCACATAGGGTTTCATAAGATTGTCATGGTAAATTCTTAAATCTGTTTTGTGCCCAATAAACTTGTCTAGATTTCGAGCTGATAGATGCGCCACCTTGCCTTCAAGTAGAGAATCTAAACTCATTTATCGTCTGATAGTCAAAACCCTGCTCCATTTCCTCATGCTCTGTTTTCTTGAGGAAATTGGATAGATTTAAAGTAGATAGCTTAGTTGTAGTTAATGATCTACGAAACCAGAAAATCCTTAGCCGCAACGCTCTTTTGGTTTTCTTAACCTTGTGCCTCTTCCACCGAGAACAAAAAAGATAGGACTTAGATTACTTTTCTTTTTCATGCATTCCAGCACAACGAGGGAGCTTCCCCTCCTAATTTGAAGAGCACTCATTGTGTAGTGTACATAGCTGTCCGTACAAACCTGCACTCCAGAGGTGTTAGATTTTACGCCAACAATACATATCGATACAAGCATATGATCGACAACTGGATATGCTCATACGTATGTGTCGATATGGTATACATACACATACATGTACACTGAGGTATATACAGGTATGTACATGCATATATATACACACGCTATCTATTATTTGTGGATATTAATAATGTGATATTATTATTGCATGACAATTTATATATGGTATGTGCAGGATCATCATGGAAAAAAACAGGCCCTTAAGTGGCAAAAAATTTAGAAAAATTAGAGTTAGGCAACTTGACATAAAAATTTGAATAAGTTATCTATATTATTTCAAAATATGTAAGAATAAAATTTGTAGCAAATTGAATGTAGTTTCTAAACTACTAGGTTTTTTTTAAATCTATTTAGTGAAAAATTTGAAATTTCAATGTAGTAGTACTTAAATTTCGTGGAAAAATAAGCAGGTGTCTCATTCACTCAACTTAACGCATAACAAATGATAATATTTTATAAGATTTTAAATATAAGTAAAGGACTCCATGTCCCTCGATGTGATGCATATTTTGTAATTTTTTCCAAGTAAAATAATTAATTACAATTTTTATTACAATTTTTAAAAAAAAACTCAGATGTCTCACCACCTTTAACTTGGTCAAACTTCATGAAATTCAATTCATTTTTATCCATAGTATGTGTGATAGAATGTATACATGCCAGATTCAAAAATGTGATACCTGCTTTGAAAGCTATAGATGTTTTTCAATTAGCCTATCAATCGACTTTAGTCAGACTAAATAGAAAATGAATAATACCATATTTATTAAATTCAAAGCAAAGCATAATTCTATATTGGTGGAAAGCTAATAATCTCCCTTTTAAAAACCCTTTTCGCTTCATCAATTTTGGGGTAAAAAGAAGTCCTTAGCCACATACCCTACACATACCCATCATATCGCCACTTTTAGCCCATCATGATTCTCAAGACATACTCCATATGCTGCATATCGGATTACTTATATGGTTACCTAAAGATATAGATGTAAATATATATATATTATATAGTGTAAATATATATATATTATAGTAAATAATATATATATATATATATATGTATTACACAAGTAATTAGAAATCTATATATATGTATATATTAATTGTTACTTAATATATATATATATATATAGTTTAATATTATAAATCTCTTAATTGGATAATAGATTATATCCCACGTTGAGTATATATTAAAGTCTAAACTATGGAAATCGATGAAATATCGTTCAGCTGATTATTAATCATCAACCATGAATCGGGCTATTCTTATTCAATTAAATTTGAATTACTTGAATGTACGAAATCAAAATATTCCCTACCGCATGAAATATTTATGTCTCAAACTATTGAAATCAAAATAATTTACTTCTCAACTATTGAAACGCTTAATGCGTGAAAATGGAAAAACAACGTTGAGAAATATGCACCTAGATAATGTGCACCTGGAAGTAAGAATGATTCAAACGCAGTTATGAGATAAGTCGACTCAGCCAGTAAATAAGCAAGGTGTTTGAAAAATAACCATGACCTTTTCTGCAAAATGAATCACCCACCATATTTCATGAATCGCGCCATATTTGGGGAGACACCTGTGGGTGTCGACCCTCCATTTTTAACATGTGCAAAGTTTGAAACATTCTCTATTTTGCTGGAAACCGATTCACCTCTTTTAGCTGGGTGTAAGTGTGGAAATCCACCACATTTCATTTCGAAATATTCAAAGTTTAGTTTTGTCAATTTACATGCTTGCAAGAGTGGAAATTGTTGGGATGGAGGCTCTATAAATAGCCGCCCAGTTCATTCATCAAGAATTACTTGCTAAATCCGAATTTCAACTGATTTCTAGAGTTTGTCTCATAAGTTCATTACTCTGAAATCATATCTTTGAGTGCTGAGAACAGAGGAACTACCAGTTCATTATTATCCGAAGACCACATGCAGAATTAAATCCAACACCTCTCCTCGAGTAGAAGTTATGAACAGCCTATGCACACTACGCATTGAGTGCTCTTCAAATTATGGAGGGGAAGCTCCCTCGTTATGCTTTGACAAATGTACTTGCAAAGGAAAATAAGCTAAAACTATGTCCTGTCTTTTTGTTTCAGCTGCTAGAGGCACAAGGCTTTCTTGAAAGAACTTACACGTTGCAGCTGAGTTTTCTCTGGTTTCGCAAATCAACTAAACTACAACTTATATCTATCCAATCTCCTCAGGAAAACAGAGCAAGAGGAAATGGAGCAAGGTTATGACTATCAGACGATAAACGCATTCAGATTCTCTACTTGAAGGCAAGGTGGCGCAACTATCATCTCAATCTGAACAAGTTTATTAAGCACAAAACAGATTTGAGAATTTGCTATGATAATCTTATGAAACCCTATGTGGCATAACACTCAATCAGCATAGTAAAGACTCACAAACAACTTTTATCATCAAAATCTTTGTGAAACCCTATGTGGCATAACACTTAATCGTAATGACAAAAGATTCACAAAACAGATTTTCCTAATCTAAGAGAAGATTCACCATGAAAACTTTATGAAACCCTGTGTGGCATAACACTCGATCAGCATAGTAAACACTTCACAAAACGGTTTTATCATGACAATCTTACGAAACCCTGTGTGGCATAACGTTCGATCATAATAATAAAAGATTCACAAAACAGATTTCTCTAAACTATGGAAGAATCCAGCATTACAATCTTTCGAAACCCTATGTGGCATAACAATCAATTGCAATAATGAAGACACATGAACAAATACCATAAAGAGCAATATTGAGGGCAAGGTAGGCGCAGCATATATTTATCTCTCAAGCAAAATTTATTTACAAATGAGCAAAAGCTCTTATTTATATACATCAAGGTGTAGGTAACCCTAAAATCACCTTGAGTTCACTACAGTTCTTGCAATGCATGCAAGTCATGCGCCCTAACCCTAATGAAGTAAACTATAGAGTTAACTGGGCAACTACCCTCAGTTTAACTGGTACAAATAACCTAATTGGACAATGTGCAAGCATGCACGTCCTTATTTAAAGCAAAGTTAACTGGCCACTACCTTCAGTTAACTGGAAACCCTAACCCTAACTCCTGTGTTGATAACTCCGAGGATGAGATAAGCATGTGTTAAGTCAGCAAGTGAACTGAAGACTGGAAGTCTAGTTAACTGCTGCTCAGGACTCAACCCTAGAAATTAACTGCACGTTCTCACTGGCAGATCACTCCATGTCAACTCGGTCTAACACTTCGACCAAGAACTCATCGATCTCCCTGTCATCTGGCACTTTGATGCTGCTAAAAATAACGGTTTGTTTCTTTAGTTCTCTGCCACTTTCAGTAATTGTGTGCACACCATCTTTGCATTCTTCAGTCGCCTTTCTCAAACTGGCTGCAATCACTGAAACATTTTCTAATTTTGGCGCCCTAGGTTCACCTTCAAGGCTGTCAAAAATCAGCTTCTCGAATTCCGCTTGAACTTTTTCCAACTCAACATACGTGCCATCTTCGAGAAGATAGTGACACGGAATCTGAACAACGAAGCCACTGACAAGTGCAAGCACTCCAACTACGTCATCCTTCAGTGAAAATAACTTAGAAGAGATTTTCTCACATATTTCTGTTCTGAGAAGGTGCTGCTCTTTCCAAGTGAAGACTTTCTCTTGATCTTCGATCATCTCCAAAGCATCGCATGCAACTGATAACTGAGATACAAGAACGCGAT
The DNA here is from genome assembly GCA_007258455.2 of Sequoia sempervirens. Lineage (NCBI taxonomy): Eukaryota > Viridiplantae > Streptophyta > Pinopsida > Cupressales > Cupressaceae > Sequoia > Sequoia sempervirens. Next base: position 100,743 of record VDFB02207698.1, on the reverse strand, counting down.
CCTTTGCCAAGCTCTCTGCAACTGCAATATCCAGCAACTGAATACCCTGACGGAGTTTGTGTGCCTCACTCCTCAACTGATATAAATCTGCAAGAAGAGTCTTACCAGCAGCAACTAAACTGTCAATCCAATCATCCAAAAGTCTGCCATGACTGACCAACTGATCCAATTTTCGTTTCTCTGCAGGTGTGTGCCGAGGAAGAACCGGTGCTCTATTTGGATTCCCATGAACAAGATCAGAAATGTATTGACGAAGTTGACTAATTTCAGTTTTGAGTAAAGCCTTATCTTCTCCATCCTTCGTGATACGCTCTTCAAGATTATTGGTAACAATCTTGAGAAGAGATACATCTGTCTCTCGTGTGGTCCTGCCAAGATTTGCCTTAGTGAATGTAAAATCACCCACTTCGACCTCGTCCAAGCTTTTACCTTCTGGAGGCACTGCAACTTCTATCACAATCTCTGATTCAGGGGTCTTTTCGATATGCACTTGCTTCTTTATCTTCTTGTTTGATCTCCTCTGATAGGGCTCACCAAACTCAGATAAATCAAGATTGTATGACGGTTCACGCCTTTGTCTTCCCAAAGACTTTTCGAGCCAACAAGACTGAACAATATTTTCAATTCGCGGAGAGACTGTCCCTGATGTATCAACCTGTGGTGTTTCAGTCGTCTCCGATCCTGCTTGAATTTGTGGCTCGGGCTCAGAATCTATATCAATAGGCGGAACGTGAGGTGAACTAGGAAGTGAAACGTGAGGCTCAGTTTGGATAACTGTCTCTACTGGAACTTCAGGAATACTCTCAATTTGTTTCTGCTTCCTTTTACCAGTAGCTCTTTTCCCTGTGTTTCCACTGAGTCTAACTCCTTCCGGAGGTATGATAATGGCTTTAACTCTGGGTTTTGCTCTAGAAGTAGAAGGCAATGACGAGAAATCCTTTGGCGGCTCTGCTACAGGAACTGACTTCCTCGTTCGCTTGCTCTCCAAGAACAACTTACTAGTCTTGATCACCGATCTGGAAACCTCTTCAATAGAAGTATTCTCCTTAGCATACCAATCAGGTGAGCGAAGTGGCTGCCTAGCAACTTGATCCTTAACATAAGAATTGAGAAGAACTTCTCCATCATCATCCGACAAACCATCAACATCTTCTGACAAGTAATCAGAGAGCTGTCCAACAGTAAGTCTACAATAGTGACGACGACGAACTTCAAATTCATCTTCACAATTTGCCCAGAAGTCTTCAAGTGCTGGCGCATGTGCAATCCCTCGCTCTAACCGATTTGCATAATGACCGAGAGGATCATAGGAACGTCTCTCAGTATAAGGCTTGAATTTGAACCTTTCCATCTCAGTAGACATACGCCTGGCATCTGTTGCTGCATCACATGTGAAAATTCCCAATGAAAATGGAAAATTTGCCGCAGCCTTATGACGACTACGGAGAAAGAAGTGAACGTGCTGCATTTGCCTGAGGAACTCCATAAAGACAATCTTGTCTGACGGATATCTCGGCAACATCAGAGGCTCTCCAACATAACCATAAACTCGGAGGTACGTGAAAGTAGGAAACTGTATGAACCAATCTGCCCAAGTCTCCATTGCTGATTTGGCCTCGGCTGAAATACGAATGTGCAACTCATCATCAAGATCCCTCACGGTTCTCATGGAAAAGTGATCATTCACCACTCGAAAGTCCTGCTCAGACTGAGAAAACTCTAGCTGTGGATAATACTCATGAATATGCTGAACACCGAGAGTACCATTGGTGTTAAGAAGTCTGAAACTACCTTGAAATGCAACCAAGTAGACCAAATAAGATATCATGTGAAACTCGTGATGCTTGAGAAAGTTAGAAATCTGCTGATGTAAGCAATCACTAATTAACATAGCCCAGTCAAAACGCTCTGTGCCATCAAGGATTCTGGTAATCAGGGAGAACATCCATGGACGGAAAGTATTAGCATCTGACTGGCCGGTAACTCGATTGAGTAAGGTGATCAAAACAGCAACTTCTCCTTTAAATTCACCACGACCAACCTTCTTAGGCAAGTTAGTTTTCTGAATTGTCAACCATTTCTGAGCAACTTTTCTCTGTGAACGTTGATGATCAGCATCCCATATTTTCTCACAAGCTTCAAGATCAACAGTAAAGTTATCTGAGCGAGGAGAAATAGCAAAACATCTTTCTATGTCCTTCGGCTTGAGACTGCAAACCACTCTTCCATCAACCGATCTGATCTGTCGTGAAGACGAGTCATAATGCTTAATGCAAGCAAGTACGAACTCAAGATCGAAGATAGAAACAGGAATGGATGCCGCTGCCAGCAACCCGGAACGCTCAAGATTCCTCATCGAATTGCTGTTAACACCTTCTAAACTGCTCAGATTGACCACTGGATAAACATGATTTAGGTCCGTATCTGAAGTCTTGGTGAAATTATGTGTAAGGACTGATTTCACCTTGTAATCAATGAGATTGAACTGCATTTTGAAAATGGTGACTTTTGACTGTAAAGTCGAATATGCTTGAAGAACTTTTTGAAAAACTCTGAACAAGGCTAAAAATAGCTTCTGACAGGAGAAATTTTCGAAGAAATTCTGGAACATGGGTTTTGTGCACAACTGAATTCTGAACAAACCCAGATAGCTGGATTTTGGAAAAAATGTGATTCAAGCCCACATGCAAAGAGGTTCTCGGAAAAAGGCTCAGAGCTTCAGAATGAAGGCTACGGGGCGATTTTCTCGAAAAAATCTAAGAAGTGGGTCTTGTTGCAAACGCTGAAATATGAGAACCCAGATGAACAGATTCTGAAAATGTGTTGAATTACTCTGGCATGCGAAGAAAGTACCTAAGGTGAGAAATAGAAGAAATAAGACAGAAGATAGAAAGTTTTGCTTGTCTGCTTTTGAAAAATCTGCAAATTTCTTCTTCGAATCTTTATAAAACCTGCATGCAAAGTGGAAATGAAGTCTAGAATTGACTTCCTCTGAAGAATCTGAGCTCGTAGCTTCGAAGAACGCTGAAAACGGACACCTGAATCACCTTAAGCTTGCTGGTTGCTCAAGAAAATACAAGCTTTTAGAGCAAAAGATGATGCAATAATGGACGCCACTCTTGAAATATATAGAATTTCATCATAAGAAATTCGCACTAAAGCAAGCATGCATTAAAAATGGCGCTAAGCTTCTCATTGGACCTCATAATAGTTAACTGAAACTCGAACAAGCTCAATAAGTGGACGTGCTTTAGGGTTTGCCCTTTCAACACTTCAGTTGAACTCATCATGCGATTTTAGCTTCAGTTAAGACTTGTCTTAAGTTCGCCATCTTCAAATTTGCCTTGGATTCATCAATTTGACCTAAAGCGTACCCTTTAGATAGCTTCAGTTAACAACAAGAATAAGATAAGAGTTCGCCATCTTCATGCAAAGAATAAGCTAAAAATAGCGACCCTTTTGGAAGTTCAGTTTGGCCTTCAACAAGTGCGCCAACTTCACATGCTTTAATCAATTAAAATCTAAAAATAGCAACCCTTTTGAACTAAAGTTGCCTTCCTTAAAAAGTGCATAGCTTCACACAAAAATGCTTCACTTTTCAACCTTAAATATGGCGACCCTTTTGAAACTCAAGTTGACATGCAAATTCGCCATACTTCACAAATCTTATGCTTCATGCTTCACAAACTAATGCTTCATCAAAATATGGCGTCCCTTTTCATGACTTCAGTTAACATGCAATGAAGCGCCATCTTCACAATCTTGACAACTTTGACCAAATTCGCCATGCATGCAAACTTCAGTTGACTTTTAGTGATAATCTTCAGTTAAACTGAACATGCAAGGTAGTTAACTGAACATGCAAACCAGTTAACTGAACATGCAAACCAGTTAACTGAACATGCAAACTGAAAGATCACTCCACATGCAAACATATGAACTGAAGATGACAACCCAGAAATCGTTCAGTCTAACTGCAGTCAGAACTCCAGTTAAGGCGTCCATTCAACTCACTTTCGAAAATTCAACTTTGAACTCTCAAGCGAATTCCAGACTTAGCCAAATTTCATGAAAATTTAAGCTAAACTCTCGACCTCTCGCTCATCCTTCATTAATCGTTGACTGGGATTCTCCGACCGTCATCGACAGTGCATTGCGGAGTCGAAAGTAAAACCGACAAATCGATATCTTGACATCTGCGACGCCATAAACCGACATCCTAAGGCTTAAAATCCAAGCACCTTTTCAAAGCTTTTTCCCCGACTTAGTCAAATTTTGACTTCAGATTAATCTATGGAAAACAAAATCCTTTTCCTATAACTTCGATGACAACTTTCGTAGATCGAACTCGTGTTCACCGCTGGGTTAAGCCTATTCTCAAGACGACGTCGCGAAAGGCACATTTCCCAAAAACATCATCCGAGGGTGAAAACAAGAGCCACTTCTTTCTAAAAGTTGCTCTTTCATTCCGCATTTAGCCATTTCCTCGAAATGACAAAATAATATAAAACCTCGACCGCAAGCCGACGGTGACATCTTCCGATCTGATTCGAGACAAAGTAAACGGAAAGTTGAACATAAACACCACACATCCGAAATCATCGTGAAAGAAAGCATTAAAGGCCCGAAAAGCTTGGGCCTTTCTCAAAATGTGCTCTCTTGCTTTTTCTTCTGATAGTTTGACTGAGATTTTACCCAACGTTTGACCTCAGGTTCAGACGCTTCAGCAACTCAGATTCACCCTCTGACGGATGCGTCGCGAAGCTTGAACGAATGTGAGATAAACGTCTTGGATGACATTCACCAAAATCCCACGCCCGCACCTCAAAAGATGGGCTTTCTAAAAGTCACAATTTTCTCCAAGAGTTAGCTAATCTTGCTACCGATCCGCGATCAGATCTCCGTGAATCCTGTCTAAAATGTGTCCGCTTGACAAAGTTTGATAGCCCATCGCTAAGCCGGACGGATGCCTGACAAATGTCCGGCCGGAGGTGACAAAACCTAAAACAGATCCGGGGCCCCTAAAAAGATAGGCTCTCTATTCTCGCATCGTGTGTCTTCTTCAGAGAGAGAAAAATTTGATCGCCAGCTCGTGATTTTCACTTTTCTTAGATCTCTTGGGTAATAGACTGACATAGTACTGACACCAACTCCATATTTAAAAACCCCAAAAACGACCATTTGACGACACTCTAACAAGATTTAGACTCAATTAAGCAAAATGCCTTAGTGAAGCAAAAATTTTGGTTTTGGGTACAACAAATGCTGAAGAATTCGATTTGTTTTAGCAACTGCCTTTTTCTCTCTTGATTTCGATTTGTTTTCACTTCTTCAAATAGACAAGTTTCCATTTTTTTTTTCGAAAAGGCTCCATGGTGAACTTATCCAGGCAAATCTCTTTGATTTTCCAAAATTCGATTTTTGCTAGATTTTATCTTTAATTTTCAAAATTTTGATAAAAAACATTAAATGTCCAATTAAATTCGATTTTTCCAAGTTTTAATTCATGGCAAATTTAATTTTTCCCATGGATTCTATCTTTGCCCAACGCAATTTATTTTCTTTCGATGCCTCTTTGGTGAATTTTTATTTTGTCCAAGGCGTTTTGTATTGGAAATAAATTATTAAATTATTAAAATATTTAATTTATTTCCAACCCGTTCGTTTTTGGACCCATGGCTATTTTAATTTTTCTCTCATTTTCTTTGGTTAAATGTTTATTTTCCAAATTTATTTCAATTTTCGTCTAGCCAAGTTAAAATTTTAGCCATCTCGTTAATAAATGTTATGCCAGATCCTCATTTTCTTCTGCCATGGCAGACTTCAAATTGTTCAAGGCACATTTTCTCATGCCGAAATCAATTTTTCTCTTGCTTGGACGAATTTCTCTAGGCAAAGTATGCATTTGGATGTCTTCTTTAGGAAAATTTCCATGATACTTAGACAAATTTTAACCCCTTTTAGCCAAGGGCGGACTTCCTTGCCTCTTTGCCATGTACATTTTCCTCTGTGCACTTAGTCAAATTCACCAATTTTTCCCTAGGCACTCATACTTAGGCGATTTTTTTTTTTAATCTTTTCTCCTCTTCTTATGCTAGGCGGACTTCACACTCTCCTTGCCATGGCCTAGGCGGACTTTCTCAAGTTCTTTCCACCTTCCATCAAGGTATGGCGGACTTTCTCAAGTTCTTTCCACCTTCCATCAAGGTATGGCGGAATTTCTCAAGCTCTTGACATTTGCCTTTCACACTCATACTTAGCCAAAATTCACATTTTCCTCCTCTAAAGCATTAAAATACTTAGCCAAATTTCGAATTTTTCCTTTCCTAGGCATCCAGACCTAGACAAATTTCAGATTTTTTTTTCTCCAAGGCATCAAACACTTAGCAAAAATTTTCATTTTTCCCCCTTCTCATGCCTAGGCGGACTTCACAAGTGCCTTGCCAAGGCTGGGCGGACTTTAGAAGTGTCTTTCCATTCCTCTCTCAAGTCATGGCGGACTTTACTTGGTCTTGGGCGTCCCTTCTTTCTAGGGCGGACTTCACACAGGTCTTGCCAATTCTTCTTTAAGGCTTGGGCAGACTTTGAAGGGTCTTTGCCATTTTTCTCTAAGGCATGGCGGACTTTGGAAATATCTTACCATTTTTCTCTCTAAGGCATGGCGGACTTTGGAAGTATCTTGCCATCTTATCCTTATGGCATGGGCGGACTTCAACACCTTTATGCCATGTCCCTCAAATTAAGGGCCGACATCTTCATTCTCTTCTTGATGGCGAACTCTCCATCCTTACCTTCCCTCCTTTATAGGGCCGACTTTGTTAATGGCTAAACATGTTCTCTTGATGGCGAATTTTCCAGACTTAGGCAAAATTTGTCATGAATTTCATGTCCTTTGGTTGATTTTTTTGGTGATTTTCCTCAGATTTTTACCTATTTTTGACTGATTTTTCCAGATTTTTTCATGCTTTTGGGTTGATTTTCTCAGATTTTCCCTCGCTTTTCCATGCTTTTCCTAATTTTTTACTTGATTTTTCAATTTTCACTTTGATTTTTCAATGATTTTTTTGATTTTTGGATGTAAAGATAGAAACATTGACCCATTGACCATGGTTGACTTTCTAAAAATAGTAATTTCTAAAAATAGAAAAAGCAAAATCCCTAAAAAATAGGGAACCCCGTTTGGTCCAAAAATGTCAAAAATGAAAAAACGAAAAAGCAAGAAAGCAGATTCCCTAAAAAATAGGAAGTGTCAGAATTGGCCAAAAGCACAGGCGATCCTAGTCTCCTGGACCTTCTGAGCACTTCCATGATGTTTAGGCATTGATTCAAGCATGGATTATTGACTTGGCTCGGATGACTCTCAGAAAACTGACTTGAAACTTTGAAAGAAGTGACCCCATGAAACCGTTGCGCGGAGGCAAAACCCTAAAAACTAGCAAACTACTGGGGGTCCCCATTTGCAATGGGGCAATGTGTGAAAAGGTCACAACAAACAGCAAGAATACAATGAAGAAATAATTTATCTAATACAATGACAACATATAGAAAACCTGGAGTTATGGCTGCCTTGATAATAGAATTCGATTCTCCTTGCTGGTGATTTTTCTCCCCCTCAAAATGCAGCGATTGGCTTCTATACACCCTAACCATGCATCAGAAATTTATTTGGAATTTTTGAAAGCCTCTTCACTTGAAATCGAGTCACTCCAAGAGCGGCCCCTGTTCTTCACATCAGATTGTAAATTATTTAAAATGGTCACCAAAGGTCTTCTAATCTTTGCCAAGACTTATCTCCTAGTCTTCACAAATGTTGTGCCCAGGCTGGAAGCTTGATTTCAGACCAAGCATAGACTGTGATCAGCAAATCTTAACCTTCCAATGGCGTCCAAACATGACTGAGTTAACTTCCAGATCGCTCCCCTTTTAATTCAAATCTTCTTCCAATGTGAGAGTGCCAAATGGTTGTCAAATCAATGCCTCAAATGGTATTCAATTCAATGCCAATGGAAGACACAATAAACCAAATCGTGGCTTTATGCAGACTCAAAGATGACTGAAATAAAATCTGAGTGCTGATGCAATTCAACCTTTTCTTATGTCAATTTGATGAAGACTACACCAAAATGTCTCCACAATAGTCCCTTCAATCAGACAAACATAAACTATCTTGACTACAATTGAAACACCAAGAAGTTGTCAGCATAACCAAAAAACTCTGATTTCAATATTAGAATGCAAATATGCAGATCGAACCAATAAGATGAAGACTCTTCAAAGCAAAAATGTCTTCAACAATTTCTTCAAATCGAACCATTCAAAAACTTGGCCAAAGGCCACTAAGTTTTTACAATGAAGCACAAATAGAAAGTCTGAAGTAACTTTCTTCCAGTTGCAATAATTCAAGTGATATTTCACACCCTCAAAATTGCTCACCAATTGAGAGTTTTCATTCTCAATGGCCAACTGTGACAACTGCATAAACCCTAGGCTCCACAATGCACATCAACAACAAATTTGGTTGCTAGGAAATTGTAATGTCCCCATTTTTGGCGAGCATCAGAGTTCGTAAGAGTTAGCCTATTATGCGACCCTCGTAGGCTGATGGATGATATAGAGGGTCTAGTTGGAGTTGGCTCAGCTTCAGATTAGCAGTTCTTGATCAGTTGGCTTTCGTTCGGGCTCATTCGGATGTTTTTTGCAGAAGTTGCTATTTTTAGCAGTTCTTGGTAGTCAGCGTGGGACCCCTGCTATTTTTAGCAGTAGGGATTTGGCAGCGTTCAGAATCACTTCCTCAGTCGACAGCTTCAGACGGATTGGGCATTGGATAAATAATGAGAGAGATATTAATATTTAATTAAATTAATTAAATATTAATTACTGGAGCATTATAATATAAAGTTATAATATTTCATTATAACTTAAGTGATTTTTGCTAAAGGGGTCGCCCATCATTGAAGGGGCCACTTTTAATTATATTTTATAATTAAAAGTGCTTTCGAAAACTATTGAAAAATTAAAAAGAAAAGTTCGAATTTATTTAAATAAAACCTAATTGAGAAAATTCGAACTCTTGAGGAGATATAAGGGTTTCATTGGGATTTGAGCTCATTATGTTATGAAATTGATTTTTGATCAAGTCTTCTTCTGGAGAACGAAGCCAAGGGTTTCAGTTGTCTACAGGCATTGGAGAACGAGCCATCTTCGTACCGTGAGGTCGCGGAAATACCAGCTGATTCATTGCATTCGAGGATATCTTCATCTCGAAGCTATCACGAACGCTCACGAGTTTTCAGCTCGAGTTTTCATTTGGGTTTCAGCCAGAAGAGTTATTCATTTCCGTGCCATTTTCCAAGATCTGGACACATCTTTCACCCGGGCATTCCAAATGCTGCAATAATCAGGTTTTCATCAAAATACCGTTGCCCTTTTAGTTGCATGTTATCGGATCTTATTTGTAATCATTTCAGAAGATTAATATAATAGTCTGGCATCAGTATTCGAAATAGATTATGTTGTTTCCAGAGCTGTATTATTTCATTTAAATTTACATGCAATTTCTTTCAAAATCGCACTTCAATGGTTTATTCAATAAAAACGTTCAAAAATTAGCAAACCGGCATTCTGAAAAACAGGGAGAACAGGGGTTGCTAGGAAATGAGCCCTCAATGTCTATTTATTCTTTTTTCTCAATAGGTCAGCCTCCTTTTAAAACTTTTCCAAGTCACCTTCTAGAAGAAATATTATTTTATTATTTTAATATTTTAATATTGCACTTTATAATAATATAAATATAACCCAACTCCTAAAGTGCAATATAACATTATAATATAAAAATAAGGTTTCCAAAAATAGAAATATCCATGATGATACTAGGAAAACCTTTATGAAATCATGAAATGAGCCAACCAATCAATTGGGTATCTGCCAAACAACCCTCTTATCAAGCCCTATTAGCCTACGAGGATCAGGAATAGGCTAATTTCTCTAAACTCCAACGCTCATGAAAAAGGGGACATTACATTATAGCTTGTTTGAGAAGTGACTTACTATAAATAGTAAGTGCTTGGATTGCCTTCAAAGTTTACCAGTGGATTCTTTGAAAGATATTGATTGCGATGGGATAGATCAGTTTTCAGAGATTTTGGCATTTGACCCCTCATTTTAGGTCTTGAAGCTGGAAACCCTAATTTGACTTGCATGTCGATCAAATGATCTTCGTTTGACCCTGTTTCTATTGCATTTTGCTTTGTTCGTGACGTTGAAGTGTTGGGCAATTGCCGAAGTGATCCTACTAAAAATAGTAAGTGTCTGAAAAAGTGACCAATCAGCTACCGGATGTGTTTGCATGTGACACGGCCTGAAAGATCTCACAAAACCTAGAAAAACCCAACAAACTGGACTGCATACGGGCATTGGCTAAAAATAGTAAGTTCCTGAAAAGTGATCAATTTTGCCTGCATGTTACCTTGCTACGTAGCTCTTGAAAAACCCATGAAGAATATGCTGACATGCACTAAAAAATCCAACATGCAAACCCTAAAAATAGTCTCCGAAGACAATTTTGCATAAAGTTATCATCTCATCTTGCATGTTATATCATTGCGTAGGTCTCGGAAAAACCAAAAATATTCTCTAGACATGGACCGAAAAACTTTGCATGCAAACCCTGAAAATGGCCGTTGAAGCCCAGACTGCTAAAAATAGCAAGTTGTCAGATTCAACTCAAAATTTGATGGCAAGTAGCTTAAGGTGCTCTGGACGCAGTGTCAAGCTCAGACTTCAATTTGCTCACTCAATTTGACTTCAAACTGGCCGAAAGATTCAAAACCCTAATTCTACAGACTTAGCCAAAATTTCAAGTTTAAGCTCAAAGACTGGCACATCCCCGGAAAGGCAAACAACAGAGAGAGAGAGAAAACCAAAGCCAAAAGACCAGAAACGGAGCAAAAAATAGGGGGTCCCCATTTTGAATGGGGTGATGTGTGAAAAGGTCACGACACCATCTAGCATTGTAAATTCAGTCATAATAGAGTCAAGTGGATGCGTATTTAATGTTGGTGTTTACACAACAAGTTGGCACTTAGTCTCAGTCATATTTCATGTTGCAAGGAATATAAAAACTCATATAAAATAGGTCTGATTTGCATATCATTTTTCAGTATTGTAGACATTTCCATTTTAGTGCAATATCATTTTGGAGATATAAGGGGTTTGACTGCAAATTGTATGATGAAATGTCTTATTGCTGTAGGTGCATATTTTCTAAGTAGTTGTCATTTAAAGGCATGAGAAAATTAAAAAAAAAAAACATCTTGAATTTTGTTCATTCTCTTCTAGAAGTTGTTTAGCATTCAATTTCAAGTTATTTGCATCTTTGGAATGCATCAAAAACAAAAGCATTTCAAACTGAAAATCCAAATCAGCAAATTCAGACTTTACAAGCAAACTGTTTGACGAAATTCCAAAGGCACAAAATCAGAAATTTTGGATCGGATTTGGCAAGGGCCATTACATTCAGCATGACATGTCACTGCGGGATTATATAGAGCTCAGGATGAGTCACATGCATAACAGGGGCCATAGAGGACACCTTAATGATCTTTGATGGAAAGTTGGAGAACTTGGCATTCCTTTCTTTGACAGGTCTAGTGAGATTTCAGCGAGTGCATGGGTTCAGAGGGTGGACACATGCTTAGATCAAAACTCCATGCCTGAAGAAGAGCCCATAAAATATATTGTTATGCACCTTTATGGAGCTGCACACAGGTGGTGGTACCTGTTGTGACCTTTTCACACATCGCCCCATTGCAAATGGGGACCCCTTGTTTTCGCTTTTTGCCTCGGCGTCGTAACTACTTATCACTTGTCTTTTTACAATGAGGTCATCATTTTGAGAGTTTCAAATCAGTCTTCTAAGAGTCATCCGAGCCAAGTCAATAATCCATGCTTGAATCAGTGCCTAACATCACAGAAGTGCTCAGAAGGCCCAGGAAACGAAGATTGCCTGTGCATTCGGCCAATTCTGACACTTCCTTTTTTTTAGGGGATCTGCGTTTTTGCTTTTTTGCTTTTTCATTTTTGGCATTTTTGGACCAAACGGGGTTCCCTATTTTTTAGGGATTTTGCTTTTTCTATTTTTAGAAAGTCAACCCTGGTCAACGAGTCAACTTTCCATCTTTAGATCCAAAAATCAATCAAAAAATCAAAAAATCATTGAAAAATCAAAGAGAAAACTGAAAAATCAAGTGAAAAATCTGGAAAAGCAAGCAAAAAGCCGAGGAAAATCAACCCCAAAAGCATCAAATTCTAGAAAAATCATCGAAAAATCAGTCAGATTTGAGGTAAAAATCACCAAAAATCATCCAAAAGAGCATATAAAATTCATGGTACAATTCTGTCTAAGTCTGGAAAATTCGCCATTAAGCAACATGTTCAACCTTGAAGAGGTCGGCCCTTAAAAAGTGGGACGTAGCAAAGAATGGCAAGGACTTGAAGAGGTCGGCCCTTAAAAAGTGGGACGTAGCGAAGAATGGCAAGGACTTGAAGAGGTCGGCCCTTAAAAAGTGGGACATAGCAAGGAATGGCAAGGACTTAAAGGGGGTCGGCTCTTAAAAAGTGGGACTTGGCAAAGAAATTTCAGACCCCACCTAGCTTTGGCAAGACATGTCCAAAGTCCGCCCAACCTTGATAGAAGATGGCAAAGACCTTGGAAAGTCCGCCCTTCACTTGGCCAAACACTTGGGAAGTCCGCCATGGCATAGAAGAGAAAAAAATTAAATATTTGCTAAGTGTTTGGTGCCTAAAAGGAGAAAATCCGAAAATTTGCCTAAGTATAGAGGTCTAAAAGGAAGGAAAATTGAATTTTGGCCAAGTATTTTGACATTTTCAAGAGGAGAAATGTGAATTTTGGGCTAAGTATGAAAGGTGAGCCTAGTAGAAAATCCGCCATACCTTGATGGAAGATGGCAAAGACTTAAGGAAGTCCGCCTAGGCTATGGCAAAGAATAAAATGAAGTTCGCCTAGTATGAAAGGAAGAGGGAAGAAAAAAATTCGCCTAAAGTTTGGATGTCTAGACAAAATTGGATAAATTTGGTCAAATATACAGAGAAAAGATGCACAAAGCAAAGGGAAAGGAGAACTCGCCCTTGGCCAGAAGGGATAAAATTTGTCAAGCGTCATGGAAATTCGCCTAATAAAGACATCCAGACAAAGATTTTGCCTAGAGAAATTTGTCTGAGCAAGAAAAAAATTGACTTTGGTAGAAGAAAATAAGCTCAGTGCAATAAAAAATTCGCCATGGCAGGGAAAAATAAGGATCTGGCATAACATTTATCGACGGAACGGCTAAAATTTTGGCTTGGCTAGACAAAATTGGGAATAAAATTGGAAAATAAACTTTTGGCCAAAGAAAATGAAGAGAAGATCGAAATAGCCATGGGTCCATCACGAACAGGTTGGAAATGAATTAAAATATTTTAATATTTTAATAATTTATTTCCAAATACTTAAAAATATGAAATGCCTTGGACAAAATAATGGATGGAAAGGCAAGCTTCAAGTCCGCCCAAGGTGAAGATGTCCAGCATGAGGCAAAGTCCACCTAGAGAAGTGTCCAAAGATAGTCCAAAATCCGCTCTCAATCATGGTGGAAAATATTGTAAGGCATGAAGTGCCTAGAAGGGAGATGAAAAATGGCAAGCTTAGTGGAAAGTCCGACCTATCTCTTGGCAAGAAATCTCTAAGTCCGCCTTACCTTGGGAAGATAAATGGAAAGAAGTTCTCAAAGTCCGCCATGCACTTGTCCCAGGCTTGATGAAGTCCGCCCAGCCAAGGAAACTCAAAGAATTGGCTAAGTAAAAATTCAAAAATTTGGAAAGGCACCAATGAAGTCCGACCTTGCTCAATGGGTGGACGGCACAAGAAAGTCTGACTTTGCCCAAGCACATCATGTCCAAACCTTTACAAAGTCCGACTTTGCTTGGAGAAGGTATGTCTGAACATCCATAAGATCCACCAAGTACAATGGCAAACATGATGCAAAGTCCGACCTAGACCAAGAAAAGAAATGTCAAAGTGTTGAGAAAGTTCGCCCCAATTTAAGAGAAAAGATGGTAAGCACTAGAGAAAGTTCGACTTATCCCTAGAGATGTTTGTCCAAAGTGGCTTGAAGTCCGACTTAGGCCGAGAGAGAAAACGTCCAAGCTCATGTGAAGTCCGCCCAAGGAGAGGATGAGAAAATTGGCTAAGTGTTGATACCTTGGGGAGAAGAATTCACTAAGTGTTGGACGGAAAACAGGAAGGATGAAGAGGAAAATAAAGAGGAAGTGAATAAAATCCTTGTCCAAGGATGGAATTTGTCCTACATAGCACAAGCCAAATTCAAAATTGAAGAAAAATCCACAGGCAAAGTTCATCCAAAACCTTGGCTAAATGTTGAATAGTCCGTGTGAAGGTGGTACAAAATGAACTTGAATAGCCAAAATTTGGCTAAGTATGGGAAATACTTCATAGAGAAAATTCCAATTTCCTCTATCATGGCGAAAGCACAGGGGCATTCTTCTCCAAATTCAAGACATTTGAATGGATATCTAGACATCTTGGAAGGATTGCATCTACAATCCCAGACCTGTTGAAGCAATCAGGGCAACTTCTTGAGGGATTTCATCTCCTGAAGAGTTAAAGACAAGCTTCCAATCAGAATCAGATGGTGACAATAAGAGTGTTCCAAACAGATTTCCATACTTAGACAATTTCTCGACACAAATTGGAGAATTCAAAGAGGAAATCCAAAGTAATAACATCAACCCAGTTCAAGCAGGAGAAAGTTCAAAGCAACCAACTTCAAGTCCAGACACCTGCTCCAAGGGGAGACTTCCAGACCTCAAAGATTCCAGTACAAGTAAGAAGAAGAAATCAAAGTCTCAAAAGGAGCTCCAAGATCAAAGCTAGGAAGGAACAAGCACAATGGACAAAATCATCGATAGGGAAAATATTCTAAGGTAAGCACGTGGAAGAAAAACGAAGCAACCAAGGAAGACATCCAGCACGCTGAGGTGGCGCCTTGTCATCTTCCAACCAATCAAATTGATCCAAATCAACATGCAACAACATTCTATTTTATTGTTGATTTATATTTAGCAAAAAGGACAAGTGTCCTCGAATGTAATTTTCTCATTGGTCGAAAGTGACAAACCCTAATTAGGGTTTTATTTTGTAATCTCGGCTGTTGATTTGAAATCAATCTTGGCCATTGAATTGTAATTGGGGAGCCTATAAATTGAGCTCGCCCCTCATTTGTAAAGGGTGGAGACAGAGTCTGAGATTGTTGCATTGAGACTATTTCGAATAATAAAAGCTCTTATGCATGATTTGCTTTGAATAACTTTTATTGTCAAATAGTAAGCGAGGTTGCATATCTTCCTCCACCATAGATTAAAGTTAGAATTAGATTAAGTAGAATTTGCTTTGAAAGTTGGTTAAGTGAATGAGAGATTGATTGTATCGATTCAATGGTGAAGTATTGCTCATACTTTCTTCGAATGGATGATTTGCATTCGATGCGTAAAGTTAGCCTGAGCTTATAATCATGGGAGCTTAACTTCAGCCTCATTCGAGGTTTGAAAATTATTATCACACCCCTTGAAGATTGCACCCATTTTGCGTATGTTGTCCAGCAGGAGGCGAAACAAAGTGTGGTTTATCCCCTTCACCGGATCTTTACTGTCTCTCAAATTCTTAGGCATAGAATAGACCCCCCTAAACCCTTATCCTTTTTGCTATTTTTTTTTTTTTGAGATCCAAATTGAAAGTCCTAAGCGAAGAAAGCCTTTAATGATAAATCTGCCTAAGTCCCAAACTTGTGAAAAGTTCTTTAACATAAGTCCCCTTGTTTATTACCAGCAAATCACAACGCCCATTGAGCTTATCGACACATTAAGACCTGACAAAAGAAACCTTGGAATCGCCATATGATCTTCTCACAATCTTAGCATACGTGGTGGTTTTTCAAGAGAGGATAGAGTGTCTTTGGACATTTTATTCTGTGTGTTCGGTGGATGATAAAACGTACACCAACAGTACCATGATATGATCATTTGGGAGCATACTCAGATTACGTCATATATTGAGTTCACTAAGAGACTCGTAGAGAAGTTTGACAAGAAGGAACTAGAAGTACATTCTAGGGAGGTGTCAGAGTTGATTCCCCAAGCTATCAGTAAAAAGCAGGTGATTGAAGAGAAGTTGACAGTAGAAAAATCAGATGAAGTGGCTGATTTGGAGCTTGAGGAAAGTGAAAGAGAGCCTCTTGACGAATCTTGGGCCATGCATGAAACCACTGTGGGAAAGGTTATGCATGAGGGAAAAGACAAAACGGAAATCTTGGATACGAGTTCAGTCTTATCCAGTGATGACTCTAAGACTGAAGACTATCTTGATGTCTACAGTGGAGCAGATATTGATGATGTGTTCACTAAGGTACCTTTGGATGATGGGAACAAAGAAATAATAAATGATGAAGCTTCCAAAATTATCTTTGATGATCATTCTTTCCTCTTCATTGATGATAACATAAGTGGTTTTGAGTTTGACCTCAGAACCAAGTCTAGGGAGAGTGATGATTATGATGACTCTAGTGTGGATGAGATGGAAAATGACTTATTCAGAAAGGCAACTATTTATGGGGAGCATAAAGATTACTTATCTACTAAATAGAGTGATCAACCTTTCTTCACATGGGATCCGGGTGTGTTGGCACCTAAGTATGATGAGGATTCACCTTGGGATGAAACTAAATTGGTTGGTAATGATGTCCTTACTTCATTCCAAGAGTCTTGCATAGAAGTTGGCTTTGCAAGAGATGATTTTTACCCTAAAAAGAAATCAGGTTTGTCAGGTTGTTGATTTTGAGCTTAGACCTTGTAGCTTGGTTGATTGGGATTCACAGTTAGCTATTGGGAATGAAGGGGAAGAGACCCAAGTGCGTTGGGAAATAGGTAAGTTGGCTTGCAAGTATGACAAAGGACTAGAATGGGATAAATCCCCTTTTGACTATAGTGTTGTTTTTACTTCAGCTCCACATTTATGCAAAGAAGATATCTTAGATAGCATTGATGAAGTTGTTCATGAACAAAAGATCAAATCGGATTTCACATTGCAAGAAGTTGAACTTAATTAGGGAACTAGTAGTCTTGCTGTTTGGGATTCACAATCTACCTTTGAGAAAGAATAGGGAGAGGCTCAAGTAATTTGGGACAGTGATAGAGACATTGATAGTAAGTATGAAAATTCTGATTTTGTCATGCCTCCAAACAGCAGTTCAACATTTTTTGCTTGATCATGATTGGAAAGGACAACTCTTGGTTTCAACTGAAGATGAGGTGCACATTTTATCTAGCACGGACAGCAAACACATGCAAGTGGAAAATGTGATTTGCAACGCATCTAAGGGACAAAGTGAGATTAATGTTTCATTGGCTGATTTACATGCATTGAAAAGTTTTATGGAAGGGTTTAAAACAACTTACTTGCACATGATGCATGATAAAGACATAGCCATCAGGTTTGCAGATGAAGCCTTATCTTGGTCTAAGTAGTTAAAGGAGGAGGTTAGCAAGCTCACCAATGAGCTAAACTCCACAAAGATTGTTTTGGAAAGTGTCCAGTAGGCACTTTTTGCAGCTAATCATCAGCTCTATGAGACCCAACAGTTGAATGAGCAAGAAGGGAGAGAAAGGGCAAACGAAATCAAACAGGTAATGATGGAGCTTGATCACATCTGGGAGGAGTATGACCTTGCTCATTGCCCAAGAAAATCTGAAGATAGGATACAGATCAGCAAGAGATTGGGAGTTGAGGATAACCTTCGGGTCATTGATAATCTTTTATTTATATGGGACATTGATTTGACTCTTGAAAATCCACTTTTTGAGTTGGAAGATGGAGAGTTAGGCAAGTCCAGAGATGCAAGTGGATTGGATAACCAGACTGGGGACCCAAGGGTAGTTTCTAGACATGTGGTGTTGTCATGAAATTGGCATAGTGGGTCTACTTCTGATATTGATACTGCTGTCCGATCTCCGACCAGCTTGCACATGACTTCGTCATTGGACTCGCAGACGAGTTGGATGGTACCTCCAGTTCAACAGCGGAGTGGTTTATGGGTGAGGTTTGATGGTGGAGATGATTTGATTATAGGAGATGACTCAGTTGATACCTTCATATGCATCATTCCACTCTTTCTCGTGGGATTTGAGTTTGCTTATCGCTGCCACTATTTCCTCTTGTTGGATGTGATGTTACATTTTAGTGAGCAAAATGATTTTGTGGTTGGGCAAGCCTTAGGATAGTTGGCTATGAGAGTTCATACGCATGCTATTTACCCATACATTTTTTCTACTTTGGTGAATGACTCTCACTGCTATTACTACTTGGAGATGTTTTGCTTTTTATCTGATGATGTCTTAATTATTGCAGTGGTTTGGGTGAGTTGGTGTGCTTTGGACCTTTCTTTTGACACTCGGAGGTTGAGTGTTAATGTTATAATTTCAACTGGCTTTAGCATTGGCTTCAATTGGTTGGTCGATTATAGAGTTCTGGCAGTGGATGACTTGTTTCGCATTTTGGTTATCATGTGGAGTCATGTCGTGGATAATCTCTTATGGTTGAGCAGGGTGATTTTCATGGAGACCAGCAATGTGGTTGACAGTGAGTTTATTGATGCATCCTACTTAGAGTTGTTGTAGCAGGACATACTCCATGACATTGATTTCAATCTCTTCAGGTTTTTCAATTCGAGCTTTGATGATCTTATTTCTCTGGTGGTCCAGGATAGGAGAGTGCAGTTGGGTGACATTGGTCAGTTTGTTATCATCAGTGTGGCGCAACTTCAACATAGTGTCATTTTCCTGAGACTCGCCTTGAACCCGGGAATCACATTTAGTTCTAGTGCAGCGATTGTTTGGGATGTGAGAGCCAATGTGGTTTTCCCTGAGCTTACTCTTGTGGCACCTCAGCTTGGTTCCTTTGAGTGATTGATTTTTGAGGAGTGGTTCGAGTTTTGGTGGTACTTTATCACTCTTCTTATAAGTGACATTCAGGAAACTTCAAGTGTTGGTGCATTGCAGGGTAAGGATTTGAGCAGTTGGGATTATAGACCACCCAGACTTATTTGGGACCTGGGAATCATTTCAGGTTTCGGCATGGTTTTGGATGTGGATTGCAGGGCTCACTGGCATTGCTTGAGGACAAGCAATCTTTGGGAAGGGTGGACTGTAATGTCCCCATTTTTACAACGTCCTCTTTCAGTTGGGATGATTTAGACACTATTTTTAGTAAGTGCTATTTTTAGCAGGGGGTTTGGTTCGGTGTTTCGGTCTTTGGTGAGCCCTTTTGAGCGTTTTAGCTTCTCTCTGACTCAAGCTTTAGGGCATTATTTACTATTTTAAGGACTTACTAAAAATAGCAAGTCAATTAGGGTTGACTAGACTTGGTCAAAATGGTCTCAGTAGCACAAACTCAGTCAATACAAGGTTACTAAGGTTGAATCATTAAAAAAAAATGAATAATGTTTCAAAAAGGAGTTTTAATAAAGTAACTTTATATTATGTTGTTGAGGGTCATGAAGAGGACCATTTTGTACCATTGCGCCTAGTTCAATGAATTAAAGTCATTTTAAAGTGCTTTTGAAATATATAATATCGCAAATAAGGGGGAGGGATGCCTAAGTAATAAAAGAAGTTAATTTTATTTAAAAAGGCTAAAGTTAAAGATAAGATTAAAAGATTTATTTTAATGCCTCCTCTTTGGGCACCCAAGTTGAAGAAAGGATTAAAAAATTAAATTAAATCAAAAGGCCTTTGGATTTTAGAGTTGCTGGAGAAAATAAGATAAAAGGTATTTTGGAGGCTTATTTGTATAGGTTGGGATTATGAAATTGAACAGGTCTTTCTCTAGAAGCTTGGCTTTGGAGGAAACAAGGGTTTGCAGGGATGAAAACCTTTGTAGATCACTCTCCCCGTGTTTGAGAGACAACATCAGGAGGGTTATTAGAGGTCTCATTCAGAGGCTTCATTTGTGCTACAAAGTTGCTGGGTTATACTTTTGGATTGAAGATTTTTGATATATTTTTGAAGAGAAATTATTGGTTTGACTTGCTAAATCTTGGTTTTGATTTGGGTGAAGAATAAACTCTTTGGGTGGTTACTTTAATGATTTTTTCTGGGCACTTACAATTAGGGCCTAAATCTGGATTTTGGCTCATATCTCCAAAATGAAGTGAGCATTTTAAATGGGTATTGATTCCATGATTTTCTCTCCTCAAGGTGCCCCCAACTAGTATTTACTTGCATTTTTTTGAAGATAGTTTGGAAATTTTAGAGCAGATCGCCCTTGCTGCTTGGTGCCTTTATGCTGGAGTCTCTCTTAGTGCTGGATGGAAATTACTGTGAAGATAACTCAGGAAATTGGAGGTCTTAGGGTGGACAACCTTGCAATTTGTGCTTTGCAAGAAAACCCACAACTTGGTGTGGTGGCGTGGCATTGTAGGCTTCATAATCAGTTTACAAGGAGTTGTTACAGGCCGCTACCACTGATTACTGTGGTCTGATTGTAGTGTTTTATGACATTAGGAAGCAAGGGAATTTAAGTTAGGACCTTGGTGCTGTACGATACCTTTGGGGAGCTTTACATTTGCTGTCATGCTTGTCTATCCCAGGTCTGAAAGTCATCTTTTAGTTCTGATATAAAGATTGTAAATCTGATGAATGATAAATGTTTATTTCTGAGATTATTAGAAGGATGAAGCTATTCTCATATTGCAAGTATTGGCATTATTTTCTTGCATTCTGTTTAGTATGCTTAATTTATTGAATGTCACTTGAGAGAAAATCAAACAAGCAAAAATCAGAAAACCAAACTCAGAAAACAATATATAGAAGTTGGTAGAAACAAGAAAATTTTAAAAAATAAAACAAATTGGGGTTGAACATTACACTTGTTCAGTGGGGGTGAGTAACAATGTCAATCACTAATGGTACTGCCAATGGTGTTACAATCAGCTCATTTAGAAAAAGCTTCAAATTTACATATGTTGCTGTTATGATAAAGAAATGACAAAACATGAAGCATATCTACCCCCAAAGAAGCTACAATGATAATAAGAGAACACCTCCACACGATATAACTATAATATGTCATGTCCCCGAAATCACAAACCCTAAAATACGATTGAATAAATAACAATATAAATATCGAAAATATAAATATAAATATTAGCCATTTAATGACATTATAATTATAAATATTAAATCTAATATTGTAAATACCAAAATATAAATACTAAATATTATAATTATGGCTATCACATTATAAATATTAAAATGCTAGCAATTTAGATATCATTATGATTATGATCCATAATAAATAAATATAAATATAAAATTTGAATATTGCTATAATTGATAATACAATTATAATTAAAATAACATCAAAATATATAAATATCAAAATATATTTAAATATCTCTATAACTATCATGCAATTATCAAAATAACATTATTACAAATAACAATATAAATTATAAAATAACAAATCTGAGATAATAAACAAATTATAAAATATAACATATTAATTCAAGCAAACCGAAGAAGTCTCTAATGAGCAGCGGCGACTCTTTCATATGAGTCACGACCGAAGCAAACTTTGAGCAGCTATTAAAGAAGGTCAACATAAGACCAAAGGAGGGTATGGATGAAGTTTTAGAGAGATACGATGGGAAATAAAGACAAATAAAACATTTAAAAGATAAGGAAAGAAGAACATGGGGAAGAGGAGCGGCACGGTGGATAAAATAAGAGAATGAGAATCATAGGGGAGAGGCATCGAATGGAGGGAAGAGAGGAATAGCATTAAAAGAATAAAATAAAAATGGTCTGTACTCAGAAAGGCAACCAAATAGTATATAATCAGAATTAAACAAAGATACATATTAACAGGAAATAAGGGACAGGAAGGTAAGTAATTTCTATTATAAATTAGATAATTACAATTTATGTTGAAAACTAGTCAAGAGTAAGTAAATGATACTAAATGAATGAATTAAGAATGTAGTAAAGGTTGGTGTTTGTCATATACTATTTAAATATATATGATAAATATAAATATATTAAATATAGTATGTTTCCTGTAGATACAATTTGTATGTTGATAAATATATTTCGTAATTGATAATTATATATATATATATATATATATATATATATATATTGTATGTAAACTTGTATGTGTCCACCACCTATGAGGTATTTATGAATCTATACCATACAATATATATATACAAGTTTACATACTATATATATAAATAGGTTATTTACAGTTATCCAATAATAATGCTTGTGGCAATTATTTAGTCTTATGAGTAATAATGACTCTATTCGTTCACTGTGATATAATAGAATTCCATCTATGAGATCTTGAAAGATGTTTAATGTCAAATGTACTTATGAAATATATTATAGAAGTATCATTCATAGTGAGTGATAAGGAGATGAATAATCCTTTGACAAGAATGAAAGATTTATATCATCTTTTTAGATGTTATTACTGAGATTTATTGATCTCTAACATTCTAATGTCTCTTTGAGAAACACTTTGAATGCAAGATTCGGGTTTAAGTGCTTCCACTAGAAAGGGGACATTACATAATACCTCAATGACAAGGCCTTTGGAGGTTGGTAGAAGGATGAATAAGTTGTTGCAGGTCTGATACAAAAAAAAACAGTCTGGAAACACTAACCAACAACTATACATCGAGCATAACTATGCCAAAACGCCATAGAATCACTCCCACCAACTTGTAATGTCAAATGGTAGGCTAGGCACCAAGATTAAGCAAGATAGCAACCCCCAAAAGTTTGAACAACTCTCTAAAACTCCCACAAGCAAGGTTGTATGGCCTCCTTAGAGCGGTGACCAGCAAGAGAAATTCAGTTACTACACCAAAAATTGCCAAAATTTGAGCAAAGGGGTGCCCAAGATGAAGAAAGCCAATGACCCAACACCCACAAAAAGTTTTTGAGTTCTCTGGTCAGCGTGAGTGAAAAGGTAGGGCAACTGGGCTATGGAAGAACATGAACCAACAACATCCAAATCTGAAAACACACTCTAAAAAGCTCCTACAATGTTGCAAACCAACACTCCATAGCAAAACATCCCTAGAAAACATCATAGCAAACAAAAACTTAAAGAGTAAAGGAAGCCATCACCAAAATATGCTCAATGGTAACCCTTGCAAATAGAGCTACTCCAATGTCTAGCTAGGGAGTGTCTTGCAACTTCGAAACTGAAGCCAACCTTGAGGGTTTTCATCCTCAAAGCCCAAGGTTTCTATTTGAAATCTGACATCACTTCGTTATTATAAGTTTGCATAACCAAATGAGAGCAAATGAGTATAAATATAATTTGAGACCCAAGCGTTCAAATACATTTTCCCTCCAAAGGGATGCCACCTTTGGGTAAATAAAATACTTAATTAAAATTTCACTTAAAACATCTTCCTAGGTGTGCACTTAAGTCATGCTCCAAATTTGCTTTTTAAAAATGACTTAAGTTGCTAATGCTAGGCGTGGGGGTCCAAGGTGCCTTTTTGATATTATAAATTGAACTTAAGTTGTAAATATTTCCCTTTTTAAACTCAAAGGATGGTGGAGATGCAAACTAGCAAGAATAACATGACACCAACAACTAAAATTGTCACCACTGCTAGAAATAGAATCCTATATTGAATTGCTGCCAAGACCACTGTCAGATATAACACTTACTAAAAATAACATACTGCTAAAAATAGTGTGTCCAAACTCAAAATAAGCCCAATTTGAGATGCAGCCGTGACTTCTAAAAATAGTAAGTGCTAATATAGACATTGCTAAAAATAGCAGTGACTGCCCACCAAGTATATCAGAAAACTCTCTGGAAAATTACTGCAATAACCCCCCTGAAAAGTAAACAAGAATCCTCCAAGAATCTTGGAATCCCCTAAGATGCCTTGTAGAAAGCAGTTGTTGAAAACATCATTAGGTGACTCAAAATGAAGGGTGCCCTTGGCCAATAGGAGTGCTTTTGCCTTGATGTGCACTGATTTTCCCTCCATTTTGCATGTTCTAACGATCAACAGTTGTTGTCGTTTGATGTGTCTCGTAGGTTGGCGAATAGGTTCGTTGTAAAGCTAAGATGGTGCCAGGGAGATCACCTGTAGACAAGTTTGTTCAACAACTAACATTTGGACCATCTTATTCAAGGGCACCCCTGGTCAACAAGGGCGCTTTTTCCCATGTTTGATTGTCATTTTGGATAGTACTTGCTTGTAGCATCTCCTGACTTCACTTATGTTTGCTGGTGATCAATGAATCAGGTGACCTGGCTTGACGATGTGTTGGAAAGCTAGTAGAAACACGGAAGGGATGACTGCCTTGGTGAAATTTGATGATTGCTTTTGACCTTTTGAATTCAAGGGTGCCCTTGGCCAACAGGGGCGCTTTTAGCTTGCAGTTTCATCATTTCCTTTGAAAATCTTCATTTCTTCACACTTCGCGCTTGCTGTGCATCGTGACTGATTTGATCATTGTTGTCGATGATGCGAACGCGTGCATCCTAGCAATCACCTTCATCATGTTGCGTGTACGGGCATTGGAAAAATGACTAAGGCATTTTGACAGCATAGCCTCCTCTTGGTAGCATGGCGTGCATTCTCCAGACTCAGTCAGCATTTTTCACTTTTGAAAATCTCCTTCGTCACAGAGCATCTTTTTTTGAGCACTTCTACCATGGATTCTTCGTTGAAGCTTTTGAAGCTTAGATTTCACCACCTAGTACTGGCCATTTTGCCATTAATGGTTGCAGAGGTCCTAACTTTCTTCCTGAAAAATTAAAATAGACCCACCAGAGTAAAACAAACTTTTTGGTGATTTTGACTTGACCAGTGTGATTGTGAAGTTGATTAATCCTATCAAAATTATTTTCAATCATTTCTGGGAAGGTCCTATTTTTAGGGGTTATCCTAAAAACGAGGGTTTGAAACCCTAATTTTCAAATTTTCAGAATTTTGCAAGCATCTTCCTTGACACAAACCCACAAAAGCCTATGTTCGGTTTGACCTAAAACATACTTTTGACAACATTTTCACATGATTTAGCTCAATTAAAGCAAAACGCCAAATATTTATTTTGGGTACAACACAGCGAATCCATTAGCCAGCTCAGAGGATCTATCAAATGCTGACAATCAAAGATCAAACGAACACTAAAAAGACCAAGGAGAATTTGAAAATCATCAAGTTTTTGAAGGAAAAGTGCCCTACTAGCCAGGGGCGCCCAAGATTAGGGCCTAAAATCACTTCTTAGAGTTTGCAATCCTGGGGGTTCTCCTTAGATTTGATCCAGCTTTGCAACAAATCTATCAGCAAGTTCTTCGGATTTGTCGAACGGCCACACATGGGCGCTCCATATAGCCAAGGGCACCTCGGGTTTTGAGCCCTCAGAAACAACTCTTAGGGTTTGCAAAAGGGATCATTCTCTTTAGAGTTTTGTAGGCTTTCCAAGAGTCCATCATCCAGTTCACAGAAGTTGTAAAATGCTTGGAAACGAAGATTAGACGGGAAATGTTGAAAGTAAAAGAAAATCAAGAAACTCATGAAAATCATCTTTTTCAAAAATCTAGCCATCTGGGTCTATTTAGCACAAAATTGGCCACAAAACCCACGTCTTAGACTTTTTCGAAAAATTGCCTTACTGCTTCCACTTTTTAAGGATTTCTTGCATGTTCATGAAAATATTAGTTTTTCGAAAAATCAACGATCTGGGACTCTTTAGCATACAAATGCCTACAAAACCCATATCTCACATTTTCTCCACAAAAAATTGCTTTGTAGCTTCTACCTCTGAGGGGTTCTTGCATGTTCTTGAAAAAGTCAATTTTTCAAAAAATGGATGATCTAGGTCTATTCAAAATGACATTCTCTACGAAACCCATATCTCAGATTTTTCTCCAAAAATCTGCCCCTTTTCTAAAGAAGATTCAGCAAAGCTATTTTTAGCTTTTGTGCAGAACTTGTCTGAACATATCTGTGTTCACAATCAAACTTCACAGTTTCATCATACAATACTCTTCCATTGAGAAAAATTAAGAAAAGTGTCAAAAGCATAAAGCTATAGAAGAAACAAAGGTCATCACTCCAGTTACAGAGTTGCCAAAGTTACCAATCAGTGAACTGCCAGTTGAAGCGTGCAGATATTTCTAGGAATAGAACTCAAGTGATGTCAACAGTTAACTCGAGGCCTTTTTCGAGTTTAATTGACCATCCTCTTTTCATGCATGTCTATTCTTTGGAGTTATTTATTGTACAGTTGGAGTTTTCTTTAGTTTTAGATCAGTTAACTGATGTTGTCATTCCAATTAACTGTTAGTTTACTTTTGTTTAGACATAGGAATAAAGCTTGCATATTTGCAAGACTGATTGTTAACACAAGGAGATTTTAGGGTTCTTTACTCTTGTGTTTGTGTATAAATAAGAGCAGCCTTGCTCATTATTTCTTAACTGTTGTTGCTATAGCAAAATTGTTGAGCCTTAGTTGCCTGCAAGTTTGTTATTCAGTATATGTTCAAACTTTGTTCAATGTAATTTGGTTGATCGTAAATTGTATGCTTGTCTTCTTGCTACGATCTGCTGTCCCAAACGTGTAATTGTTGTTGGAAAGCTTTGAGGAAATAAATTTTATGCCTACCTTGCTTTGATCCAAAGTCTCAAAATCTTTCAATGATATTATTTTATGTTCAACTTGTATAATCTTTATTTCAGCCTACACCTCAAAAGTACAATGTCTTTGAGGGTATTTTGAAAGCGAGTTTATTGTTTCATGTTTTACTTTTATAATCTTTATTTCATCTTTCATCCGAAAGTACAATGAGTCTTCGGGTGTGTTTTGGAAATAAGTTTTTTTAATCTTTGTGTCAATCAACCATTCCCTGTTTACTTATAAATTCTCTTGCTCTGAATTTACTTGAAAAGATAGAAGCGTCATTAGTTTAGGCTTAGTTGTAGTTGAAGTTACGAAACCAGAGAAAACCTTAGTTGCAAAGCAAAGAGTTTTATAACCTTGTGCTCTCAGTTGAGATAAAAAGATCAGAATTTAGTTTAGTATTTTTTTTCAGCATAATCAGCACAAGAGGGAGCTTCCCCTCCTAATTTGAAGAGCAGTCTAATTGTCCATAGTTGTCTATTTCCAATCTGCACTCGAGAGGTGCGAATTGAAACGCTAACTTCTTATTACATTGGAAGCACTCAAGGTATGCAAATATTTTGTTAACTTGGGTTTTGGAGATCATTGAGTTTGCATTGGAGATTTTTAATTGAGGAATTTACAAATAAGACATTGATGGACTCCTATATTGAGCCAGTTGTTCCTCTGTCATTTTTAATCAGTGATACCATCGATTTGTAGCAAGTGAGAATTTTTAGATGTCATCCAAGGCTAGTCATCTCACACATGGTTGTATGGAGGTTGTCCAATAATGCTGAGCATAAAATTCAGATTTGGCATTGATGACTATAGCTGGTCACTTGGGTTTGTGTGTACAAGGAATGATCATTTCAGTATGTGGAGTTGGAGTGATGATGCTTTTAAGGTTTTGGATCCATGAGTTCCCATGTCTATTAGAGTGCATGACAGGCTAAAGAGGGAAGTTAAAATGGTGAATTTTGGCCATATTAGAGTGGAGCAGCGAAGTCGTGGTGGAGCATTCATAAGGTTGACATGGGATCCTAGTAATGGGTCATGGATTACAGGTACAAATTGCTTGGGAACAAGCAATCTTTGGGAAGGGAGGGTTGTAGTGTCCCCAATTTTTGATTACTCACCACCGAGATAATTTAATTAATTAAGTATTAAATTTTCCTAAAATAATATTTGAGGACATTTATATTTAATTAATTAATAAAACATTAAAGTAACTTTATTATAAAAGGTGGCATAAATGAATTCGTTGTATCTCTTTGAAAAATTTATTATAGGGAATTTGGAGACCTTGGCTTTCAGGAGCTTGAGGACAGAAACCCTTGGGTTCGAGGATTGGATGAAAACCCAAATCCTTTGCAGGTGAATCTTTTGCAAGGTTCGCATTGTGCTTCATTGTTGAGCTGATCGATTTTGAGAAATTTGTGAAATCTTTCATAGAAGACAAATTTTAGGGTTTCATTTGGTATCTAGGTGAAGGTTTTTTGAATAAATGTGTCCAGGCATATTTTATGAATTAATAATTGCTATGTCTCAAAATGAGTACAGTATTTTGATTTTAGTGTTGGAGGTTTGATACCATCTTGGGCGATGTAGCCAGTTTAGTTATTGATGGGTCGTTTGTGGTCGGGAATCCATATATATATATCAAAACTTTAAAAGAGCTCATGTTTTGAAGTTGCCAAATATTATCCTTATCTGGAAGAAGGACGAGGTATGTGTGAATATTGGTTCCATATTAGAAAGAGAATTGCGCTAGCTAGAAGTGTCGACTCCTTAGTAGCTATTGCGAACCCTCATATTGTTAGTGCCAACTATGTGGTTTGATGGTAAGGAACAATAAACATTCACGATAGAGCACGTATATCAACTTGGACAATTTACCTGGCATTGCCTTCGTTATCATTTTCGATCCATTAAGTTATTGTGGGTCAATTCAAAGATCCCTATAAGAAGGCAATATGAATCGATACACAATGTGGAGTCAGTTGCCAGATCTTTGTAGTTACATGGAAGGAATGAGCATATGAGCTAAGGAGGTTGATGTGTTAAGGAGATTGACATGGTGTCTAGTATACCTTAAGCGTAGATATCATATAAGACAAAAAATATTCCTTTGAAGGTTATGTTAGCCATGGCTATTAAAGCCCAATGTAGTCGAATGAAGTAGCATGGAACATTTTAGGGTTACCATATTAGAGATACAAGAATCAAAAAGCATTGTTGATAATAACCGCCAGTCTTTGAAGTGATGTGGGAGCTAAGGGGGTGTATACACTATATCTGAGGATTGCATTCATAGTCAATAATTGGCGCCAATTGAAGACTATGGGAAAGTTTGTATAAACAAGGTGTGAAGACAATTTGTGTATATGTGAAGCAGCGATGGGCAATGTAACATTATTCTAAGCTGGCAATATAGTCAAATAGCAATGCTGAGTACCTTATCATTAAGGGAGTTATATTTTGTGAATTGAATATCAGATGAATGCAAGAGTTGTCTACCTGGAAAGTTCACACCAGTCAATATAAAGAGGTCAAAAAATTAACATATTTTGTATATGTCTGTTATTGATGAAAATATACTCAATGGTTTATGTATAAGTTATATGTAGGCATGACAGTTTTGCATATGCAAGTTGTAATGAAAATATATTCAGGCATTCACACATTTTTATAGACATATATCTATATAACAGTAGAAATATCAAGGTTCAAATCTAGAAAGGTGTCGAAAAAGATAACTGTGGAAACTTAGATTTATCGTCATGGAATACAGAAAGGAAACTATAAGAAGCTTAGGGGATTGTGAGTTGTTTGACAAAATGCATGCATTGTCAAACATATAAAAAAATCGAAAAGCTTCTCGGTCAAGAATCTTATAAGACACATGCATAAATAGGAAAAAATGAGCTCATTTTGCATTTCTATCTATGTTACCGAATCGTGGGTTTGAGGGCAATGTTCTAGAGACGTTTCGATTCCGAAATGGAATTGGGTATGAATCACTTTGGAATCGCACAGGAAATGGATTTTTCCTTGTGGGTACGATTCCAAATTCGTGTGTCGTTTCTAGTCGATTATGCCACTGACGTGGTGTTTCAAAAGCATTTTTGAGACCGATTCCAGTTTTTGGTTTGACTTTTACATCAAACAACGCAATTTTTTAGGGAAAATCTATCGACTTAAACACTCATTTCGCTTTTACTTCGTTTCATTTGCTCTTGCATTCACTGTTTCCTTTCATTCACATAAAAACGCGACCTGCAAAAACTGAAACACTGCTCGACCTTGCAAAAACACGACATGACCAGTAGGAGGAAGAACAAAGACATGATCAGGAGAAGAAAATGCAATGGCAACCCTGCACAAGAAAACAAGGCCAGAAAGGAAAATGCCCAAGGTAGGGTTTTATTTTTTATTTTCGTTTATTTTCTTTTTTTCTCCAAAGTCCAATGCGAAATTTGCTTGAATTTTGTTTATTTATAAGTCTCAAGTCCGAGTCACATAGAAATTACAATTTTTTAAATTTTTTAGATATTTATAATTTTTTAGATATCATGTAATTTGTAAACAATAAATACTTTATAGTTTATTTTGATTTACATTTTTTAATGTTTTGGTCTTTTTTTTTATAATTTTAAAGATATATAAATTTTACATATTTCATAATATTAAATTATTAATATATAATAATTTTAATTAATATTTATAATTTTTAAAATCTAATTTTAAATATTTTTAATTTCATAATATAAGTATATATAATTTATTATTTAATATTTTACTTATAATTTTACATATTTTTAAAATATAATATTCATATATTATAATTATATAATTTAAAAATTTATTATTTAATGTTTAGGTTTACAATTTAACATTTTACATAATAAGTTTCTTATTTAATTAATTAATTTAATCAAATTTTTCTTAACAATTTTTAAATTTGAAATTGCTACTTGTAGGTTTGTTGCACTATAGTCTACAGATTGTTTCCATTTTCTAAATATCATGGCAGACAGTTGAACTTCCATGGGCAATACTAATCCCTCATTCAAATTTGACCCAGCTTCACCGCTATGGAGACATGTAGAAACAGTAGAGCAAGTTCCAGGTGGGGGGACATGTGTTTGGATATGCACTGGGTGTGAAAAGAAACACACTAGTTCCTACAGCCGGGTGAAAGCGCATTTGTGTGGAGTTACTGGGAAGGGAATTAAACCATGTCCAAGAAAAAATAAAGTACCTATACCACCTCACATAATAGCAGGATATATTGTGGAGCAAGAGGAAGTAGATGCAAGGGTTCAAAATAGAATGTGGCATCCATTGAGTACAGGAAGGGGCTCAAAGATGCCATCTACTTCATCTCACACACATATTGGTCGTCCTGACATTGTAGTAGAAAGCCATCCATTTTTTAGAGCAAATGAAGTTGAAAATGTCAATGAGGCTAATGTTTCGAAGAGAGCAAAGGGGCCGTTGGAGAAGGCATTTAATAATGATGCAAAATAGCTTGTTGGCCAAGCCATTGGAAGATGCCTCTAGGCAAATGGTATCTCTTTCAATGTTGTTTGATCACGTTATTGGAAAGACATGATAAGAAAAGCAAATGAAGCTCCAAAGGGGTACACAAGCCCAGGTTATGAGAAGGTGCGTACCACTATATTGTCAAAGGAGGTAAAACATATAGAAGATGCATTATATCCAGTGTTCCACGGGGTTTCGGGGATGGGGACGCTAGGGGATGTATTTCGGGGAAGCGGGGACGAGGGGTCTAATTTTGGGGGCGGCAGGGGGATGGCGAGGGAATGGTGGCGGGGGGGCGGGGGGGGGAGTAGGGTGCTGAAATACATATAGTACTTGAAAAAATAGTTATAAAAAAATTTATAAGTAAAAGAATTATACATCTTGGAGGCAACTAGGAGTCCCCTAGATGTCTTGAGGAAACCCCAATGTCCTCGAAGTCCTAGCAGTGGCTTGGAGACGACACTGGTGGTGGGATGTTGGCGCCAGTGGTAAGCTGGTGGGGGGATGTCCCCCCCAAGTTCCCAATTCTTCGAGATGTCCCCGTCTAGGAAACGTGGGGGTTTTTTTTTGGGGGGGGGGGGGGATGCGTCCCCGTGGAACACTGATTATATCCCATCAAAGCCTCGTGGAAAGAAACAGGTGTCTATTATTTCTGATGGGTGGAAGGATGCAAGAAATAGACCATTGATTAATTTGATTGCAGTGCGCCCTAATGGGGAAATGTTTCTAATGGCTGTGGATTGTGAGGGGCAGGTACAGGATGCACAATATATTGCTGATATCCTTATACAGTGCATTAATGAAGTGGTGACTCAAAATGTTGTCCAAGTTGTAACGAACAATGCGAAGAATTGTAGAGCTGCTGGTATGATAGTTGAGTCACAATTCCGACATATATTTTGGACACCTTATGTCGTGCATTCCCTCAACCTCATGCTACAGAAGTTGGGTACAAAAATAGATTGGATCAAACAAATCTATGCTGAAGTTGAAGAGATCCAAATGTTCATAACAAATCACCACATGTCGCAAGCTATCTTTAGATCATTCTAACGACTAGAGCTGCTGAAGGTAACTCAAACTTCAAACATTGCATTTTTTTAAGGTTATGTTTTACTTCAATAATTTATTTAGAATATATATATATATATTTATATTGATTTTAATTATTTACTTTTTATTTTCAAATAGGTGGCTAAGACCAGATTTGCGTCCAACATAATCGTCTTGAGATGACTTGTGAAGGTGCGAGAGGCACTTTCTGCTATGGTTATTAGCCAATCATGGTCTATATGGAGGCAATCAAACAGTGAGAGGGCAGCAAATATAAAACATAAGATTCTAGATGACATTTGGTGGGATCGGGCGAAATATCTTCTTGCTTTCACCGAGCCCATATTGAGCATGATATGCTCTATTGACATGGATAAGCCATGCTTGGGGGAGGTTTATGATGGCATTGACTCAATGATTGAGAAGATGAAAAGCATCATATGTGAAAAAGAGCAAGATCCTAAAGAAACCTTCTTCAAAGAGGTGCATGCGATTTGTGTTGAACGGTGGAACAAAATGACCACTCCACTCCATCTTCTTGCCTTTGTGTTGACTCCCAAATTTTACAGCCCCCAAGTCCTTGCTATACCAAATACATTGCCACCATACCATGATACAGAAGTCAACGAAGGGTTTAGGAAAGCTCTTGTTAAACTCTTCCTTGATACTGAGATGGAAGATGTAGTTTCAAGTGAATTTGCTAGCTTTTGTGACTCTAATAATCAAAGTCCTTTTGCTATCCGTGACAAATATAAGAAGGATGCTCACTCTTGGTGGTACCTCAATGGCTGCAAGATGCCACACCTCCAAGTTCTTGCAATAAAAGTCTTATCTCAAGTAAATTTTAACTTTTTAAGTTTTATCATTTAAAAATTTAAAACTAAAATGCGTTATTTTCAAATTTGAAGTTTGATTTACAATTTTTTTAATTTAACAACTCTAATGAGAGCTCCCTTTGCTTCAATAGGTTGCTAGTTCTTCTTCAACTGAGTGGAATTGGAGTACATACTCCTTCATCCACTCAATCAAGCGCAATCGATTAGCATCACACAAAGCAGAGGAGTTAGTTTATGTTCATTCCAACTTGCGCCTTCTTACTCACAAAGAGGATGAGTACAAAGAAGGGGCAGCAAAGATGTGGGATGTAGAACCGGAATGAGCTGGCCTAGATCTTTCTTTGGCTGCAATTGCACAATCTTCTTCAATTTTTGTGGAGTCAAGTAGTCAACATACTTTTAGTGCAAGTGCTAATGTGGTTCCATCATCTAATGTTAATGTTGATGATGATCTTAGTCTTGATGATGAGCAATTTGATGCAATTGCAGATTAGTGAATTGGTTACTATTTGTATTTTTTAAATATTAAACAATGATTATCTATCATGACATTCAAGTTTGATCCTTTTGATATTGAAAACTGAATTTAAATTAGTATATTATGTTTCAAAAATTGAAATTTGTCATGGTTTTGTTTATCATATGTATTGGTATATGACATTTTAAACTTAATTTTGTTTCTAGGTTGCATATATATATATACATATTTGTACAGACGTACCCGATTCTATATCCAATCCCCCAAATTTTTTTGTTGTACCCACATACCCGTACTCGTGCCCGTACCCAATTCGGTAACTTAGATTTCTATCATTGGTAAACTCTCTTCCTAGACATGTGGCTTAGCTAGCTGATAAATAGTAGTTTGGATGTAAAAAATATCATGTTCTCTATTTTATGTTAGAGGACAGCTTTGCTCACTTTTCTCATATCTTCTGTAAGATTGTTGAGTTATAAGCTAAGCAAATTTTTGCTAATGCATTTATGGATTATGAATCTTTGAGCTGTTTAGTAGTAGGCTTTCTGCCATATCAAGCATGGACTTTAGGGGTGTGACTCTAAACCACACATTTTTTCCATAAAATGCCTGTACTTTATCGTATTACTAATTTAAACTAGAGAATATTTATTTTAAAAATGAGTTTTCTTTTCCTTATTTTATCATTACATTGCCATCATATATTTTGTTTTTTCTAATGTGCAAGTTACTATTTCCATGTGCATATAGGGTGCAGCAATTGATCGGATATTGGGGGAAATTGTACATAGTAAATCAATGACAACTCCAATTGATTTCGTTCTTTGCATTGGCCATTTTTTGGGAAAGGTATGTATATTTGATAAAAATCCATGATTCAGATGGTTTTAGTTGTATATTGTTGCTACTAGAATCGCATTAAATATGTACACCTGCACCCTTGTGGATATTTTAACAAACATTAACTTCTTGCTGTTTTCTTGAAGCAAGGTAAAGAAAATGCTTGAGAAATCAGTATAATTTCTCTGTCAACCCAAAGAACATCACAAATGCATATCTACCTATTATTTATGCATGCATTACCTTCAGCTCCTCTTGTCCCTCTTTGCACTTGAAACATGCATACATCCTAATAATAATAAATTAATGATCTAATTTCATTCTCAAATTGAACTTTGCTTGAATATTCTGTCATCTGCTGATAGTTTTAGCTTCAAAATCTGTACCTCTATAATCAATACATCCCTACCTGATACCCTTTTTTACAACTCAAGTTATAAACCTGTTCTCTCTGTTGTCAAAGCATTTATTTCTGTAAGTGCATGATAGTATTTTCTTGGAAGATTTTTGCCATTATACGTACTGTCATGAAGTGTAAAAAATTCTTATTGCATCTACTTATACACCTAACAAGTTACGTAAGGGTAGGCCAGCCTATTAAGGCACCAACTCCAACACATGTAGCATACAAATTGGACAATCCAATGGTATACCACAATCAACAATACCTCAAAGGTGCCTAATGAGATGGTTTTGATACTCTAAACATATAACCTAAAACATAACTTGGATGGCGAAATGAAGGTGGAATTAACAAGCCAACCTTTTGAAAGAAAAAAATCTTAGCCTCTCTGCTGAGCACAGCTCTCAAAATCGTGGCCACTCTTGCAACCAATGAATCTTTGCACAAGGCATAAGAAATCTTAAAAAGAAACCAGACTCATGAATGTAAACTGTATGCAGTACCACAATTTATTCTCATCTATTCTCTACCTTAGAGGGAGACAATCATGTTGCTCCATACATGGCCTAGCATTGGGACTAGATCAAAATAGAAGGAACCTACACTTTCCACATAAATGATAAATATATCCTGATTTTTATCAAGGAATAAAAGCCTATTGAGAAAAAATGCTCTATAGGAACCATCATGTTTTAGTCTCGTCCTCCATAACCACAACATTCTTCCCCAGAAGGTAGGAATTTCACATGTCAAATTATCCTAGTAGATGAGAACAACCTCATTCAAAATGGTGAGATCACAATACTCATCAACTAGGGTCTTAAGTGATTGAGCAAAACCTCAAGTAACTTCATCATCTTTTGGAGGGTTTTCAACTAGCAAGGAGTACTCCAAAAATGCAAAACAATTCTCTTCCGCCCATAATGAGCCAAATAACATACATTGAAGTTGTTTGAATCCAAACAAAGGTTCAATCAATCCATGCTTTCAAGATTGTGCAAAAGCTCAAAATGTTGAAACATCTAAAGATTGTGCCCAAAACATAAAACAAGTCAGTAGAAACCAATTATACATAATGACAATAACATTGAATTAAATGTAAATCACATACCGAGTCTGTCACTACTTGGTCCCTGCTATAACAGAGAATTCAAAATTTTGGGCCTGACTCTGCACAAGAAGTTGATCACTGCATACTCCATGCCATGCTGAAGAAATGATAACCATTGCTATAATGTTCAAGCTGACTATGAATTGGACAAGAACTCAATCACTAAATACTCGTTGCAATGCAAAATGAAGTAATGTCAGTTGCCAAAATGTTGGAACTGACTGTGTGTTGTAAAGCAAGACAATCACTGAATACTCCATGCAATGTGCATATGCTCCCAAACCAACACAATATCATGATGTGGGCATAAACCCTCGAGAAAAATGCCAAAAATATGCCATTGATAAAAGTGATGATGGGAAAAATACTGAGCCCAGTTGTGATCAAAGCACCATCTTGACCACCAAAAGTTGCCAGCCACATGCATAAGTTCCCAAAACATGTACAATCCACAGATTCATGCCAAAGGATTGAGGCAAAGCACCAAAATACCATCCACAATATCTATCATGAGACCCCAGGCTCAATCCTTACAACCCTTTTAATATAATTGGCTTCCAACATTCTTTCAATGTAACTTTAATGCCCGTCTGCATTCTGTTTTCTTTTGTTTATGAGCCTGTATGAGAAGATGCTGTATCAGAAACATGGCTGTGTTCCATGCTGTTGTAATACTCTTTTAATATATTTTAGGCATTGATGCCTTTAATCCAAAAATAAAAAATCAACATAATAATGATGACTTCATGGGATGATGGCCTACACACACATGGTTATCCATTCATCAAATGCGCTAGAAATCCCATCAATGATGAAACCCAAATGTCCCCATCCAGAACAGTGCTGCCTTCGTGATTTCTGGTTTCATCACCCCAATGAAATCACATCGATCTTTGACTGAATTAAGATAACTATAGCAACCTCCAAATGCTGATAAAAATACTACTACTGCAAAGAGTTTTGAATGGTTCAAAACGAGTTCAAAAGGATTTCATATGACAATTATGGCCATTTGAAAGCTCAGGTAACAATATCCAATTTTGCACCTTACCACAAAAAGTTCAAAATTAAAACAACCACAAACTTGAGTTTGAAAATTGGCAGGAAATCAATTGATCAAGTCACTTGCAACACCTGATCCACTGACCACAGACAGTTTTCCTTGCTGACTACATGTTAACAGGACTGCTTTGTTGATGTGGCTTTGCCCCGTGAATTTCACTCCAAATTCAAAATTTGAAGGTAACTTGTAATTGAATGTCGAACATCTTATAGTAAATTGCTCATCAAATCGCCAACTATCCATCAAACTGTCCCTAGGCCAACAACAATTTGTCATGCTTCTAGCCTCTTGCTCCACTAGACTCAAACTACTAGCTACCTAGCACTGAAGTACTACCAAACTTCGAAGGCTAATTTGAAGTGCAAAATTGGTGAATTTCCAAAAAATAAAGTTTCTTCAACAATTTTTTACAGGAGTCCATCAATACAATTAGATCTGAGATATGTTGCACTTGGACAGGGGCTCCTTTAGAAACCTTATTTTAACCAAAAGATTCTTGCACCAGGGAGCTCCCTGAAACCAGTTCTCTTTTAAGAAGGTTTTACTTTTTCTAAAATTTGCATGGAGTTGAGATACATACTTAGAATTAGAAACTATATTTTAACCAAAAAATTCTTGCACTGGGGAGCTCCATAAAACCGGTTCTCTTTTAACAAGGTTCTACTTTTCTAAAATTTGCATGGAGTTGAGACCCATACTGAGAAAATGGAATTTTCCAACAATCTTTTTGGACTAACATTCAAACACCCACATGACCTGCCACTAGCCACCTAGCACTGAAGCACTACCAAACTTTCACCAAATGCTCCTTTAACAATTTTTTACAGGAACCCATCAATACAATCAGATCTGAGATATGTCACACACAGACAGGGGCTCCTTTAGAAACCATACTTCTAACCAATAAATTCTTGTACCAGCAAGCTCCATGAAACCAATTCTTTTCAAAATAAGGTTCTACTTTCTCCGAAATTTGCATGGAATTGAGATAACACGTTCAGAAAATGACAAAATGCCCTTTTCCTACAATCTTATCTGATCTCTTTGGAAAAGGCAACTTTAATAAAGAGATGATTGCAACCCATCACCTTGTGTAATATTGACATTCTGTGCAGCTTCACAATGGCAAAAGACCAAAACCTAAGGAGTTTCAATCCATAGGCTCTGATAATAAATGGAGAATATAACTATAGAATATGATATGATATGAAAAATGGATTGTAAATTTAATTCATAAG
Organism: Sequoia sempervirens; assembly: GCA_007258455.2. Lineage (NCBI taxonomy): Eukaryota > Viridiplantae > Streptophyta > Pinopsida > Cupressales > Cupressaceae > Sequoia > Sequoia sempervirens. The sequence goes on along the minus strand of VDFB02207698.1, from coordinate 62,404 downwards.
GTAGGAGGGCTTTGCCTGTTCGGCAAGCTGTTATTGTTGAGAAGACAAAAGGTTGATAAATTATATTATGAAACTAAATAGGAAATACAAAAGAATTGATATGCAGAATTTGCTTTTCTAACAAACTCCCACTTTTCAGTAGATATAGAGTTGTTGATTCTTTAGAAAACTCAAGTGGCCTATAAATTACAGTGACTTGCTCAGTAAACTAAAATTGATTGTAAAAGTGTCTCAACTGTAATATAAAAAAGTTTCAATGAAATGTTTAAATGTAAAAACCATAATGAACTAAAACAACATTTCAATTTTCAGCTGATAATTATGGTGGTCCTTGAGGGCCTGTCTCCTAATAAAAAACATGTAAAACTGAAACGCAAAAGCAGAAGTTTAAACGTCATCCAAATTTTGCAAGCCCACAGTAAAAGAAATTATTGCCCTCTTGGTTTTCGATGTTGATAAGTGACAAGCCATGGCCCTTGGTCCTGAACTTTGTCCTCCAGGAATAGGTATGTAATCAGCCTAAGGTTGAAGTTGAAGAGTGTTTCTGATGCATGTAGGTCTTTGCTACTGGTGTAATGAAAACATTTGAAGATTACGTTATTAAGGTGGAGACTTCTTGTTGGAAATATTCCAAGTCTGGGCATTTTCTAAGGGGGACTGGGGATATTAGAGATGGAAACAATTTTTCAACTAGCAGCCAGGTGAGCTGGCTGCCTGTAGCTAGGGTTAGTGTTGCATGACAACCAATACCATGTTGAAAAGAAGCATGGCCTTTCATGCTATGTTTATACAAACTCAACCTGCTTAGGATAAGGTCCAGGATTTTAAATATGCAAGAAACCACTAGAAACACGGACCAGATGCTACAAAACTGTATCCAAGTGTCATGAAAAAGAAAAACTTCACATCTATAAGCTTTCTCCCTTGGAGATTATTTCACCCTTTTGTCTTCATACTCTCATGTGTGTTCTCTCACTCATCTTCCATATTTCACCTTATTTATTTTCTTAAAGAAATATGGTAATATTACATCTCCCTCGATTCTGATTTTCAGATTAAGTTTAACTCTAATTGAATGGCATGCACAGCAGCTTATTTTTTCTATTTTTTAATTACTCAAATTATGAAAATAACTAAAAATACTAACTTAAGAAGTTAAGATAACCTAACTACCTTAATAAATTTAACATTGTGGGTACATGATCACACCAACAAATCTCCTGTCTTTTTGCAATAAAAAGTAGGCTGCCTTCTGCTAACAAAATATTTACAGCAGTAAATATTTTAAGAAATGTTGTTTTATCTGAAAATTCTATGTTTGATTTTATCCCTTTTCTTTTGCAATAACTGAAGATTACCGTTTTTCCTGCCATGTTTATTCTTAAAGATGATAACTATGGATAAATGATGGAATATGCTTTGATGAGCAAAATGAGTTTGTCGTGTAATTTATCCAACTTTCAGGATGAAGACATCTATACATTCTTTGAGCCAGAACTTCCCTCTAGGACAGAAGTAACTACTACAAAGGTAATTGATAATAAGGCCCCTATGGAAAGGAAAGTAGGAACAAAATCCAACCCTGGGAAAGGAAGCAATAAAGGGGCACGAGGCAAAGCTCATCCACTATCACCAGATAAAAAAGGAACACAGCTTAGAGGCAGTGGCACCAAAGATTGGAGGATACAAGATGAGAATGTTAGCTGCCATGAAGGTTCTTCTGTGCTAGATTTGAAGGGGGAGAACTATTTTTCCTGTGCAGTAGGTCGGAACCGTTCTACTGCTCGCTATTCTCTTTCATCCTCAGAGGAAGTTGTCACTTTTCTGAGAGCCATGGCAAAGAATTATACAGAGAGTAGTGGTGTCCAAAAGAGTAATTTACGGTCACAGAAGAGAGTCTCAAAGGGCTCTTGATGGTGATATCAGTTCATGAAGCAAGTTATGGAACATTTGCATTTTATCCTAAAACTAATGCTCAGGGTTCCCAGAAAATGTTCACCACAGACAACACAGAACTGAAGCAGAGAGATTTACCAATCGACGCCCCATTGACCAAATACAGCTGCATTTTCTGTTAGAAAATTGTGATAATTCATACATCAGATAAATTGTATCATATACTGGGTGATGTAGTATTTGGTATTCTAATGGATTGTTCCAACTCAATGATAAGCAATGCTTTTCATTTTGTTATTATTTTTCTGATTATCAAAATGGCCTTAATGAAATGCTGTGTTTTGGTCAAATTTTCCCATGTTTTCTACAGCAAGATTATTTTTTTGTAAATCAATCTTAAGCCATACTGTTCATTTTGATATTCTAATTCAAATGCAGCAATAGCCTTAATGAAATAATGCTTTTTGTGTCAATTTCTCCCACGATCTTTGCAATCACCATAAATGTTCAGTTTTTATGTTAAAGAAAGTGACTAAAAGTGCAAAACAGATGCTCTAATCAAGTGATGCTTAAAATTCATGTTCCTTTCGTAAATGTCTACTTTATACTAGCTGAAACTCTGAGATTCTTTGTCCAGTCCTTTTCAATTTTCTTGCTTCAGTTACAGAGAATTCCAGACTCTAGAGGAATCTCCGCAAAATGTTGGAGGAGTATCTAACTTGGAGGAATCTCTGTAAAGTGTCGGAGGAGCATCTAACTTTCAGGGATATGGATGTGCATAGAAAAAAAAATAAAAAAAAATACATGTAGTTACAAAGGAATATTCCAAATGCTGGAGGAATTTCAGCAAAATGTCGGAGAGGCATCTAACTTTGAACAATATGGATATGTGTGGTAAGAAAAAATGAAAATTAACAAAATAACCATTTCACACATTTCTTTTTATATTAATTGTAGCTTATCAATAGATTACAGCTGTCACCTTTTAATTGCATATAACACCTAACAGGGCATCTGATTTTGCTGCTGATTTATACAGTATTAACAGCAGATTGCTTTTTATACACCATAGGTAATAGACTATACAAATTTATACAAGAGGATTTGTATGCTGTTCATAATACACTATACCAAAATATTTTCATCTTACATATTCCTGCTCTTGCATTTTGAACCTGCAGTTGTATTTTCTCTGAAATTTCATGTACTCCTCCCTGAATGGTATGTTATCCTTAGGGTTGAGAGACCAGCTTCTCGTGCATAGGACCTCTTCTTTGTTGATCTCGCCCTTTGCATTCTTTTCCTGCTTAAGAGTCTTGTCTTTTGATATCCTGGTAGTCACCGTCACCTACATAGCAATAGAAAAATATATGAGTCTCCTTAAGTGCTCTCTTTTTCCTTTGATATTTCTCCTCATTCCTAGCTTTCCAAATAAACCATAGTATTTCAATAGATTTCCCAATTTCTCAATTTGCCCAAATAGAATTTTCATGTTTGTTTATAGAGTTTAAATTCCCCCAACCAATTAGATCTGCACAAAACATTAGCCAAATTCCATTTGCATAGAGACATTCAAAGAAAATATGAGCAATAGATTCAGGTTGTTTACATACTGTACAAATTTCTGCATTGTTAGCAGATGAGGCAAGAGGTAATTTTTGAATCAACAACATTCATTTAAAACAAGCCTTTTTAGGTTCAATAATGCTTTTCCAATTCCATTGGAATTTTTTTTTCCAGACTTCCCCACTTTCTCTTAAGTTTCAATATTTGTTAACATGCTCAATGATACAGTTGGAAAAACTAAATGTATTGTAGATCTTTTTGGGATTTAGTGTACCTACCTTAGTATCATCCTCCCATTTGAAACAGTTCATATTTATTCCTCACTGATTATCACAGCAGGTGTTATTTATTGATATTTTCCAATTTTTGCAGGACTCCTTGAGAATTGTGTATGTTCTCCAATGAGAATTAGGAAGATCAAACTCATTTCTTATTGCTTCCCATGCTTTTAACTGATCATTATCAATTATGTCTAGGAAACATTTGATGCCTTTTTTTGCCTAGGCCTTGGCTAAGCACCCTTGTAAAAGAGCTAGATGTTTATCTTTATGTATTATTTTGGCCTAAGTTACCCCGTTTGCAATCTTTGTTTTAACTTGTTCCCATGCTTTCCATATTGTTTTGAAAATTAGTAAACCGTTGGGAGAGACTGGGAAGTCTCCAAAAAGTAGATCACATATAGGGACAACTTTACAAGATTTGGCTTTTTTGGGGGTCACATTTACTATATTTTCCCTAGTAAGAACTTTCCATGATTTAGTCCCTTCATCAGAGTTAATTATCCATTTGACAGCTAGAGCCATACCATGTCTTTTAAGGTCTTTCAATCCTAAACCACCACATTGTTCATCCATGCAACACCATTCCCAGTTCACTGCATGTTTCTTTTCTTTCCTTTACTATTTGACCATAGAAAATGCCTTATCTTTTTTTGCACTTCCTCAAGCTGTTAACTACAAAAGAGCCAAATCGAGGAGTAGTAAATTGTATAGGAAGAAAGGATTTTTTGGCAAACTTGAAATCTTCCCACCAGGGACAAATATGGCTTGTTCTAGCTATCAAGCTTCTTTTCAACCTTTCCTTTGACATAGTCCCACATGTTTTTCAAGCATGGGTTGATTGCAAAGGGTATTCCTAAATAATGCACTTGAGTATTTGTCCCACCCCATTGAATCTTTAATCTATTCAACCAATCGGGGGGAGTGGGTGGCGGTGCAATTCTTCCAACTTAATAGCATTGATTTAGATTTTGGAATTTTTGCCCCCAAGGTATCACAGAAGATACCCAAGTTCTTAATTAGATGATTGACATTTTCTTCTTCCAACTTAACAAAGATTGTTGTGTCATCAACAAAATGGATATTTAATTTGGCCTACAAACCCCATATGGCTGCTTTTTAGTAGTTAGTTTGGTTATTGTTTTTAGGGTGTGAATAGTGTTGTTTCCCAGTCTATCTTGTATCTTGTTGTTTTAGCTCCTTTTGTTACTATGGGATCAAGGCTTTTCCCTTCTTATATAATAAAAAACAAAGTGGATATTTAATAGTTCAACCCATTAGGCAAAGTTAGCCTTTTAACTTTAGGGCTAATTGTGCAATCCCTAAGAAGATAGTATAAGGCATCAACTACAATAACAAACAAGGCTGGTGCAAAGTGGCAACCTTGCCTTATTGATCTACCTAGAGTGATCTGATTAGTTAACTCACCATTTACTTCCACTTGGGTTAAGGCATCTTTTAACAAGGTTTTGACCATACTGCATAATCTAGTTGGGAACCCAAATGCTCCTAGGGCCATTATGAGAAAAGGCCATTCCACTTTGTCATATGCTTTCTCAAAGTCTAGCAGAAGCAACCCCACATCTTGATTAGAGCTTTTGCCCCGATCCATCCCCTCCTAGCTAGTAATAAGATTTTCAAGAATATACCTTTGATAAAAATTGGTTTGAGTATAGCTTATAATCTCTGGGAGCAGGTCTCTTAATCTTTGAGCTAAAAGTTTGGCCAAGATCTTGTAGGAGACATTTAATAAGGTTATTGGTCTCCAATTTTTAATTAGTCGTCACCATTTTTAGGAATAAGCTTAATAATTCTTTTATTTTGTTGTACCCCAAAATTAAAATTTTTGTTACACTTAGGCATTTTGAAGAAATGAGAAAGTCTTGTCAAATTTGTCAAAAAGGTCAAAATTGGGGTTTGCATGTCTTGCATGAGGGGTAAAAATGTGAAATTCCCAAAATTTGACAATCTGGGTCTACTCAGAGCGACCTAATCTACAAAACCCAGATCTCAATTTTTCATCCCTACTTTTTAGGAAAATTGTTATTTTTAGAATTTTTTTGAAAATAGTAAATTTTTTCTGGGTTTTGTACGAAATGGATACTAGCAAAAATTTCTAAAAATAAAAAGTTTGTCCAGCAGGATCCAAACTGATTTTGATTGGCTCAAAATCCTTACATATTACGTTGGTGCAGTCAGAATCTCAAAATAATCAGTTTTTCCCTAGTGGGTCTATTTTGTTTTTTCAAAGCATTTGAGGAGCTCTGAAGTCATCAATGGAGGTTAGTTCGCTGCTAGGCGTCAAATTCAACATCTGAGCGCTAAACGGAAAATGAGTTGAAGAGCATGCACAAAGAACGAGGAAGAAGGTGAAAACTGTGGAAATTCGACTAACTCTGCTTGACATGGGTGCCCCAAGAGGAGATAGGTGCCCATCTTTTTAGGGCATCAAATGATGAAATTAGGGTTTGAACCTCTAGGCAAAGTTGTTCAAAATCCTCCCAGCTCCGTAGCGAGTCTAGCGGTGCAGTCATCAGATCATTTAGCCACACAGAATTTGAAGTCAAAAATAGGGTTTTCAACCAGAAGATGAAGTGAATCATGAAAATAATGGAAAATTTTCTAAGTCTAGAAGTTTTCAGTGCCCTAGGTGCCTAGGGGTGCCTAGTCTTTTGGAAGGGAAAATCCAGCAATTAGGGTTTGCAATTGAGCTTAGTCTCTTCAGAATTCAATCAACTTTGCAACGGTTGTCTTCGTCAAAGCATTTGACTTGTCGTTCTCCGAAAAATCTAGTTCGAGCTGAAAGTATGGAATAACGGTTCAAATGTGAAGATGAAAATCAAGAAATATATTCTAAGTTTGAAGCAAATGGGGGACCCTAGAAGAGAAAGGCACTGATGATTTCGAGAGCCCAAACGAATGATTTTGCCAGTGAAGCCTCCAAGATCACTTCCTTAGAACTGATTAGGCTTTCCAACGAGATCACCAACACATCAATTGGAGTTGGCAGTCACTAGATGCAGCAGGCGGAACAGAGAATCTGACAAGAGTCAAATTCAAAAGCAAGAAGAAAATATAGAAAAATGGCTCTGGTGAAATTGGGCGCCCCTGGGGAGAATAGGCGCCCAAGCTTTTGAAGCTTGAAATGAGGGAATTTACAGTTGTAGTCTCCAGGATCACCTCATCTGATTCAGCTAAGCTATCCAATGAAGTAGTCAGTCGGCCAATTTGATCAGCGTAGCTCCCAGAATCAGGATTTCATTAGAAGATCAAAGGGAAAAGGAAGAACTTGAAAATCAGAATAATGGCTAACTCTGGACAAAATGGGTGCCCTTGGAGGAAATAGGCTCCCATGATTTTGAAGGTCTAAACGAAGTTTCTAGTTGAAGATGCCTCCAGAATGATCTTTCCAAATTCAATCGAGCTTCACGATGAATCATTCAGCTCGTCCATCGGATCAACTGAACATCCAAAAATCAGGATCAAACTAGGGTGAAAATGGAAGAAAAGTTGAAAAACTAAAAAAAAAAGGCTAATTCTAAAGCAAATGGGCGCCCCTCGCCAAGAAAGGCACCCAACTTTCAATTGCCTTAGTGAAATTTTCAAAATTTTCAAAAATTTGAAAATTGTGAGATGAAGGGAATGTCCAAGTTCATTGAACAGGCCAATTTTAGGGTTTTTTGAAGATTAAAGCAAAAAAAGTAGATCTATTTCAAGCCCTAAATCTATTTAAGACATCTCTTCCTTTCAATTCTCATCATTATTGCAGGTGGCGTTCAAAGGAGAAAAGTGGAGCAACGGATTTGAAGTTATATTTCATGATTCAAGAACTCAAGTTTGTTGATTCTTCATCAAAATTTTCAGACCAACAGCATAAGACCTTGCTTTTTCATTTTTTTTAATCCAGAAGATCAAATTTTTGAAGGATAAGGTCAAAGATTCTAATTTTCAGCCATCTGGGTTTCTTCATTTCATTCTTTTGAAATTTTTTTAAAGATTTTTGTCAAGCTGCAGCAGCTGCTTTTTCCTTGCATGTCAGTGAAATCATCAGAGTTTTAAATTTTTGATCATTTGGGTCATTTCAAAATAGTCTTCTGAAGAAAACCCATATCACAGCTTTTATCCAAATTCTAAGGTTGGCTGCTTTTTCAATCAGCCTTAAGTGTTTTTCAAATCTAATCAACTGGGTTCATTCCGAATTGTATTCCGAACAAAACCCAGGTGCCAACTTTTTTCATGAAAAATTGAAGAAATTAGGGTTTGCTACTATTTTAATCTAAATTCAAAATTTTAAAAAACGGACGATCTGGGTTGTCTTGCAACAAAATTCTGAGCAAAACCCATATCTCAGAAAAAATTTCAAAAATTTGTCCGTTGGAAGAAGAAAAACTAGCATTCTAAAAATAGTAAGTTTATCAAAACTTGTCTGAACATAGGCGAGTTTACAGTCATTCTTCAAGGTTTGCAATATGGAGTACACTCCCCTCGAGTTTAAGACCAAATCAACACTATATCAAAACTTCATCATCTTAGTTGAAGAGCGTATAAAGGTGTGATATGAGCAAAAAATGAAAGGTATCAGAAAAGAGTTGTGCAATACTCTTCCGATAGAAATGAAGAGAAGTGTCAGAAGCATAAAGTTGCAAAACCGCCAAGTTATCAATTAGTGAGTCATCTTTTTGGGCAGTGATGTTTTTCAAGAATACTCATAAAGCGGTTGACGAAGTGAAAGATTCTCTAAGTTTGATCACAAAAGGCATAGAGATCTTGGAGAATCATAATATTGCCTTAGTATCAATACACCTGACCAGACACAGTTTCCTACGTTTTAGTGGGGATGCGATTGAGATTTAAAGTTGTTTTCATCTACAAGCTTTCTTTCTATTCTTGGAACAATTCTTATCCATTCTTTGAAAAAGAGAAAGAAAATAAAATGTAATAGTTGGCGCTTCCTGCTTTTCTCGCTTTCTTAGGTGTTAGTTGTTATCTTCTTTTTTAGATTTAGAAATAAAGCTTGCTTGCTGAGCAAACCCTAGATTGTAAAAGCAAGGAGATTTTAGGGTTCCCTACTCCTCTGCTTGCCTATAAATAAGAGTCTTTGCTCATTAGTTTTCTTCAACCATGCTAGTGATAACAAAAAGCTAAGCCTAAGTGCCTTCTATTTGTTATTTAGTGTTGTTCAAGTGTGTTTATGATAGCGAATTGTTGAGTCTCTTTTAGCCAACAAGGAGTTGTTGTAATTGTTGTTCCTATTGTGTAAGAACAAGATTGCAAGCCTCTTTAGCTGCAAACTCTTGTTCTAGGCATGTTTTTAGTAGATTTTGTTCCAGAAGTTTGAGAAATAAAATCATGAGCCTCCTTTGCCTTGGTATAACGTCTCAGATTTCCATTTATTGTGTTATGCGTTTATGAACTTAATTTCAGCTTACATTGAAAGTAAGTAGGTGTATGTTGGGAAAGAGTTTATTGAAGCACTTTGTCAGAGAATCAATCTTGTTCATTTCTAATTCTTTTGCTTTGCGTATTAGTTGAGATATTAGAAACATCTTTAGCTTAAGTTAGTTGTAGTTGGAATTCTTAATAAAAAAATCTCAGCTGCGGCGTTTGTGTTTTATAAACCTTGTTCTCTAGCTGAAACAAAAAGATAGGCGAATTAGTTTTAATTTACTTTCTTTCACACCATCAACAAGAGGGAGCTTCCCCTCCTAATTTGAAGAGTAGTTTTACTGTGCATAGTTGTCCATTTCAAATTCACATTCAAGAGGTGCGAATTTAAACGCCAACAGTTTTCTAGCGTCCACCGTGGGGCATGAGGCATAGAACTTCAAGAAAGCTTACGCTTTATGACACAAGAATGAACATCTAGCACCCTATTGCATGATCCAGCAAAAGCAATGGGTGATAACAACAATAATGCTAGAAGAAACCTGAGACATCCACCCCCATTGCCTTGGTGTAATATCATTCGACCTTTGGCTTTACGGGAACATCATGAGTTACCTAAAGGGTCAAGGAAGCACTTTCCACGGTTTCAAGGTTACGAAACTCAACATCCTGATGATCATCTTTCTGCTTTCTCAACAGCTTGTGCCATCTTGCACGTGGAACATGAAGACATTGTAGTACGTCTCTTTGTGGAGACTCTTGTTGGGAATGTTGTTGATTGGTTCAATCACCTGGAGCCAGGCATTATTACAAGCTAGGAAACTATGAGCGAGAAATTCTTGGCAAGATTCAAGCCTACTGAAGATAATCATTGGTTGTTTACCCAACTTGCAAATTCAAAGATGGAGTACGATGAGCCCATGAGAGAGTTTGTAGCAAGATTTAATCGTCTTGTTACACAATTATGTTTTACACTTAATCCATCATCGAAGATTCTAATGAGTTGCTTCATTAATGCTCGTCCATTAGAGATAGCCTTCTTCTTGAAGACGACAAAAGAAACAGAATTAACGGATGCACAAAGACATGCCATTGAGTTGGAAGATAATATGATCACTTCTGGCGTAATGAAGAAGGATTCAATCAGGCCTTTGGTTCAGAGTTCTGCAGATCCACTACTACAAAAGGTAGCCAACGAGATGCTTGCACTACCACCTCAACAGAAGTATCAACCTCAGCAGCCGTATCAACCAAGGAGAAATGATTTTCAACCTCACAACAGTTACAAGTCACAGTTGCTAGCACCTCCACCAAGACGAACAGTTGAAGCTGCACCACACGCAGTATTTTGTTCCTTCCATGATACCGATGAAAATACCGGTACCACTTGCCCCGAAAATGTCAGAATGAATGAGATAATGGGATATGTTGAAGCTGCACCTGCACCAAGTTTCATACCTACACCAAGTTCGAATGTTGTCTTACCACAAACAGACAACTTCGATGGAAACTCCGCTCCAGGATACTTTCAAAGTGAACCCGTTATTGAAGAAAAAGAAAACCTCTGCTACTCTCTTGCAGCAAATCATGGAAGACACTCTTTGCCTATGTTTATAGGTGCTCTACATTTGCAAGTGCAAAAAGAAGAGAGGCGGAGAGCTAAAGAAAAAGTTAAAGAAGCAGTTGCTCAAGACCCATCTCCAACCAATTTTGACATTATAGACTCCCTGATGAACACAGGGCAAATTTCTCAGCTGGAATATCTTCGTGATCATCTTGAGCAGCTAGACCGGATAATACATGTGAAGAAAGAAGCTTCAATACAACCTACATTGCTCAAATCATTTGTTTCAGTGAAAGAAAAGCCCAAGCCTTTCTATATATCTTTGTATATAGGAGGATTTAAACTGAGCAATTGCATTATTGATTCAAGAGCCTCAAACAACGTGATGCCTCTACAAGTGATGAAAGCATTGGGACTCTCTTGCATAGAGACTCAGAACAAATGCTATTCACTTCAGTCTGAGTCGGTACCATTGGTCGGAAAATTGAAGGACACTCAAGTAAGGTTGTTAGCTTGCCCAGAGAAAAAGATTAAAATGACCATCCTAGTGGTTGACATTCCACCTAGCTATAGGGTGTTGTTGAGTTGGATCTTCTGCAGAGATCTTGGTGGTGCAATGCAGTTAGATTGGTCGTCTACAACCATTCCTGTGGAGGAAGGCAGAATCAAGATAGAACCCGAACCCAAATCCCAGTTCATGATGGTGAAAATCCCAAACCCCCCAGCTCAAATTATGTATCAAGGAACGGGTCTTGGTAATTATGTAATGCTGTCAGAGATAGAAACTAAAGATCAAAGCATTGCTTGTCCAGAAAAGAGACCGACAAAGGATACAAATTTATGGACAATACAGTTCGATGAGGGTGGTTCTAATACAGAATCAAGAGTAGGGGAAGTGATCATCTCCCCCAAAGAACAATTGTACCCATTGTCATATGGCCTATAATTAGAGTTTACTGAAGCTGAAAAAGAGGTGCTTTTGTTAGGCCTCAAAAATGTCGAAGAAATGGGAATTGAACTCCTATGTGTTAAAGGGGATGTGGAGTTGATCGATGAGCCAATCAAAGGATATTTCCAGGTTAGAAAGGATCATCTACGACATTATATAAATCAGGTGTGGAATGCGATCAATTGGTTTGAAGAGTTCAACGACGAAGACATCCTGAAGATTCACAACAGAGACATCCCGAAGATGAACGACAACAAAGTTGGTGACTCAGTGGTACCTGCTTCCTTCCTTGCACCATATTTTGACTTTGGTCAAGGTGCTTCTGCATGGGTGTATGAAGATATAGGAATCTTCATCTCAGAAGATTTCTCTCCTATGATACCCAGGAGAAGAGAAGTAAAGCCTTTTAGGTAGAAACGACATCCTTCAAAGGTGGAGTAAATTTTATGTGAATATTTTTCTTTTATGTTTTCGTGATGTGTTTCCCCTTTTCGTGATGTGTTCGTTATGTTGTGTTTCCCCTTTCTGAATAGTCTCATCGTTTTTTAGGTGATTAGGAGTCTTGTTTTAGGTGATTTGTAGGGAAGTCCAACTATTAAGTGATTCTAAGAAGTCTTGTTTTAGGTGACTTAGGGAAAGTCTTGCAAATAGGTGATTAAGAAATGTTGTTGACTCTGATGCCTAATGGATAAGGCATTGGTTATGCTTAAAACACCAGAGATTCTATGGTTCTCCTATGCCCTAAGTATCTGCCATGGTCCCAAACAGAGCCAATGTTGTACCCCAAAATTAATTTTTTTGTTACACTTAGGCATTTTGAAGAAATGAGTAAAAGTCTTGTCAAATTTGTCAAAAAGGTCAAAATTGGGGTTTGCATGTCTTGCATGAGGGGTAAAAATGTGAAATTCCTAAAATTTGACGATCTGGGTCTGCTTAGAGCGACTTAATCTACAAAATTCAAATCTCAGTTTTTCATCCCTACTTTTTAGGAAAACTGCTATTTTTAGAAATTTTCTGAAATTGAAATTAGTAACATTTTTTGGGTTTTTCTAGGTTTTTTATGAAACGGATATTGGCAAAATTTTCTAAAAATAGAAATTTTGTCCGGCAGGGTCCAAACTGATTTTGATTGGCTCAAAATACTTCCATATAAGGCTGGTGTAGTCAGAATCTCAAAATAATTAGTTTTTCCCTAGTGGGTCTATTTTGCTTTTTCAGAAGCATTTGAGGAGCTCTGAAGTCATCAATGGAGTTAGTTAGCTGCCAAGCATCAAATTCAACATCTGAGCATTGAACAGAAAATGAGTTGAAGAGCATGCATGAAGAACGAGGACAAAGGTGAAAACTATGGAAATTTGACTAAGTCTGCTTGACATGGGGGCCCCAAGAGGAGATAAGCGCCCATCTTTTTAGGGCATCAAACGATGAAATTAGGGTTTGAAACTCCAAGCAAAGTTGTTCAAAATCCTCCCAACTCCGCAACGAGTCCAATGATGTAGTCATCAGATCATTCAGCCACCCGAAGTTCGAGGTCAAACAGAGGGTTTTCAACCAGAAGATGAAGTGAAAATCATGAAAGTAATGGAAAATTTTGTAAGTCTAGAAGTTTTCAGTGCCCCAGGTGCCCAGGGGCGCCCAGTCTTTTGGAAGGGTAAATCCAACAATTAGGGTTTGCAATTAAGCTCAGTCTCTTCAGAATTCAATCAGCTTCGCAACGGCTGTCTTCATCAGAGCATGTGACTTGTTGTTCTCTAACAAATCCAGATCGAGCTAAAAGTATGGAATAACGATTCAAATGTGAAGATGAAAATCAAGAAATATATTCCAAGTCTGAAGCAAATGGGCATCCCTAGAAGAGAAAGGCACTGATTATTTCGAGAGCCCAAACGAATGATTTTTCCAGTGAAGCCTCCAAGATCACTTCCTTAGAACTGATTAGGCTTTCCAACGAGATCACCAGCACATCAATTAGAGTTGGCAGTCGCTAGATGTAGCAGGTGGAACAGAGGGTCTGACAAGAGTCAAAAGTCAGAAGCAAGAAGAAAATACAGAAAAATGGCTAACTCTAGTGAAGTTGGGTGCCCCTAGGGAGAATAGGTGCCCAAGTTTTTGAAGCTTGAAATGATGGAATTTACAGTTGTAGTCTCTAGGATCACCTCATTTGATTTAGCTAAGCTATCCAATGAAGCAGTCAGTCAACCAATCTAATTAGCGTAGCTCCCAAAATAAGGATTTCATTAGAAGATCAAAGGGAAAAGGAAGAACTTGAAAATCAAAAAAATGGCTAACTTTGGACAAAATGGGCGCCCTTGGAGGAAATAGGCTCCCATGATTTTGAAGGCCTAAACGAAGTTTCTAGTTGAAGATGCCTCTAGAATGATCTTTCCAGATTCAGTCGAGCTTCATGATAAATCATTCAACTCATCCATTGGATCAACTGAACATCCATAAATCAGGATCAAACCAGGGGTGAAAATGGAAGAAAAGTTGAAAAACTAAAAAAAAAAGGGCTTTGAAATTTTTTTAAAGATTTTTGTCAAGCTACAGCAGTTGCTTTTTCCTTGCATGTCAGTGAAATCATCAGAGTTTTAAATTTTTGATCATTTGGGTCCTTTCAAAATAGTCTTCTGAAGAAAACCCATATCACAGCTTTTATCCAAATTCTAAGGTTGGCTACTTTTTCAATCAACCTTCAGTGTTTTTCAAATCTAATCAATTGGGTTCATTCTGAATTGTATTCCGAACAAAACCCAAGTGCCAACTTTTTTCATAAAAAATTGAAGAAATTAGGGTTTGGTGCTATTTTAATCTAAATTCAAAATTTTAAAAAATGGATGATTTGGGTTGTCTTGCAACAAAATTCTGAGCAAAACCTATATCTCAGAAAAAATTTCAAAAATTTGTCCATTGGAAGAAGAAAAACTAGCATTCTAAAAATAGTAAGTTTCTCAAAACTTGTCTAAACATAGGCGAGTTTATAGTCATTCTTCAAGGTTTGCAATATGGAGTACACTCCCGTCGAGTTTAAGACCAAATCAACACTATATCAAAACTTCATCATCTCAGCTGAAGAGCGTATAAAGGTGTGATATGAGCAAAAAAGGAAAGGTATCAGAAAAGAGTTGTGCAATACTCTTCCGATGGAAATGAAGAGAAGTGTCAAAAGCATAAAGTTGCAAAACCACCAAGTTATCAATTAGTGAGTCATCTTTTTGGGCAGCGATGTTTTTCAAGAATAGAACTCATAAAGCGGTTGACGAAGTGAAAGATTCTCTAAGTTTGATCACAAAAGGCGCAGAGATCTTGGAGAATCAAAATATTGCCTTAGTATCAATACACCTAACCGGACACAAAGTTTCCTACTTTTTAGTGGGGATGAGATTGATATTTAAAGTTGTTTTATCTACAAGCTTTCTTTCTATTCTTGGAACAATTCTTATCCATTCTTTGAAGAGAAAGAAGATAAAATGTAATAGTTGGCGCTTCCTGCTTTTCTTGCTTTCTTAGGTGTTAGTTGTTATCTTTTTTTTTTTTAGATTTAGAAATAAAGCTTGCTTGCTGAGCAAGCCCTAGATTGTAAAAGCAAGGAGATTTTAGGGTTCCCTACTCCTCTGCTTGCCTATAAATAAGAGCCTTTGCTCATTAGTTTTCTTCAACCATGTTAGTGATAACAAAACGTTGAGCCTAAGCACCTTCTATTTTTTATTCAATGTTGTTCAAGTGTGTTTATGATAGCGAATTGTTGAGTCTCTTTTAGCCAACAAGGAGTTGTTGTAATTGTTGTTCCTATTGTGAAAGAACAAGATTGCAAGCCTCTTTAGCTGCAAACTCTTGTTCTAGGCATGTTTTTAGTAGATTTTGTTCCAAAAGTTTGAGCAATAAAATCATGAGCCTCCTTTGCCTTGGTATAACTTCTTAGATTTCCGTTTATTGTGTTATGTGTTTATGAACTTAATTTCAGCTTACATTGAAATTAAGTAGGTGTATGTTGGGAAAGAGTTTATTGAAGCACTTTGTTAGAGAATCAATCTTGTTCATTTCTAATTCTCTTGCTCTGCGTATTACTTGAGATATTAGAAACATCTTTAGCTTAAGTTAGTCGTAGTTGGAATTCTTAATCAGGAAATCTCAATTGCGGCGTTTGTGTTTTTTAAACCTTGTGCTCTAGCTGAAACAAAAAGATAGGCGAATTAGTTTTAATTTACTTTCTTTCACACCATCAGCAAGAGGGAGCTTCCCCTCATAATTTGAAGAGCAGTTTTACTGTGCATAGTTGTCCATTTCAAATTCACATTCTAGAGGTGTGAATTAAGATGCGAACATATTTATTTGCATGCCAAGAGAGCCTTGATCCAATGCTTCATTATAGACTTGGTATAGATCTTCACAAATCCGACCTATGTTTTGTTTATAAAATTCTATAGGGAGATCGTCTGCCCTTAGGGACTTGTCATTGTTAGAGGTCAAAATAGTTTGAGAGATCTCTACTATGAAGATTTTTTTACTAATCAATTTTGGTTGCATGGTAGTGATCTTTTTGGGAATTAGCTTTTTGCAAAGTTGTAAAGCTTAAGCAACTTTTTTCCCATAACCTTTTGATTTGAAGAGGTTTTGATAAAATCTAAAAAACTACTCTTAAATCTTTATAGGATCATTAAACATCGTTTCCCCTTCCTAGACACATCCTATATTTTCTTTTGTGTTTTTGTCTTCTAGATAATTAAAGAAAAACTTTGAGCCTTTCTCACCAACATTGATCCAATTGATCTTGGATCCTTTCTTTAGCCCTTGGGCTTTTACAGTTTGCAATTTTCTTAGTTCATTTTTACATTTGACTAACTCTTCATTTACCATCTCATTATTTGGTTCAGATTGAAGATCATTTTCTAGATTAAGCAGTTTTTCTTGTAGAAAGATTTCCTTCCTTCTACCATCCAATGCTTTTTCTTCCAATAGTTTGAAACCAGTTAGCCCAAGTTTCGGTGTTTTGGTTCCACCTTTCAATAGGGGATAAATCCTTTAACATCCATTTATTTACCTCCCTAATAGTGAAAATTGCATTATTACATTCCTCATCTCTTAACAAGTTATTGTTAAGTATGAATTTATAACTCCTTTTGTTCTATATCTGGTCATTATCATCAATCTTGATCCTAGCCTTGATGGGTGGTGGTCGGACAGAGTGCAAGGATAAACACTTACTATAGTACCATCCTCAAGACTGTCAAAAAGTAACATGTCCCCATTTGCATAGAATCTATCTAGCCTTGAGTAAATATTTTTGTTGTCTTTTTGTGCATTACACCATGTGTACCAAATGGAATTTTTGTCTTTTTTACAGCCCTCTAGAGGGTCGTACAATTTGAACTTATTTTACATTTTTTTCGCAAAAGAATTTTCATTTCATTTCCTTTCCAATCAAAGTCTAGGCCTCCAATTTTATCATTCTTGTTCTCAACCATATTAAAGTCCACCTAGAATCCAAGGAATGTTGTCTAGTTCACAAAGCTATTTCCACAGTTCTACTCTTCCCTTATAGTCATTGGGAGCATAAATAGAACATAGACCAAATTTTTTATTTTCTTTTTCGATTACAATCCAGACAACCCTATTGCATGATTTGGTTCCACTACTGAAGACGTAGCTTGACCATCTATTGCTTAAGAGGATAGCCACCCCACTTTTGCCTCTTTCATGGTTGGTACTTGGTAAATATCTGGGTAGCATCTTTCCAGATAAATTTGAGGTTGTTTTATAAGGTAAATCTAATAGCTTTGACCTTTTGTAGGAGAACAACATCCTTATTTTTTTGTAGATTGAGATATCTTCTAATTATAGATTTTCTATCAATGGATTCCATCCCCCTAATATTCCAGCTCAGAAAATTAATTGTCATTTGCATCCAAGCTCCGTGTTTCCTCTTTATCATTCCTAAAGGAATTAGAACATTTAGGGAGATCATCTTTTCTTTTAGGAGTCTCTTCTAGTTTGAACTTATTCTTCCTTTTTGTGTATGGTTTTCTTTCAACTATCCTTAATTTTCTTTTCCTTTTTAACTTTTTGTTAACCATCTCTATGCCTACCAGAGACACCAATTCTTTAGGTCTTTCAAATTTTTGAGTTTTACTTTAAGATTTTTTACCTCCAACCTCTACAATTTGTTCATGTTTAGATTCAAAAGAGCAAATGAAATCACTACCTAAGCAACCCTCCCTAGGAGTATGCTTAGGTTTTAACAACATTGCCAACCTAGTACTTTCCCTAGCTGACATTGGTATATGGTCAATGACAACCAATAGTTTTGGGTTAATTCATTTCCCAAGATCACCTTAGATGGTTGACCAAGGATAATGCCATTCAAGGGAAGACCCTCTTCTCCTGAATCATTTCTAATGCGTATCTCACTATCTTATTGCATTTTGATGTCTCCAAAACATAAAGGGACACTACCAATCTGTTGGGCACCTTGATAATAGAAAAAAGGGGGAAATTTTTTAATAATCATAGAACACATTAAAAGTTGTCTAAAAAAGAAGAAAGGGAATCTAAGTTTAAAAATTTAACAAAAACAAGCTATTTTCGATCATTTAGTTTTGAACAACCAAATTTTCATATTTATATTTTTGTAACTATATTTCAATGTTTCATTAAATCTTCACTTTTCAAGGTTATAAATATTATTTAAATTTTGGCTCTTCAAAATGTTTTAGAAGTTCAATTATTTATTGAAAATGTTATCATTGTAATCCAAATATTGAAAATTTTATTTTTAAAATAATTTTCTTGTATATGCACGTATAATTTGGCATTCCTCTTGCTATCCCCCATTGTCTCTAGCGTTAGGGAGATTTTCTGCCCACTTGAAAATGTATCCCCAACTACCATTAGATTGTACTTTACTTTAACATAAAAGAGGGGTAAAAATTTATTAAAACAAGAAGTACAAAGCAAGGGCCTTAAACAACCCTATCAAGCTCAACCAAGTGATCTAACTGATGAGATATATTTGGGGGTAGCTGACCCCAATCCATCAAATTACAATCTTGAATATGTTCAGAAGCCCATTTGGCTAAACAATCAGCAACACCATTCCACTCACGAGGAATATGAGTGAATGAAACGAACTCCAAAGAAGAGAAAAGGTGGATAATTGATCAATAATCAACGCCAGACGCCAACCAACATTATTTGAATACTGCCTGTTTAACAAGTTCACCACAACCTAGGAATCCAACTCACATATGATCCTTCACCACCCCAATCAACTACCTCTCTCCACAACCAATAAAATGGTATGTGCCTCCATTAAATTATTTGTAAGAATACCCTTATAAATAGAATAGATAAACTAAACCTCTCCAGAGTTATCATGGCCAACACCACCAATTCTAGCATGGACTGGGTTGCCTCTCGAAGAGCCATCCATGTTGATTTTGAAGACTCACGAGGAGGAGGAGACCATTTACTAGCCTTATTCACCTTTGGAATAGGATGTCTACATCTATTACATATTAGTGCCTGTTGCTGAGGAGGAAGATGAAGATGAGTCCAACAACCAACATCACTAGGATCCACTGTCTCAGTCAGATCACACTTGGCCGCAATTGTTTCCCCCAAAGAATGAAGAATTTTTCACCACAATCGTGAAGCCTCTAGCATGACATCCTGAAAAATCTAACGATTCCTTTCCAACCAAATGTTTCAGAGAATAAAGCTCGGGCCAAGCTCCTAAGCAACTTGAAGAAAGGAAGTAGAAATAGGAGCCCTACCCCACTGATCCACAAACTCAACCAATGAGGAGACATGCCAATAGGGAATATTCCACACCATCCACCAAAAAATGTCAAATTTCCTTAGCAAAAGAGCATTGGAAGAAAAGATGAGAAACACTCTCCTCGCAGTTACCTCAAAAGACACACATTGAAGGACCTTGGAAACCATGCTTAATCAAATTATCCTAGGTAAGACATCTATTTTGAGCCACAAGCCATATGAAAAAATTGCACTTGGGTCATGACAACTTATTCCAAACTTGCTTCCACCACAGGACCTCAATAGCCCCAAACAACTGCCTACCAAGTTGTGTATAACCAACAGACACAAAATACCTCCCAGAAAGATCATTCCCAGCCCAAGCCAAGACATCAGGCCCTCTCAGAGAATTATAATCACAAGATTCCAAAAGTTGAGCTAGCTCAAGCCGATTGCCTTTAGACCCCCCAGACGGCCACTTAGGAGGGTATTTCCAACGGAAGGTGATAGTCGATCTAGAATGTTGAGCAACCTTATAATACTCCATAATATTCCAGCCCGTTGCAATAAAGATATTACAA
Organism: Sequoia sempervirens; assembly: GCA_007258455.2. NCBI lineage: Eukaryota > Viridiplantae > Streptophyta > Pinopsida > Cupressales > Cupressaceae > Sequoia > Sequoia sempervirens. The sequence goes on along the minus strand of VDFB02207698.1, from coordinate 42,433 downwards.
AGGGACTGGAGGTGAGGAAAAGTAGAGATAATAGGTGGGAAGCCATCCCATGAATCAAGCTAAAAAAGAGCCCGTGACCCTGAATGACAAATCCAAAAAAGAGCTTGCTTAATCAACTGAGCTCCCACTTTCAAAGTATGCCAAATCATAGACCCACTTCGCTCAAGAGGATAGTGTGGAACCTTAGAATACGCAACACCTCCAAGATACTTATGGTTGAGAATACAAGCCCATAACTGATGTTGATTGGTACACCACCTCCAGTAAAGCTTAGTAGTAAGAACTTGCCCATTCAAAATAGCAAAGCGTAAACCAATCCCACCCTCCTGCTTAGGTCTACACACAGATTCCACTTAACCAAGCTCCACTTGGCAGACTGCAAATTACCATTCCAAAGAAATTGATGAGAAAGAGCATCAAATTCCCTAAGGAAATACGCAGGGGCCGCTTGAACAAAGCAGCTATAGAGAGGAAGGGCTTGGATAACAGACTTAAGAAGCGTCACTCTTGCTGCAGTAGACAACCACCAGTGGGTCCAATGAGTAACCTTCTGCTACAAATTATCAAGCAGAAGTTTCCAAGATGACCTAGGCTGATGACCGACAGCTAGAGGAATACCCAAATAAACAAAGGGGAGAGACCCTATCTGAAACTGCAAGATAGCCACAATTCGCCGTTGAATAGCCTGAGTATTAAAGAAAAAAATATAAGAATTTTGCTCATTGACCTTCTGACCCGAAGCTACAAGGTAGATCTATCCAAAGTTTTTCAGAAAAACTCTGCTTCTCGAATACAAGCCAACCCCATAAAAGAAGTGTCATCCACAAACTGGAGATGAGAAAGTGTTGGCAAACCCTAACCCCACCGCCAACCATGAATTAATTCTTGAGATACCCGAAATTTAAGAAACCGACCAAGCCCCTTAGCCATTAAAATAAAAAGGTAAGGAGAAAGCAGATCACCCTGACGAAGGCCTCTAGTAGCCCCAAATTGCTCTGAAGGTTCACCATTAACAATAACCAAAAATGAGGAAGAAGTCACACAACTCATGGTCCAACTCATCCATTCTGAAGAAAAACCAAAAGCCAACAAGATCTTTTGGAGAAAGCTCCACTTAACTCTGTCATAAGCCTTGGGCATATCCAACTTAATGAACATGGCCCTATCCTTAGAGGTCACCATAAAGTGAATGGCCTTTGAAGCAATCACCACCCCATCCAAGATTTGATGACCCACAACGAAACCACCTTGCTCCTCAGAAATAGCAGTTGGAAGACAGGGTTTGAGCCTCTCAACAATCAACTTGGTGATAATTTTATACATCACATTACAAAGCGCAAGAGGTCTAAAGAAGTCAAGCCTATCCACACCTTCCTTTTTAGGAATGTTGTACCCCAAAATTAAAAAAATTGTTATACTTAGACATTTTGAAGAAATAAGTAAAAGTCTTGTTAAAATCAGTCAAAAAGGTCAAAATTTGGGTATGCATGTCTTGCATGAGGGGTTAAAATGCAAAATTTTCAAAATCTGATGATCTGGGTCTGCTAAGAGCAACTTAATCAACAAAACCCATATCTCAGTTTTTCATCCCTAAAATTTAGGAAACTTGCTATTTTTAGAAATTTTTCTAAAATTAGTAATGTTTTCTGGGTTTCTTTGGAAATGGATACTGGAATTTTTTTCTAAAAATAGAAAGTTTCTAAACATAGAAAGTTGGTCTGACAGGGTCCGAACTGATTTTGATTGGCTCAAAATACGTCCATATTAGGCTAGTGTAGTCAAAATCTTAAAAAGATCAGTTTTGCCCTACTGGGTCTATTCTACTTTTCAGAAGTGTATCAGGAGCTCCAAGGTCATCAATGGAGGTCAGTCGGCTGCCAGGCGACAGTTTCAGCATTCAAACTTTCAGCAGAAGGCAAGATGGTGGATGAGCTCGAAGAACGAAGGAGAAGTTGAAAAATGATGAAAATTTTCTAACACTGCCAGACTTCGGCGCCCCAGTGAAGAAAGGGTGCTCATCTTTTTAGAGCATCAGATGTCAAAATTAGGGTTTAAGCCTCCAGTCAAACTTGTTCCATTCTCTGCTAGCTTCGCGACGAATTCAACGGTGAAGTTATCAGATTACTCAGTCATCCGAAATTCAATGCCGAACGGGGGTATCCAAGTTGAAGTCAGAACGAGAGGAAATGAAAAATATCAAAATTTGACTAAGTGTTAGCAAAGTGGGCGCCCCTAGTGAAGAAGGGCGCCCAACTTTTAGGGTTTAAGAATATGCTTGTTCTTTTCAGTGCTCAGCCAATTTCGATGTGACTGTCTCCGTCAGATCATCCGATTGTCCAAACTCTAGTAGATTCAGATCACCGAGGAACGTACAGAATGCAAGTTTCAAACTTTGAAGAAAGTCAAAAGAAAAATGGCTAAGTCTGGTGAGTTTGGGCGCCCTTGGTGAAGAAGGGCGCCCTAGTTTTCAAGGTATCTAACAGATGAATCCGCAGATGAGTGTCTAACGAGATCTCTTCATAATTGATCCAGCTTTCCAATGAGATATCTAGCACATCAATTAGAGTCCATAGTCACCAGATACGAGGAGTTGAAAGTAAGGTTCGACAAAGGCTGAAAACCAAGATTCACAAGCAAACAAAGAAAAATAAAAAATAAACTAAGTCTAGTGAAATTGGGCGCCCAAACTTTTGAAGGCCTTAAATTCACTGTTTGACGAAGTTCATCCCAGAGGACCCCACCTTATATCTCGTTAGCTTCACGATGAGCATAACAGGTAGTCGATCCGATGCTCGGAGCTCTAGATTCAAAGAAATCATATGTAGAAGAGCTAATGAAGAAATTTGAAGGTCATAAAAATGGTTAACTCTGGACAAAATGGGCGCCCCTAGAAGGAAAAGGCACCCATGAATTCGAAGGTCAAGATCAGGTTTTTCAACAGAGGTGCCTCTAGAACATCTTTCTCAGAATCAGTCAGGCTATGTTGTGAGACCTTCAGCTCGCCTATTGGATCAATCTGCAAACGGGAAATTAGAGGCAAATTTGGAGGTCAAAATAAAGAAAAGTTGAAAATATTAAAAATTTGGCTAACACTAGGTGAAGTGGGCACCCCTAGTGAAGAAGTGCGCCCATCTTCTCATGCCTTAGAGATTTTTCAAAAGTTTTCAAAGGTTTCAAATTTACAAGTGAAGAAGGATGGCATCCAAATGCATTGAACAAAGATTTTAGGGTTTTGGAAATAAAAGCAAAGAAAGCAAAACCTAATTCAAGCCCTAAAGTCTATTTAACACCTCTTTTCAATGCTATTTTTATTATTTTTGCAGGTAGCCTTCAAAGGAGAAAGTTGGAGCAATAAGTTTGAAGAAATTTTTCAAGATTCAAGAGCATAGCTTGCTAGTTTTTCATCAAAATTTTCAGACCAGCAACTTAAACCCTTGCTTTTCAAGCTTTTTAATCCAGAAGATCAAACTTTTCAAAGGAAAGGCCAAGGTTTCCAGTTTTCAATCATCTAGGTCTTTTCTCTTCAATCTTCTGAAGGAAATTTTTGAGAACTTCATCAAGTTACAATAGCTGCTTTTATTTTGCATGCCAGTGAAAACATCAGTGCATTCAATTTTCAACCATCTGGGTCCTCTCTAATTAGTCTTCTGAAGAAAACCCATATCATAACTTTTTTCAAGAAAATTTCAAAACCTAGGGTTGGCTGCTTTTTCGATCAATTGTCAAGGTTTTGCAAATCTAATCAACTGGGTCCATTTCTAATCTTGTTTTGAACAAAAGCCAGGTGCCAACTTTTTTCGAGAAAATTGAAGAAATTAAGGTTTGCTGCTTTTTCAGGCAAAATTCAAAATTTTCCAAAACGGACGATCTGGGTTGTCTTGCAACGAATTTCTAAGCAAAACCCATATCTCAAAAAAAATTTCAAAAAATTTGTCCGTTGGAGCAAGAAAATCGGCATTCTAAAAATAGAAATTGCTCAAGACTTGTCTGAACCTAGGCGAGTTTACAGTAATTCTTCAAGTTTTCTGAAATGGAGTACACTCCCAATGTTTTCAAAACCGAATCAACTCTCTATCACGATTACATCAAAACAACTAAGACAGACTTGCATCACATCAAGCCGGTGTTGGATCTACATGCCTTGGACAGGGCAGGCAACACTTCAATCAAGAACCTGGGACATTTTGGACTCCTCGCAGCAGCGTCAATCCCTATATCAGTTTAGAGTCTTGAGTTCGTAATCGCTTGCATTAAGAATTACAACCCGGCTATAAGGGAGATCCAGCTAGCAGACAGTAGATTGATTTGCAGTCTAAAACCCGATGTGATTAAGAAGTGTTTTTCCATTCCCCCATGGCCAGAAAGCGTTACTCTCTCAAAGGGTGAATGCGAAAGGATATGGAATATGCACAAAGATAAATATAGCAAGAAGATTGCATAGAGGTGGATGAAGGAGAAACACAAAACATTGCCTAAGAACGTCGAGCGAGGAGAGTTTAAGGATGAAATTGCCATCATTATCACCTTGCTCAACAGGGTCACTAGCTCAGAAGATGCCACCAAGTTTCAACCTTGGATGTTTTACGCCATACCCCACATCATGAAGAAAATCGAGTTCTATTACTGGCCTACCTTGATCAGTGACTGTCTATATTAGCAGATAATAGAATACTTCTAATTTCATGTATTCCACATGGTGTCGTACCTAGTCTACCTAGTGGCCTATCAAGGTCAATTCAGAGGGTTGAACACCAAGGGATCATTGAGCGTACAACACATATATAACTACTATCCCCAGTTGGAGTTCACAAAGTCGTTGCATCATTACAAAAGGGTGAACGAGGCTTTTTTGATGTACACTGTGCGAGACTTGGACAATGAGTTGCATGTCTGTATATCTTCAGTTGCTAGGGAAGTGGTGGCGGAATGGGCAGATTGGTTTATACAGTTTCCCACTTTCACCTATCTCAGGGTCTATGGTTATTCAGGTGCCCCACTGATGTTACCAAGGTACCCATCGGACGAGGTCGTCTTCATGGAGTTCTTGAGGCAGGCTCACGATGTTCATATAGTCCTAAGAAATAGAAGGAGAACCTCTCTTCAGTTTCCATTAGGGTTGGGTATATAGACATGCAGGACAGCTGCAGATGCCAAGTCAATGGGAGATGAGTTATATAAACTTAGCCTCAAGTCCTACAGCGAGAGACAATCATTTGATCCTCATGGTTTCTATGTTGGCCGACTTGAGAAGAACTATGATCATATAGCCGCACTTGAAGATTTTTGGGCTAATTGTACAGATGAGTTCAAGGTGCGGAGACGTAGTTATAGCAGACTTACTCTCCATCAGATGAAGGATTGTTTAAATGAAGACATAGAAGGGTTATCAAATGATGATGAGGATGTGCTTCTCTCGATGTATACTCAAAAGCAAATAGAAGATCAGCCCTTTTCACAAGTCAACTGGGCTAATAAGGAATCCCTTTCAGTCGAAGACAGGACAAGACAAGTCCTTGAGCATAGTAAGGTTTTCTTGGTCCTTAAAAAGAAAAACTCCATTCCAGTAGCAGAGTCGCCAAGGATAATTCCCTCTTCCTCTAGAGCACAGTTGAAAGGGAAGGGTAAAAGTCAGTCTCAAGGAGTCAAAGGTAGTAGATTGAATAAAAATGTAAAAAGAAGGTTGGATTTCTCAGGCATAGTCATACAGGAGTAGCCTACAGCTGATTCAGAAGTTCCTCCTAATGAGACCATACCTCAGAAAGAAGCAGAGGAGCCACCTTCAACACATGTTTCTGTACCTTTGACAGGTTCTTCGCTAATCCACATCGACCTTGATATTGAAGATGATGAAGATATTACAGTTGCACCTCTTAAGGAAGTTAGTAAAGATACTACCGTGTCTTGGCTTGAGAACTCCTTAGGAAGGGTTAGAAGAAGGCCTTCATATCATATGAGTGTTGATGATCTTGATAACATCTATCAGGAACCTCCTAAGAAGAAGGCAAATAAGCAAGTTCACTTTGATAGGAATCCTGATAATGAAATAATCATGGAGACTGCATTGCCCCCAGAAGACAAAAATAGGGATGAGGTGAATATGGATGATTTCATCATGGTCAAGGCTAATCTTGGTAGAAATACCAGACATGCAGATTTGAGTCTCTTCAGAGTTGCATCCAAAAATCTTCAGGAAAGAGTACTCAAGGATGGAGAAGACAAGGCAGCACTCAAGGCTGAAAATCAGCAGCTCAGGGTTTTCATTTCTAACCTTGTCCATGGTTCTTCACAGGTAACCCAGTTGCTGCCCCAGATTTTAGAGACACTAGCCGATCATCAATAGTTAAGACAGCTGGTCATTTATGGGAAAGAAACTCAAGAGTGGATCGAGAGTTTCATTGTCAGAGGAAGGGCTTCAAGCCATATAAACTTTTCTTCAACCTGCACACTAGTTTCTCCTTACCTTTTACCTCAAATCCTTGTGGCTGATCCATGTATATTTCCTCTTCCAAATCACCATGGAGAAAGGTTGTTTTGACATCAAGATGTTCTAAATGCAAATCTTCAGCAGCCACAATATAAAACAAAACGAATAGAAGTCATTTTAACAACAAGAGAAAAAATCTCATCAAAATCAATACCCTGTTTTTGTACAAATCCCTTTACAACTAATCTGGCTTTAAATCTTTTCTTACCTCCATCCTCCTCTTTCAGCCTATAAATCCATTTGTTTGGTAAAGCCTTTTTACCTGCAGGCAACTTGCATAATTCCCAAGTCTTGTTTTTCAGCAAGGAGTCCATTTCTTCTTCCATTCCAAGCTCCCATTGAACCTTAGTATCCACCTGCATAGCTTCATCATAATATTTTGGTTCACCAGCATCAGTTAACAAAATAGTATACAAAGAGGGAGAGAATCTTTCTAGAGGTCTACTTATCCTTGAAGATCATCTAACAGAAGTTTTTGGTATTTGTTGTTGTTGTTGCCTAGCATGAGGAACCATTGAAACATCATTATTTGGAATATCATCCAACACTGCATAATCATTTTCATTCTTCTCATGCTGCAATAACAGATCTTTGTACAATACTTTCTCATTGAATATGACATCCCTGCTTCTCACAATTTTTTTATTTTCAAAATCCAAAAGCCTATAACCAAATTCATCAATGACATATCCAACAACTACACATTTCTTTGATTTTGCATCAAGCTTGGTTCTATTTTTAGAATCTACATGTGCAAATGCTTCACAACCAAAGGTTGTGAGAAAAGAATAACTCACCTTCTTACCTTTCCATGCTTCCTCTGGAATACCACAACCCAAAGGATTAGAGGGACCTCTATTAATTAAATAAACAACAGTGTTTACAGTTTCAGCCCACAATTTTAAAGGCAGCCCAGCATGCAATCTCATAGTCCGCGCACGCTCCATTATTGTTCTATTCATGCGTTCAACCACTCCATTTTCCTGTGGAGTCCTTGGAACCGTTTTCTGTCTGCGAATACCATTAGAGGAACAATAATCTTCAAACTCTTTGCTGCAATACTCACCACCATTATCAGATCTAAGACATTTTATCCTTTTACTAGTCTCATTCTCAACCAAGCTTCTCCATTTTTTAAAAGTTTCAAATACATCAGATTTCTGCCTAAGGAAATAAATCCATACCTTTCTAGTTGCATCATCAATGAATGTAACATAATCTGAAACCAAGAGAAGATAGAGTTGGTCCCCATACATCCGTATGCACAAGCTCCAATTTCTCATCTTTCTTTTGCTTCCCATCCTTGAGAAAACTTACTCTCTTTTGTTTTCCATACACACAACTTTCACAGAAATCCATATTAACACATTTTAGACCTGGTAAAACATTATTTGAATGAAACTTTCATACCTTTTGCACTCATATGCCCAAGTCTATTATGCCCACGAGATTCATAATCCACAACAACTGTATGATCTTCTACTGTTGAAGCTACAATGTTCCTGAACATTGACCTTTTTCTGTAACAATTAAAGTAGAAGGAACAGTATGACCTGTACAAAGATATAAGGTACCTACTTTCACACCTTTTGCTACCACTAAGGCACCCTTTGTGACCCTCCAATTTTTATCACTAAAAGTAACAACACAACTTTCATCTAGTTGCCCTGCTGAAATTAAATTTCTGCTTAACTTTGGAACATGCCTTACCTCACGTAGTAGCCAATGATTCCCATTCTGCAACTTAATCTTGATTCTTCCCTTTCCAACAATCTAGCAGGGTTCGTTATCTCCTAAATAAACCAGCCCAAAATCCCCTTGGACATAATCAAGAAAATAACTTCTATGGGGGGTAGCATGAAATGAAGCCCCTGAATCTAACACCCAAGAATCATTAGCATTATCAAGGGAAAGAATCGAAGCACCCTCATCAGATTTATTACTTACCACATTTGCCTCTTTACTTCCTTCCTTTCTGTCTCCTTTATTTTTTCGAGACCATCAATCTTTCTTCAAATGACCCGGCTTACCACAATACCAGCAATCCCTCTTGTCTCTAGATTAGGACCTTTTGTCCTTTGATTTTCCTCGTGACTTCCCACGATTTCTGAAATTGTTTCCTCTCTCCTTTCTTCTGCCCCTGCTTTCTGCATTCAAAACACTGCCTAATGTGGATGTTCCACCTGAGCTTTTCCTACAGATTTCCTCGCTCAAAATAACACCAACAACATCATCAAATTTCAATGTATTTGAACCAAAAACAGAATTGCTAACAACCATTACCAAGCTATTCCAACTTTCAGGCAAAGAACACAGAATCAAAAGAGCTCTAACTTCATCAAAGTTTACTTTTACAAAAGTTAATTGATTGGTGACCATATTAAACTCATCCAAATGATCAGTAACTGACCCACCTTCTACCATTTTCATATTAAATAAATGCTTCATAAGAAATACCTTATTCGAAGTGGAAGGCTTTTCATATAACTTTGCCAGGGTTTCCATCAACTCTTGAGTTGTCTTTGTTGTAATATTGAACGCCACTGATTGTGCCAGGCATAGACGAATACTGCCAAGAGCCTTTCTATCTGAGATCTACCAGTCCTCATCTGACATTTGTAGGTTTCTTGTTTTCCCTTCCAATGGCCGCCATAAATCCTTCTGATAGAGATAGTCCTCCATCTGCATCTTCCATAACTGATAGTTTTTCCTGTTAAACTTCTCAACCTTCTTACCCTCATCTGCTATTGCTCCCACTCAACTGTGAGACTCCCACTCAGCCATGAGACCTTCCTATAGATGATAATCGAAACACAACCCCTCTGATACCACTTGTTAGGGTTAGAGATGGTAGATATCTAACAATTAAATGCAGATCTATATAATAAATAGAGAAACTAAAACACACAGAATAAATCCTAACACAGAGAATTTAACGTGGTTCACCCAATCTGGGCTACATCCACCAAACCGTAGCCATCCAATACTTTTATTATCCAGTGTAAAACCTATTACAATCTTGCGAATAATCGTGTTTTTCCTCATACAGTAATACCCATCTGAACCCCTTTTTAATAAGCTTAGAAGCTTCCAGATTTTAGGTTCTACAAAATCAGATTTTTCTTTTTTTCATTGATTTTTCCCTTTTTCAGTGATCATGTGAAAAAGTAGGAGGAAAATTTTTCTCAGGGGCTGCCGCCCCCAAACCCCCGCCCGAGGCCTGGCCCGGCCCCAGACCCCGACAAGGACAGGGGCCCAGGATGTACAGTATACCATGGGCTATACAGTATAGCATGATCAGTCGCCACATACCAACAATTTGCACAATGTTGATTGTCTGTGTGTTATGCTGGCTTGCTTGCTAAAAGAAGTAAAATCCCATTTGTAACAATTTTCACATAAAAACAAAGGACGGTGAATATAAGCTAAGGTTATTATGGCTTCACCAATTTCAAAATGTATGAAGAAAATAGTAGTTAAGTATTTGTGCAATGTGCAGACCGCCTTTCTAAACTTGTAAAGCACATGTTAAATTTGGAGGACTCCATCTTTTTTGGTTGGCAAATTGGGAACCTTTTTCTTCTCATTTTTTGTCTTTTGTTTTTGGAATTTTTGTTCTATGTCCACCTTTAATTTTTAGCGTTTTATTTCCTTGGGATCCTTGTTTCCATGATTTGTGATTTCCACCTTTTTGGGTTTTCTTTGGTCATTTATGGACCTTGGAACTAGTCCTTTGTTCTTAAGGAGTTCCATGATTTTGTTTTTCTATGTTTCTTGTTGCTGATTAGACTTTCGAAAAGCCAAGGAATTCAAGAACCTAAACACATGGTTTCAAGTTCCTAGTTCTTTTCAGATCCCAATTTTCCCTTACCTCAACCATTAATGTTGTGTGTGTGTGAGGGTTGTTAGGGCTTATATATTTGATTTTTAGTTTTTGAACTCAATACTTTGATTTTTAAGCTTTAGATGATTGAGAAAGATTGGATTTTACATTTTTGGTAGAATTTGACCATGTTTGACATATGTGGTGCTTTGATTCAACTATAGTGATTTGTGAGGTATTTGGAATCGTGCTTTGATTCAACTATAGGGATTTGTAAGGTATTTGGAATTAGATTCCTCAAGCCTCATTCATCCTTTTCATCTTGATTTCTAGGTTGGTTTCTTGTTTTATCGTTTGAATTTAAGTTTTTTTATTTGCTTGATTGATGATTTCTTGGTTTTAGTGATGTTTTCTTTCATTTACTATGTTTTTCTTTTATCATTTGTGTGTTTCTTGTTCATAAACTAGCTTGGGGTTTGAACTTAGCTATTTTTAGGGATTCTAAAATTTTAGTTCATAAAATGAAACATGAGATTCTTGTTCATGTTAGGTAAAATCATGTCGTAATAATTTTTTTAAAGAAAATCCATGTGAATTTAACAAGCTTTTAGGACTTTGGGGTTTTCTTCTAGTTTCAAACCTTCAAATGATCCTTGGTTCTCATATCCTTTTCGTCCTTGCAAACCCACGATTTTTATTTCATCAAGAATGTGGACTTTGAAACCTTTTTATTTTGAACCTTAGACCTATATCCCTATTTCCTCTTAATGTTCCAAGTCCTTAAATCCTTTTTTTTCTTGAAATCAAAAGAATAAAAGTGGTTAGAATCTTGGGTTTTAGAAGAACCATCAAACTTGTAAGCAATCCTAATGTTTCATGCCCCCTTGATTCATCGATTCCCCATTAAAGACAAAGGCCAAGTTATTTGTTTGTAACCTTAGGACTTTAGGGAATCTTAAGCACATTATTACCTAGTCCATAATTCCTAATTCTCTGTCTTTTTTATTCTTGAACGCATAACTCTATAATTGATCCTCATCAAACTAGTAGAATTTTTGAGCATATTGGAACTTGGTTCTAAGTTCTCAAGTTTTCCCATAACTCAAAAACCTTAAACACTTCATAAAACATGAAATTTGATCATTTTAATTATTTATAATGGTTTATTTGCACTTATTATGGAATTTTGTGACATTGCAAGTGTAGCCAAATGATTGATAATATTGATAAATTACTAGGAACAATTAAGTATGAATTTTAGAGTGTTAACTGAGCCATCAAAGATTGCATATTGAGTGTAATGCATCACAAACAATGATCCAAGTCATCTAGATTTGAGGGATTTTCAATGCAGAATCTTTAGAGATGCACAAACTCTTAGGGAAAAGATTTTGGTAGGGCCAAGATTTTGGTAGGATCAAGGTTGGAACATGTGTCTAGATTTCCATCTATAGTTCATAGTCCAACTTTGATCTTAGCCTATACAAAAGCATATGATGCTAAAAAAATGAGAGGACAAGATGAAGATGGCAATATCATTCTAGATATAACACATGAAATGATAGATCAAACCTTTAATCTTCTATACCATGTAGAGCTAGTAAGATTAATGGAAAGGGATTTCATGATAGAACTTGAATAAAATAAATCTAATCCTAGAAAACATTTGAATAGATGTTGGTTATTTAGGGGAAGAAATGAAATCATTGAGATTCTTAAGAACCAAACAAGATTTGAGTATCATCATGATCACATTATTGAATAGAATAATGGGAAGTTGGATGCTACAACCTATCAATCTTGAATATTCTAGTATATCAATGTTTTCCTTGAGGATAAACAATGTTGATTGGGCACAATTGGTAAGTGACAATGTATTCATAAGATCAATTGACCTCAGTCACTATAAGTAAAAAAATCTTAATGTCTTTTTATGCAGTTTACTTATTGGCAAGACAAGCCTATTTCCTTAGGACTAAGCACAAGTGGAGAACTAGGAGAGGGTGAAGGATGAAGTTAAGGGTTGGGAATTATATCCACAACTAGAACTCAAAGAAACTCAAAAGCATTACAAAATAATTAATGATGCATTCATTTTACCAATCATCATAAGAATTTTAGGAGATTTGAATGCTCAAATATCTATTGAAGCAATTTTGTTAATATCAAGCTGGAGACACTAGTTCATCTAGTTTCTAATGTCTACCTATATCAAAATATCTAGATTCATTGCACCTCCATGCCTTCTACCTAGATATTGCAATGATAAGATTGTTTTATTTAAAATTTCAAGATAGATTGCAATAGTTCAAAAGAAGCAAAAATTGAGAGTTCAATTCCCATTTATTCTTGGATGCTACAAGTGTGCCACAAACATTTGTGCTAAAGCATATAATGAAGAGTTATTTGTCATGAATTTTAAAGTTTTTCAAAAAGAAACAATTTCTTTCTTGGATGTAAATCAATCAAACAAAGAAAGGGATATTTATGTTACAATCTAAGTATGTAAAGGAAATTTTGAAGAAGTTTGGGATGGAAGACTCTAAAATAGTATGTACTCCTATGGTTACTAGTTGCAAATTGGGCAAGAATGATGATAAGGCTAATAAGAGAAAGTACAAATCAATTATTTGAGGACTGTTATATCTAACTACTACTAGACCATATATTATGCATTTAGTTTTTCTTGTGGCTAGACTTCAAGAAGATCCCAAGGAGTTGCATGTGGCAACAATGAAGAGGATATTCATATATTTGAACAACACTCCAGAACATGGCTTGTGGTATCCAAAAGATATTGATTTCTTTTTACGTGCTTATACATATACAAATTGGGTAGGTTGTGTGGATGATAGAAAGAGTACAAGTGCTGGTGATTTCTTTCTTGGAAGCAAGTTAGTGTCTTGGCTAAGCAAGAAGTGGGATTTAGTGTCATTATCTACTATAGAGGAAGAATAGACTGTTATAGCATCATGCTACACACAAGTCTTATGGATGAAGCAAACTTTGAAGGATATCAAAGTGGCATATGATGAACCAATTTCTATCTTATGTGATAATACAAGTGCTATTTGTAATACCCCATTGATTTTCTATGTTTTCTTTGACAGTTCAAATACATTGATAGACCATATTTTATGTTATTGTTATTCTATCACTAACAATGGAGCGATGATAGATCTATATTGATGAGATGATACACTATGTGGATGCTTATTGTTTTATGTTATGATTTTGATTAGCATAGTTGTTATTTGAGATAATATTGAATATGCTCACAGGTTGATTATTGATGATTTTTTTCATCAGTCTTTATGTGACTGTATTGGTGAAGAGGACAGGATCGCATCACTCGCATGTGAGTGCCCTGTGATTATGTGATTCTCTCTTCACAGTGTGTATGATTTATTATTTGGATACATGTACAACATATGCTTTGTTTGTAGGTTTGTAGGTATAGGACAACGGCTTCACCTGGATTCACAGGACTGAGCATGTCCACTACCCAACAGTAATGTTGATTGAGAGATAGTAATGGGCTACCTAGTCAAACCTTTACCCTAGTACAATGTGTCATTAGTCCATGTATTGGTCGTATTCTTTATCCGTGTTTGCCTTGTTATTTTATTTATTGTGCAAGGTTTATTTGTGAGAATTAATTTATAAATGTTATGATTGGTTATTTAATTAATCTAGATTATTGATGTTGGGGCTTTATAAATGATAAATTAATTAATTTAATTTATGTTATAAAGCGATTTTAATTATTAGATTAAATTTGATTTGAAATAAGTTATTTAAATTTCAAATGCATAATATATGTAAAAGATCTTTGGAAATATTTGTGGTTGTTGAAGAAAAGATATTTATTTTGTAACTGGAAGTTAGAAAATATTTACTATAGTAGTTTGAAAATTGATTCCTGGAGAGAATTATTGAAATTGAAAAGAAAGGAAGTTATATTCATGGAAAAAAGATAGGATGTTGAAAAATGGTTGATTTGGTTTTGGGGTTTTTTAGATTTTACTATTAGAAGCTCTTAGAAAAGTTTGGGGATCTAGTTTTGTTGCATTCTTTTGGTTTTGGATTATTTTTTATTCTCTAGAAAGTGGTAATTCTTCTAAGAAGAGGCTTTGAAAAAATTGGAAATTAAAGGGAAGCTTTGCATCAAACTTCGAATCAACAAATCTTCTAGAACAAGTTCTTTATTGTTTTTATAAATTTAATTTGAAAAGGTTATTTAAATTTTTATTGTTTTGCAAATTGGAAAAAAAAATTGTGGAAGAGGATTTCATTATTTGTAGAAGCTTTTGTTTTTGAAAGATTGTCGAGAATATTTACAGCCTCTATAGAAAATATTTTAGATCCTCTGTTAAAATTGAGTTTTAGAAATGGATTTACCCTAAAGAAAATTATAGTTAAATTTTAGAACCTAATAGAAAAATATTTTAAAACAATAGAAAAATACAGAGGAAAAAAATAGAGGAATTCTAAAGGAATAGATTTGAGAATCTTCCAGTAGAAGAACATCATTTTGTTTTGTAAATGAAATCCTTGTCCAAATTTTGTGAAATTGAAACCCCTGGAAAATTGTAAATCTCCTTATATAGAAAACTCTGTGAAAATTAATTATCAGGAGCAATGGTATTGTCAATCATATATATATTATCTATTTATTTTATTTTGAGGCTATTGTATTTATCTCCATAGAATTTCTCGTGGGAAATTTGTGTTTTAAGGAAATATGATTCAAAAAAATTTGTATGTGATTTTATAAAATTGCAAGGAAAGAGTTTATATGGGGGGAGACTGGGGGCTTACCCTCACAACCACCCCATGGGGAGGTGACTGTGGAGGCAGTGTAGCTTCCTTCATAGGAAACTGTGTTGCCCACCACAACGCACACCCCACATGGGGTGGGTTGTTGCGGCAGCAACAACCAGCCCATGGTGAGCTTAAAACCTGTGTAGCCTCCTTATTTTGTCTGCTTTCCTATGCAATTCAGATTTTATTATAGTTTTTTAATATATAAAATATTTATATATATATGTTATAATATTATATATATAATATATATATTATTTATAATATATATTTTATGTATTATATATATATATGGAAATTGTATTTTGTTTTTAAATAATAAATAAATATATATATTTATTTAAAAAGAAATTTTATTTAGACGGATTTTATTGTTGTAAGGTGCATGCAAGCATGAATAGTTAACTTTAAATGATTGATTATTTTAATTGAGGAAATTGAGTTAATTTTTATGAGTAGTTGTGAAACTAAAAGTTAAACTTTTAGTTTAATTTGTTGTTGATTTATAAATTGGAGTTATGTTTAAATGATGCATTTTAAATATGAGTTATTGATTTATTTGGATTTAGGAAATCCTAATGGTAGTTCATTTAATTACTAGAGTTGCTTATTTTAATTACGTATTCTTTTGTAATGGTGTATTGGGGGGATATTTGTTATTGTGAAAATATAAGTCTTTGAGAGATTATAAAATTGAGAAAAGGGTTGTTGTGTCTTTGGTTTACCCTTTGATATTTCCTTGGGTAGTGCATGATTCAGTGTTTGACATCCATAGGGATGTATTACCTCTTGAGTTATGGTGGTTATTTGTTATCATTTTTAGTGCACTATCTACCCTTGGGTTGTGGAATAAGTATATTGTGTTGTCAATAGCGGAGTGGCTTTCAACGTGGGCTGACACACAAAGTGGTGCTAGGACAACTTGTATGAGAGTCGGTTTAATCAATGGAAATTAAATTACTTATATTAGGGGAAAGGGTATCTTAATACATTTAACTTGATAATTTAGCCTCGCTCATTGGCTCAAGGGCTTGTATTAGACTTGATATGATTCAAGAAGGCCTAGAATGGCAAGATCGTTATCTTATCTTCTTGAAAGATAATCGATTCTGCACTAGTATGCATGTGGGACCAGAGTTTGTGAGAGGTTACTAGGATAACCTAGGATGGGGGCCGAGACCTAGGAAGATCTCCTAAGGATAACCAATTTGCAACCTTTGTGATGACACTCCTCCTATGACAGCAGTCGGTTTGTATTGTACAGTGGTGGTACTTGATTTAGTGGTTCTAGAAGCAATATAACCTTATGTTATGTGTTTACTAGTACATTGTTGTTTTGTATGTTGCATGTGTCTAGAGGTAGTAGGTTTTTCTTGGTTGTCTTTTACTATCTCCTAGCATAGGGGTTGGGCCTATGGGTACCGCATGGATAGGTGGATCGTACACCTTACATTGTTGGGATTTCTCTACTTGTTCGTGATGGTGAGATCTTCCAGTTCAGAGAGCTCATGTGTATATGTGGATATGTTACTTCTTGTGTGTTCATTGTATCAGTGGGACACTATGTATTTATACTCCTCATTTGTAATCCAAGAGGATCCGTGTATATTGTAATTTTATCATTTTGTATTAGCTATCTCATCTTGGAGATGAGCTTTGTAATGGTATATTTACTTAATGTAATCTTGGAAGAATTCATTATTGTACTTTGTATATTATGCAATGGGTTAATGCTTTGATGTAAATTTTTTATCATGAGTTAATTTCATTTGCTATGGTTAGATTAATTTTGTAAGTGTTGGGATTCACATGTAGATGTGTTGTGTGGCCTAGAGGGTGTACGTGCTTAGAATAGATTACTTTACTTGTTAATTGTGCTTTTGTAGTGTTGCATCATCCTCTAGGTTATGTAGTGGGGTTTTACACTTGGTATTAAATCCTAGGTTTAAACATTGGGTGCTATGGGATAATGTTGAACCCACTAGGCTGTTAGTTGTGTAATTTTATACATTGGGCACTATGAGCCCATTACGTTGACCTAGGTGTTGTACTCTTTAGTTTATGTTTTTTTCTTTTTGGGTTGTTCTCGCTTGTCTCCCAGAAATTGTCTTTAGGCATTGTTGGTCCAATGGTACAGAAACTTGTGGAAGGATAGGATCCTCGGTGTAGTGCGCAATGCACCAATATCCTTCCTACTGGGGAATACATTATGGGAATTGTAGTGTGGGATAGTTGTGATTTAAAATTTGCTTTGAGTCTAATGTTTACCCCTATTTGTGTGTAGGGATGGGAGGGTCAAAGTCTATAAAGAAGAAAGGAAAGGCAGGAAAGACTTCCAAAAAAGGTGTGGTTATCAAAGAGAACCCTACATCAGTAGCCCCACCTTGCATCCCAGATGATGAGACCCTGGCTCAGGCCCTCACACAACTCAAGGTAGAAAAAGGAAAAAAGGTAGATGATCCAAAGTACACAACGAAAGGGAAGAATCCCTTTGCGTTCTAAGAGTGGCCATTGGGGTGTGGACCTAATGCTCCCCTACTATCCAAGAAAGAGAAGGAGAGCCTTTTTGCTCAGCCTTTTACTTCCATTATTGTGGTAGTGGACTTAGATGAGGACCCAGAGGAGTGTCCTCTTTCGAGCAGTGAGTAGCTCAATAGTTGTAGAGGGATGTTGAACCTTCTCTGTTGCTTAGATGGTTTGATACTTTATTCTATGTTATGATTATGAAACTTTGATACTTATTATATTATTTTTTATGCTTTGAGACCTTATAGTTGGTTGTTTCACCATTCTAGATGGTTTTGGATGACATTTCGTTTGATTTTGATGATCGTGACATTATGAATTGATGTTTATGATATGTTGGATTTATGGAGTTAGTATTGTGTTGGATAATTTTGATTATGTGTATCTCATGGTTCATGATTAC
Organism: Sequoia sempervirens; assembly: GCA_007258455.2. Lineage (NCBI taxonomy): Eukaryota > Viridiplantae > Streptophyta > Pinopsida > Cupressales > Cupressaceae > Sequoia > Sequoia sempervirens. The sequence continues at coordinate 24,373 of VDFB02207698.1, read as the reverse complement.
GCTTATTATGCTGATGAGTAGCTATTGTCTTATGATGTGGTTTGTAACTGTGTATGTTTACCTAATCTTGTGAGTTCCAAGAGTAAGCCTGATCCTAGGGGGAGGATGTAACACCCCTCCAATTTGCTATGTTTTTTCTGACAGTTTAGATACATTGATAGACCATATTTTATGTTATTGTTATTCTATCACTGACAATGGAGTGATGATAGATCTATATTGATGAGATGATACACTATGTGGATGCTTATTTTTTTATGGTATGCTTTTGATTACCATAGTTGTTATTTGAGATAATATTGAAAATGCTCATATGTTGATTATAGATGTTTTGTTTCATCAGTCTTTATTGGACTGTATTAGCAAAGAGAAATGGATTGCATCACTCGCATGCGAGTGCCCTATGATTCCGCGATTCTCTCTTCACAATGTGTATGATTTATTATCTGGATACATGTATGACATATGTTTTATTTGTAGGTTTGCAGGTACAGGACAACGACTTCGCCTAGATTCATAGGTTTGAGCATGTCCACTACCCAACAATTTAATGTTGATCAGGAGATAGTAACAGGTTACCTAGTCAAACCTTTACCCTAGTATAGTGTGTTGTCAATCCATGTATTGGTCATATTCTTTATCCGTGTTTTCCTTGTTATTTTATTTATTGTGCAAAGTTTATTTGTGAGAATTAATTTATAAATGTTATGATTGGTTATTTAATTAATCTGGATTATTGATGTTGAGGCTTTATAATTGATAAATTAATTAATTTAATTTATGTTATAAAGCGATTTTAATTATTAGATTAAATTTTATTTGAAATAAATAAGTTATTTAAATTTCAAATGTATAATATTTGTAAAAGATCTTTGGAAATATCTGTGGTTGTTGAAGAAAAGATATTTATTTTGTAACTGGAAGTTAGAGGATATTTACTACGGTAGTTTGAAAATTGATTCTCGAAGAGAATTATTGAAATTGAAAAGAAAGGAAGTTATTTTCATGGAAAAAATAGAGGATGTTGAAAAATGGTTGATTTGGTTTTGGGGTTTTTTAGATTTTAATATTAGAAGCTCTCGAAAAAGTTTGGGGATCTAGTTTTGTTGCATTTTTTTGGTTTTAGATTATTTTTTGTTCTTTGGAAAGTGGTAATTCTTTTGAGAAGAGGCTTTGGCAAAGTTGGAAATTAAAGGGAAGTTCTGCATCAAACTTCAAATCAACAAATCTTTTGGAACAGGTTCTTTATTGTTTTTGTAAATTTAATTTGAAAATGTTATTTAAATTATTATTGTTTTGCAAATTGGAAAAAATTTCCTATAGAAGAGGATTTCATTATTTGTAGAATCTTTTATTTTTAAAAGATTTCCAAGAATATTTATAGCCTCTGTAGAAAATATTTTAGATCCTTTGTTAAAATTGAGTTTTAGAAATGGATTTACCCTAAAGAAAATTATAGTTAAATTTTAAAACCTCATAGAAAATTATTTTAAAACAATAGAAAAATATAGAGGAAAACAATAGGGGAATTTTGAAGGAATAGATTTGAGAATCTTCCAGTAGAAGAAAATCATTTTGTTTTGTAAATGAAATCCTTGTCCAAATTTTGTGAAATTGAAACCCCTGGAAAAATTGTAAATCTCCTTAAACATAGAAAAATCTTTGTGAAAATTAATTATCGGGAGCAATGGTATTGTCAATCACATATATATATATATATATATATATATATTATATTTTATTTTGTTTCATGGCTACTATATTTATCTCCATAGAATTTCCTGTAGGAAATTTGTGTTTTAAGGAAATCTATTTTAAAAATATCCATATGCGATTTTATAAAATCGCAAGGAGAGAGTTTGTATAGGGGAAGACTGGGGACCTGGCCTTATAGTTGCCCCATGGGGAGGTGACTATGGAGGTAGCGTCGTTGCCTTCACAAGCAGGTGAGTTTCCCACCACAATGCACACCCCACATGGGGTGGGTTGTTGCGGGAGACACAACCAGCCCATTGTGGGCTTAAAACCTGTGTAGCCTCCTTATTTTGTTTGCTTTCCTATGCGATTTAGATTTTATTATATATATTTTTAATATATAAAATATTTATATATATATATTTAAATATATTTATTTAAAAGGATTAATTCGTTAAGTAATTATTTTAAAATGAATATTGGAAAAGAATAATTGGATTATGTAATTAGAAAATATATATATTTATTTAAAAAGAAAATTTATTTAGATGGATTTTATTGTTATAAGGTGCATGCAAGCACAAATAGTTAACTTTAAATGATTGATTATTTTAATTGAGAAAATTGAGTTAATTTTTATGAGTAGTTGTGAAACTAAAAGTTAAACATTTAGTTTAATTCATTTTTTATTTATAAATTGGAGTTGTGTTTAAATGATGTATTTTAAATATGAGTTATTGATTTATTTGGATTTAGGAAATCCTAATGGTAGTTCATTTAATTACTTGAGTTGCTTATTTTAATTACATATTCTTTCGTAATGGTGTATTGGGGGGATATTTGTTATTGTGAAAATATAAGTCTTCCAGAGATTGTAAAATTGAGAAAAGGGTTGTTGTGTCTTTGGTTTACTCCTTTGAGATTTCCTTGTGTAGTGCATGTAGTTGGGATTCAGTATTTGACATTTGTAGGGATGTGTTACCTCTTGAGTTATGGTGGCTTTTTGTTATCAGTTTTAGTGCATTGTCTACCCTTGGGTTGTGGAATAAGTATATTGTATTGTCAATAGGGGAGTGACTTTAAATGGGGGTCGACACACAAAGTGGTACCAAGACAACTCGTATGAGAGTCAGCTTAATAAGTGGAAATTAAATAACATATATTAGGGGAAAGGGTAGCTTAATACATTTAACTTGATAATTTAGTCTCGCTCATTGGCTCAAGGGTTGGAATTAGACTTGAGATGAGTAAGGAACCCATAGAATGGAAAGATCGTTATCTTGTCCTCTCAAAAGATAATTGATTCCGCATTGGTATGCATGTGGGTCTAGAGTTCGTGAGAGGTTACCAAGATAACCCAAGATGGGGGCCGAGACCTAGGAAGATTTCCTAAGGATAACCAATGTAACCTTTGTGATTACATTCCTCCTATGACAACAATCGGTTTGTATTATACAGTGGTGGTACTTGATTTAGTGGTTTTGGAAGCAATATAACCTTATGTTATGTGTTTACTAGTACAGTGTTGTTTTGTATGTTGCTTGTGTCTAAAGGTAGTAGGTTTGTCTTGGTTTCCTTTTACTAACTCCTAGCATGGGGTTGGGCCTACGAGTACCACATGGCTAGGTGGATCGTGCACCTTACACTGTTGGGCTTTCTCTACTTGTTCGTGATGGTGAGATCTTCTAGTTCAGAGAGCTCATGTGTATTTGTGGATATGTTACTTCTCATATGTTCATTGTATCAGTGGGACACTATGTATTTATACTCCTCATTTGTAATCAAGGAGGATCCATGTATATTGTAATTTTATCATTTTGTATGATCTATCTCATCTTGGAGATGAGCTTTGTAATGGTATATTGAATTAATGTAATCTTGGAAGAATTCATTATTGTACTTTGTATATTATGCAATGGGTTAACGCTTTGATGTACATTGTTTATCATGAGTTAATTTCATTTGCTATGGTAAGATTAATTTTTTAAGTGTTGGGATTCATATGTAGACACGTTGCGTGGCTTCTAGGGTGTATGTGTTTAGAGTAGATTACTTTACTTGTTATTGTTACTCTTTTTAAGAAAAAAAATAGTTGTGCTTCTATAGTGTTGCATTGTCCTCTAGGTTACATGGTGGGGTTTTACACTATTAATATTTCAAAGAATCCAACAATGCATTCAAGAAAAAAACATATCTCAATCTAGTATCACTTTTTAAGAGAGAAGGTTGCAAAGAATGAGGTGAGGTCAGAGTATATGCCTACTAAGGATCAAGTTGTAGATATCATCATGAAGGCTCTTCCTAAGGATACTTTTTAGTATGTCAAGGAGAATTTGGGGGCTATTGACCCTCCTTTCAATTAGATGCATAAGGATATGTATCAATCTAGTGGATCTCAAGATTCATTCCATTTTCTAGACTAATGTTGGTGGCTACCTCTCACGGGGAGTATGTAGTAGCATTGTTGGTTGTTGTATTCAGGTGGAGTAAGTGTTGTCTGGTGTTTTTGTTTGTCAGTTGTGCCAAAGGATGTGTTGAAAAGGTATGAAGAAAATAGAGTTCAGTAAAGAAAAAGGTAGTTGCAGAGCATTTGTTGTCCCTTATAGGTGTTGCCTTTAAGGGAGAGAAAGTATGTATGTTTGATGTCAAAGGGGGAGAGATACAACTATGTTTCCCTTTGTCATTTATGTCAAATGGGGAGAGACAATTAACTGAAAAAACTTATGAAGTAAGGAGAAGAGAAGTCATGAGAAAGAGAAAATTTTGGATAGAGTGGATGCTTGTGTAAGGGGGATTAATGTGTACTGATGTGTAGTATATGTGATCAAAATTGTTGTTTTTGTGTTGTTGGTGGTTTTTCGCATCATATGTTGCTATCAATGAAAAAGGGGGATATTGTTAGAAGTTTGTGTTTTCATTGATGTCAATAGATCTTTGTTGTTTCATTAATGTCAACAAGTCTATGGGGAATTTGTTGGAAGTCTATAATGATGCTTTGATTAGTGCATTATGTTTTCATTAGTAGTATCACTAATGTCAAACTCTAGTGTTTCTTTGATGAGCATATGTTGATGATGTTCAACCTCTTGTGTGGTTGAATTGCTAAGAAGGTGTTCCAGATTATGAAAATGTGTTTATGGTGCTTGGTTTCCAAGTGCTTTTGAGAAAATTTGAATAAAAGAGAAAATAGTGTGGTGAAGAGTGTTCAGTGTGATAGAGTGGTGTTAAAAAAAAATTTCTCCGCATTTATTCATGGTTGAATGTTTACCTGTATGGTTTAGATATGTTGACCAGAGGTGTTCAAAGGTGTTATATGTAGAGTTTCAGGTTTCAAATAATTGTGTAGAGAAAGTTATATTCACCAGTGTCTAAAATGTGAAAGTAGTATTGTTTGGGAGAAATGGCTTTGCTCCGTAATTTCATTTTCAGTCTTGTGGATCTAAGGATGTGCATATACTAAGTTCATATCTATCTTTAGTTTGAGTTGTTTGAATTTTGGTCCTCTGCAAGGTTAGCTAGTTGTGTACAATGAATATGTTCTCCTAGTGTATGATGTTGCAAAGGAGTTGTTGGATTTTAGGGTGTTGATGGAATATTCTAGATGGTGTTCAAGAGATGTATCTTGTTCATGAACTTCATCTTTGAATGAAAGGAAGCGTGTACTTAATTTTTTAATGGTGTTAACACAAGTTTAGTCAACCTTGGGTGTTTTCACTATTTACAAATATGCTTTAGTGATTTTGGAAGCATTGTGTGGTGTTTTTATATGGATTTAGGTTCGAGTTAAGGTGAAATGTGGTCTACCTTCATTTCTTTCCATTGAAAAAATATTTTTGTACCTACCTAATTGAAATTTACATGTTTGAGGTGCATAACCAACCTTGTGAATTGTTTTCAAAGTTGAAGATGGTATATATGAGTGTTGAGTTGACAAGTGATGTGTGTAACATGAAGTTTTGAGATGTAAAGTGTGAAAGTGTGAAATGCAGTGTGAGATTTAATGCCTAAGACTACTGGAAGCAGCAAAAGGTGTCTACATTCTATAAAGAGAGTGCAAATGTTTTGGTGAAACAATGGTGGATCTTTTTGTTGCTCTAAGATGGATTTCTCATTGTAACCATATTCTATCTTCTTTCTAATCTAGCAATGAGCCATTGGCAGTGATCCCTTCTTTTCTTTTGGGTAGTGAGTTTATTGTATTCGGTGTTGCAGTTACTTTATATTATGAGCTAATCCTCACCATGGTTTTTCCCTTCTTGGTTTTTTCACGTAAATTTGGTGTTCTCATGTGTTTGGACACATTTACATTACTATTTTGCATGTTTACATTCTACTAATGCATGCTAAGGGTTTGATGGTTGTTAAGAATTTAAGGACTAATATAGATATGAATATTAATGAGGGTTTTTGATGTTTTAATGTACAACTAATTTACCCCCCCTCTAAGTTGTCTTGTGAATTCAACACCTTTTAGGTTTTAATTCAATATTATACCTTGTCCAAATCCATCAAACCCCCACTACCTTAATTCTTAAATGAAATATTATGGAAAAGCACCATTGAAATCTTAGGTGAATATTAGGGTTTCACTTTTACTATGTTTCACACTCATCTAGAATTATCCATAAAATAACTTAGGACTCCCACTACTTGAGTAATGTCTAGCCTTCTACAAATCATAACATACATTAAATTTCCTATAATACTATCATAGGGTACTTTGGTCGTATCCTCCATCTCAAGAGACTTTGGACAATCCTCTACATAAAGATTTATCCCTTTCAACACAAGAACAACTAATTGTCTTCAAGTTGTCATGATGAATATCTTCAACATTGCATTCACATACTTACTCTAGCTCAACCAAATATTTTTGTTAGCTTTGTCTCTACTAATTTCCATTTCATAGGATATGCTGAGCTACACCTAAATCTTTCATTTCAAGTTGTGATGACAACTAAGACTTCAAATTTGAAACCAAACTTTTATCTTTACCAAAAAATAACATATCATCTTTACATACAATGCACTGATGAGAATACAATCATTTACAATTGTATAGTAAACACAAAGATCAAATTTAGATCTCAAAAATCCCAAACTCAACACTTGAAGATGTCAAATTTTTGGTATCACATCCTAGGAGATTTCTTAAGACCATAGAGATACTTTTTAAACTTGCATACCAGATGTTATTTACCTTTAACTATGTATTGTCTAGGTTGTGACATATAGATATATTCATCCAAGTCACCATGAAGGAAAGATTCTCAAAATATAATTAATTACCAAAATTAAATGCTAGGACTTGCAAATTTTGAGACATCTTAATCCCAATAGTTGGTTCCTATAAAATAAGTTTGTAAGAGAAGTAGGTTAGAGCCTACAAAGAAGATCTAGATATATATAAGCAAAAAAAAATTGTGGTTTTCTCCTATAGGGGTTTCCATGTAAATCGTGTATTCTTCTTGTGTGCTTAATCACTATATCTTGCATATGTTTTATTGGTGTGGTTGATTACGTTTTAAAGTATTACTACTATGATTGATTAAGTTGTGAAAATTAAAATATTTTTGTTATATTGCTTCAACCCCCTTCTCAGTATAACTGTGTGTTTTATCATGAATGTGTCAAGTATCCACATATTTAAGGTCTATAGGTATAAAATACTATGATTTTAATATAATCTAAGTTAGTGATAGAAAATTGAGCTTGGGTATTGTGTCAAGTGAACTTGATTAGTTATTTGTAGAAGATGTATGTAAAATATCTTTACTATTCTTTAATGCACTCATTAGTATTACACTCTCAAGTCTTGTAGAGCTTAAAGTGTAGAAGATAGGATCTAATTTTATTTCATTGGCTTTATCTTGTCCTTGTTTCAATCATAGGGCTATCATGTAAGAACTCTAAGTTCTCCTAACTGCAAACTCAGAATGTTTGAAACTAACTTCTTGTTTTGTGATTTTTTGTGTTTTTGTTGAATATATGCTTTTTTGTATTTTTTTGAAATATAATGCCAAGCGTGAAATAAAGTATTGGAAAAGAAAATATTAAACTACCAGGAAACTCTACTGCTGCAATGAGATGATTGTATTGATTCACTTTCAAAATATTTTACAATAGGAAAATACTCGAATGTAAGAAGGGCCAAAATATTAAGTCGGGGTGACTGGCAGGCATGGCTAAAGATGATAAGTAAATCATCCTACTGCAAATAATTGTTTCTCCTTCATTTAAATCATGTAATTCTCTTCACCTATACTGGGTGCCTCTAGTCATGAAACAAAACCCTCAGAAAGCAAGGAATTTCTACCCTAGAAGAAAACATGCCTCCCTTGAGGTAGCATGATTGTAGGTACAAATGGTATAGCCTTGTGAAGTTTTCAACAACACTAAAATCAAATCTATGGAAGTGGCCGCCTCTCACAATGATAGATATGCCTAAAAACCCTACTGAAATCTCTCTAATATGCTCAAACTTGACTCCTGGTTGAAGCCAACTATGAAGCAACTTCAAATGATAGTCTCATAGCCTTAGGATGCTGATACACTAAAGGAGCTACACTCTCCAATGTTGATACACTCCAGAAAATATAGAAACCATGATCTCTTCTCTCCAAAATGCCAAAGAGTTCTCCCAAATTTGTTTCTCAAATGCTCATAATATCGGGTCCTCCTTTCAACCTTTTATATTTCCTCTTCAAGGTACAATTTTCACTTTGCCCCTTTTGTTCTTTTAAAATAATATAAAATTCACACTTTAGGACCTTATAATGTCTTGAAATTGGCACCCCAAATAAATAATTAATTGGTCACCTTTTTAATGATAAATTGACCCCTCAATTATAAAGTACGGACATAATGTTAAAATATAACATTAAAACATTAATTATTATTAAAGTGACCTTTAATAATAATTAAACATTATATCATAGGAAAAAATCCTTGTTTCTCTAGGCCAATTGAAAGTCAAGGTTAACACCAAAAATTCTATCTCAGTCAAGTGTCCTACTATAAATAGTAACCCTGGCAGAATGACTTACTATAAATAGTAAGTATGTAAAATTGAGCTTTGAATCCCCTACAAAGGCCAAAACTTAAACTCCCTAAACTTTGAAGAAGAATAAAACTATCAAATGATTGAGTTTCTACCACAAAGAACCTCTATCCAATCCCATTAGCCTACAAGGGTTGACTGATAGGATAATCCCATTGAACTACTAAATTCTAGCTAGGAGGGGACATTAGAGTCCGCCCTCCCTAAAATTACTTGTCCCCAAGCAATCTCAACTCTAGATGTTGCAGAATCTCCTCACTCTCCCATGTAGCATCCTCAACCAAAAAGTCCTTCCATTTAATCAAATAATCCTTAATGACCTACCTCCGCAACTATCTCTCTTTGACATCCAAGATGGCATCATGTACTAGAATCAGTTTCCCCTCATCATCCAGGGGTGGTAAAGTTGTGGAAGGAAGAACACGATGTCCTAATTCCTTCTTGAGGTGTGACACATGAAACACATTGTGTACCTTACTATTTGCGGATAATTCCAACTCGTAAGCCACCTCACCTACCCACTTGATGATCTTGAAAGGGCCATAATATTGTGGCTTAAGTTTCTCTGCACCAGTCTTCTTAAGAGTGGAATGACGATAGGGTTGCAACATCAGATACACCATTTTCTCCTACCTCAAAAGAACACTCTACTCTCTTCTGATCTGCATACTACTTTAGCTAATTTTGTTCCTTCTAAATATTCTCACGAAGATCCCTCATAATATCCTGGTTCTCCTACAAAAGATCCCCAACACTAGGAACTCTACTGTCACTCAACAGTAAGTTAAGAAAGCTAGGTGCCTTATAACCATAGAAGGCCATGAACGGTGTCATCTAAATTGATAAATGGTAAGTGGTGTTATAGCAGTATTCATAGAGGTGAATCCACTTTATCCAAGCCTTTTTTTCCCTGCAATATAATTCCTAAGATATCCCTCAACCCATTTATTTACAATCTCAGTTTTTCCATCTTTCTGCGGGTGGTAGCTAATGCTCGGAGTAAGCTCAATCCCACATAGTCGGAATAACACCTACCAAAAATTGCTCAAGAATCGACTATCCTTGTCACTAACAATGCTCTGAGATAACCCATGCAATTTGAATATCTCTCTGAAAAATAACTATGCTACATGTGTAGCTGAATATGTAGTTGCTATCGGGAAAAAGTGAGCATAATTTGTAAGGCGATCAACAACTACATAGATGTAGTCTCTACCCTGGGACTTTGTGAACCCATAATAAAATCCATTGACAAGCATTCCCACTTCCTATCAGGAATTGGAAGTGGCTGAAGTAACCCTACAGGATAGGTGTGTTCATGTTTATTCTATTGACAAACAAGACACCCTTTGACATACTGAAGAACATCTGACTTGAGTCCTTTCCAAGTGAAATGCTCACAAACCTACCTGTAAGTTTTGAAATATCTGGGATGTTCTTCCATGGGTACATCATGGAAGGTCCTCAATACTGTCCTCTTCATCTCTGATCCTGGGGTTAAAAAGATCCTTCCTTTGTAAATGATGAGTTCATTTACAACTGAGTATCTTTTGTCCTCCATCAAACCCTCAACTATGCTAGAAGCCCAAGATTCTTTGGAATACTCTATTGTAATAAGATGTATCTAATCCTTTGCAATCTCAACCATGGAGCTCAAATGCAGTCAACGATACAAGGCATCAACAACAACATTTTGATTCCCCTTGACATAGGCAATGTCAAAATCATATGATTGCAAAATACTGACCCACTTATGTTGATGATCATTGAGGTCTCGCTGCCCTAGGAAATGTCTTAGGCTGTTATGATCTGTCCTAACACAAAATTTGTTTCCCGCTAGGTATTGCTTGAATTTGGCCAGCACATGCATGATGGCTAGCATCTCCTTTTCATATATACTATATCTCCTCTTTGGTCCTCTAAGCTTCCTACTCTTGAAAGCAATAGGGTGCTTATCTTGCATAAGTACATCACCAATACCCTTACTAGAGGTATCACACTATAGCTCAAAGGGTCTAGTAAAATATAGTAATGCAAGGACTGGGCACGAATTCATCAATTGCTTAAATTTCTCAAAACACTGTTGTGCCTCTTGATTCCAAATGAATGCCCCTTTCTTTGTCAAGTCTATAAGTGGTGTTGCATGGCATGAATATCCACTGAAAAATCTATGGTAAAAGCCACACAAGCCCAAAAATCCTCTGAGTAAGGTTCTCAAGAGTAGGCTACTCAAAGATAGCTCTGACCTTGTCAGGATCCATACGCACACCCTTTGCACTGATAATATAGCCTAAGTATAGCAACTCAGTCATGCCCAAATCACATTTGGATTCCTTGGCATACAAGGACTCTCTATCCATAATACCCAACACCGCATCCAAATGGGAAATGTGCTCCTCCCAATTCTTGTTATATACCAAAATGTCATCAAAGAATACTAGTACAAACCTCCTTAGCTATGACTGAAAGACCCTGTTCACGGTCAATTGGAAGGTAGTAGGGGCATTGGTTAGCTTGAATGACATAACCACAAACTCAAAGTTTCAACAATGACATTTGAATGTTTTCTTCTCGATGCCCTACTCTTTGAACCCGATCTGGTGATAACCCAATCACAAATCTATTTTCAAGAAATAACAAGCACCGTGAAGTTCATCAATCAACTCATCAATAAGAGGGATAGGCTACCTATTCTTAATTGTTCTCTTATTCAACACCCTGTAATCAATGCACATCTGAAGTGTACCATCTTTTTTCTTCACCAAAACTACTGATGAAGCAAAAGGTGATTTGCTAGGTCTAATGTGCCCCATAGCAAGCATCTCCTTAATTTTTTCTCAATCTCATCTTTCAGTTGCTTGGGGTGCCTATAAGGAGTAATTATCATGAGTTTGGAACCCTCCTCAAATTCTATTATGTGCTCAATCCCTCTGTCTGGAGGTCTACTAGGTGGAATATCACCGAACACCTTCCCGTGCTTAATCCTCAACTCCTATATGTTTGGATGATAATCTAATTTTTGTTGCCCCTCTTGTGATGGCATCAACATACACTCAACTACCCACTCAATCTGATCATGGCGCATGAGCCTCTGCATTCTCCTAAATGATATCATCCTAAAACTACTATCTCTTATGGCTTTTAGTATATGAGTCTTCCTGTCCACCTTAAACTTCATCTCCATGTTGTGAAGGTTAAGGGTAAACTCATCAATGCCATGAAGCCATTTCATTCCCAAAACCATATCAATGTTGCCCATATTTACCACATAGAAATCTGCCTTAACTCAAAATTATTTAAGTGCATAGGAAGATCTAGAATCATCCTATCACACTTAAGAGTGTATCCATCTGCAATCTTCACTCTTATGCCTTCAAATTCCTTTGTCCAAATCCCACACCTCTCAACCAACCTAAACATCAATGAAATTATGTGTGGCACCTATGTCGAGCAAAGTGATAATATTTTATCCTGCTAAGACCCCACGAATCTTGAATGAGCCCTCCTGTCGTATGCTAGTGAGGCATGCCTCTTGAAGATTCACTTTCGCTTCCTGTTCACCCTCATTTTCGGACTTCTCTACTTTATGCTCAACTTTTTCTACCCCTGAATTTTCTGGATCAGATTGTTGGTTTGGTTTTTTAGACTTATAATCCTAATAGAATTCCCACATTATTTTGTTATCCTTACCCTTAGGCCTCAAAGGATAGTCATGGCTTGCATCATAGGGCCCTTTGCAGTAAAAGCACAACTTTTTCTTGCACAAATCGTTGAGTGTATCTCAATCTAGGGCTATTGCTGATTTTCCCTTTGAATATGATTTTTCCTTCTTCTTGGAGAAGGATTTGTTGTCCATGTGTGAAGAGGATCCTTTCGATGAGAAATTTCTTTGTGGGGTTGCAAGTTCCATACTTCTATCATTTTTCACAGCCTCCTACAAATTCGGTGGGTCAAAAGCTTTTATCCACCCTCTCAATGGTTCCAATAGGTCCTCTATAAATAACACAACTAATCCCCTCTCATAAATATTAGGAACCATGACTAATATTTTTTGAAAGTCACCAATGTAACCCTCCAAGCTCCCAACCTGCTTGAGCTAAGCCAAATCCCTGAAATCTGTTTCTAGATCCTTCTTATCAAAGTGTTCAATCAATCTATCAATGAATTCTTGATAAGAAGTGATGCGGGTATGCTGCAGCGTGACAATTCCATGGTACCACCATCATGGGCTACTCCCTCCAAATGTAAAGTGTCATATTTTATTGCATCCTCCTCTGCCATGGGTTAAATATTTAAGAAAGTTTCTAACTTGTGAAATCAAGCCTGAGTTGTAACTGTCCCACTTCCATCAAATGTAGGTAATGTGAGTTTATTAGTGACATGTCTCAAGTCATTGTTTTGGTCTCTTGGTCTTCGATTTTATTTCTTTCTTTGTAGTGCTCTCTCCTTTGATTCACAAATATGTCAAAGTTTATGCATTCCCTCACCTGTGATGTCAATAACTCGCATTCATCATTTGTTTCCATAAGGTTATCCGCAAGCATTGCCTCACCCTCTTCTTCAACATTTCCTTCTTTTGGTGCATTTCTCAAAAAGGTAGGGCATGTAGGTCTATCAAAGGTATGGGTGGGTGTTCTATGTGCCCTAGGAATCCCAACCACACTCTTGTTTTCCTCTGGTTCATGATTTTTTCTTCCCTAAGGATTAATTTTTTGCATCATTATTGTAAGTGCTTGCAAAGCATCTGCAAACTACTCTTGTCATGTTTCCATGCGTTTAAAATTTTATCATGCTTCCCTTTCTTCATTGTTTCCCCTGCTTCTAGCTTCATTTCTAAGCTCATTCTGGGGTGGACTACCACCACGTCTTTCACCCATTGTGTCGGATGAACCAACCTTAGTACCATGTTTTCTTGCTACTATTGCAACTGAAAAAAGTGTCATGTTCAGGATAGGGTTGTGGCCACTATTTTTTATTTTCTGCCTTCCCTTGCAATATACCATTTCTACATGTCACTTTTTTACATCAACAGAGTTGGATTCAAACCCTAAGGTTGGGAAGAAAATTCTCTAATACCACTGTAAGAACTCTCAGTTCTCCTAACTACAAATTCTAAATTGTTGAAACTAATTGCTTGTTTTGTTTTTTGTTTGTTTTTCATTTTTGTTGAATATATACATTTTTTGTAGTTTTTTGAAATATAGTGCCAGACATGAAATAAAGTACTTGAAAATAAAATATTAAACTACCAAGAAACCCTACTGCTACAATGAGATGATTTATTTATTCACTTTCAAAAGCTTTTACAATAGAAAAATGCACTAATGCAAAAAGGGCCAAAATGTTAAGTTGGGGCGACTGGAAGGCGTGGTTGAAGATGATAGGTAAATCGTCCTACTGCAAATAATTATTTTTCCTCCATTTAAATCATGCCATTCTCTTCACATGTACTATTCACCTCCAATCATGAAAAAAAACCCTTAGAAAGCAAGACGTTTCTTCCCTAGAAGAAAAAATGCCTCCCTTGAGGTAGTACAACAACAATTACAAATGATATGACCTTATGAAGTTTGTAGCAACACTAAAATTGAAGCTCTGGAAGTGGTCGCCTCTCACAATAATAGATATGCCTAAAAACCCTACATAAATCTCTCCAATATGCTCAAACTTGACTCCTAGATGAAGCCAACTGTGAAGCAACTTAAGCTGATAGTCTCACAACCTTAGGATGTTGATACATTGAAGGAACTACACTCTCCAATTCTGATACACTCTAAAAAATACAGAAACGATGATCTCAGCTCTCCAAAATGCTAAAGAGTTCTCCCAAATCAGTTTCTCAAATGCTCATAAGATCAAGTTAACTTCTCTTTTCAACCTTTTATATTTCCTCTTCAAGGTATGATTTTCACTTTGCCCCTTTTGATCTTTTAAAATAATATAAATTCACACTTTAAGACCTTACAATATTTCTTGAAATTGGCGCCCCAACTAAATAATTAAATGGTCCCCTTTTTAATGATAAATTGACCCCTCAATTATAAAGTGCAGATATAATGTTAAAATATAACATTAGAGAGGGATAAAATGTTTGAAAGAGGCTCTGCAAATTATACTTGTTAGGTGTGTGAGAAGACTCTTTTGTGGAGGAGGCTCAACCCTCCTCCACATCTCGTAATAATTTTTGTTACGACTATTCATTCCTTGCTGCAAGCATGTTGGTTTCATATTTGGCTGTGATTGTGTGGGATGGGGCCTTCGTGTCGACGACCCTATTAGGTTGTGGCCACATGTGTGAATTTCTTGTAGGATGTAGAGGTGATGGCCGATGATACGAACCCTCCAAGAGTATCTATTAATGATGCCATTGCCTCGTTGGCTAACAATGTTCTTGCTAAATCCTTTCGTGACATTATTGTTGCAAGTGTGGGAAGTTGTCAGAGGGTGCCAAATTCTTGATTGGTGGGTGTGTCATTTTGCTACAAGATGGAGAAGGAGAGAAATGTAAGCACCCCTCCTCTCAACCCTTGAGATTTGTCTTGATTCCTAATGCTTCTCTAGATGAAGCGATTATAGAAGAAGAGTCTAGACTAGTGAAAAAAACAATTATTTTTGCGGTTTTTGATCCTTCTAGGGTTTTGACAAAGAAATATATGGAAGAATGGTTTCAAAATGTATGGGAGAAAAAGCTTGGGTTGCATTTTTATTATTGTAGAATGATTCAAAAGGGTTTATATGTGATTTTATTTAATAATAATATCTCTCAACTAGAAGCCATTAAAAACAAATTTGGAATGCGAGCATGGTTATTTTTCGGGCCCTGGCCTAGAATCCAGATGCTATCAAATATGAGGTTTTGGCTCTCTCCAACCTTAGATGGTTAATAATTAAATGTGTTCATCCTCGGTTGTGGAAATTTGTTTCACTTCTTTTGGATCCATACGGGGATGTTTTGAAAATTGATGATACTAAGATGCCATTACCGCATTTTGATCCGAGGGTACTGATTTCCCTATCTCTAGGCAAGGAATTGTCGGGAGTTCTTGAGATTCATTTAAAAACCGATATAATTTTCTATGAAATTGAAACCCTAGGAGGGATAAATGTGTGTTATCTTTGTAGACGTGAAGGCCACATTAGACGAAATTGTCTGTTAATAAGGAATAAAAATAATCTCAAACCCGCCTCTGGCAGAGTGAACAAGAAGAATAAGAGCAATAAAAAACCCTCTAAAGCAGAGGTTCGAGTGGAGAATGATGTTAATAATTGTGGGGATTTTTCTCATTCAGTCCCCACTTCACAACACCTTGATGATAAACTTTCTCCATCAAAGACTAACAAAAGAACTAGCAGCACCTCTCCACTTCATGGGGAAGTTAACATGGTTGGAAGTATCCCCCTAACTATTGTTGTTGAAGATAACCTGACTTCTCTTATACATTTGGAGAGCACTACATGTCAAAATGGAATGGAAGGGCCCATGTCTAAAAACATAAGAAACTCTACTAAATCAGATGGTAACTTAAAACTCAATGCACAACAATTGGCTCTATTGGATGTTGTGGTTGTGTTGCTGATATTTGGTTGTCATTGATGTCAACACTATTATCATTAATGCATTTGAAGTTGTATATGTCAAGGATATTGAGAAAATTATAAGAAATGATTTGCAGGTTGTTAGGATTGAAGTGAAGTTCAGTATGTCGGTAAGATCTATACATTGATGATCAAAGGTTTTGGACTAAAGCATTCGTTTATGAGTATATATATTTTATCCATGTTGAGTTTTAGAGATCTGCATGAAAATTTGATCGAGTTATGAAGATTCTCATTTTGACAATTTTTTTGTTGCTTCAGTTGGTGATCCTAACTAAACATGATGCTATTTTAGTTAGTTCAGTTGTTGCAAATGCTTCTCTTGTGATTCATGATGCTTTTGAATGTTTCTAGATCATGCTCTATCTTTGTTGCACGTCCGCATTGATCGTTGTGCTTGTGGTTCAAGATTTTCTCTTGTGTGTTCATGTTTTCCTTGTTCTTGGATGACATGGTGTTTGTAGCATGTTGTGGATCTTTGAGGAGTAATTATTTGAAGTGTCTTCATGTTGGAGGTGTTGTTTTCTGTCTTCACTAAGTTGTGGCTGACATTGGCTGATTCACATTGAAAATTATCTATTGATTTGGGCCAATAGTTTGTATTTACTTTATTATTTCTTTGTGGTCGACTTGTAGTGATGAAATTTCATGTTGCAGATATATAAGACCAGCTGTTTATTTGAATTGAGGTGTGCAAGTGTGAAGTGTGTGAATCCTATGTGCGAATATTATTTAGATCATTTGAAGGTAGAGAAGAGTGTGAAGAAGAGTGAAGAAGTGTTCATGTGCTTAATCAGAACTGTAATCAAGCATTAGCAGATGCTATTTTCTCAGTTCAAAATCTAGATGGTTGTAATCCGAACCTTTTTGTAAGACAGTGTATCTTCCTTTTTAATTGAGCAATGAGCTCTATGCAGTGTGCTTAAATACATGTGCATTCCCCATATTTCATCTTCATTATACTTGTAACAGGGTATAATCTTGTGGACTAACCACCGCCGTGGTTTTTCTCCTAATAGGATTTCCACGTACAAAAAATCTTGGTGTTATGTGTGTTTCTGATGTGTTGATGGTTTATGCTTTCATGGTTAATAATCATATCTAAAATTAAGGTTAATAAGTTGAATAAGTTTTGAATTTTTATGACAACTAATTCACCGCCCCCTCTCAATTTTTTTTCCCATGTATTGCCAACAATTGGTATCAGAGCAGGTTCCTTGGAAGAAGTTTAATAGCTTAAGGTGATCTAGGATGGATAGTTACAAGAAGGATAGTCTAAGATTTGATGGAACAAATTATTCTTTATGGAAGAATCGAATGGAGTGTCATTTGAGATGCATTGGTGAACCCTACTAGAGCATTACAAGTAATAGGTATATTCTTCCACCAAATAGTACTTATGCTGAGTAAAATATTTGGGCTAAGGAAGCTTTGTTGAGTGCTTTGACTGATTCTAAGATGATAAATGTTATGGACTGAATACTGCACATGAGATCTAGAAAAAGTTGGAAACCTTGTATGAAGGTGATACTAATGTGAATATTGCTAATTTTCAAAGTCTAAAAAGGAAATATGAAAATTTGAGAATGGGTGATGATGAGAACATTAATACTTTCATGCAAAGAGTGAATGAAATTGTGTGTGGTATTAGATGTGCTGGTGGAAAGATAGATGAATCTAAGATTGTTGCTAAAGTGCTTAGATCCTTGCCTGATTCTTACAAAGTCAAAGCTAGTGCTATTGAAGAGCTTCATACTATAAAAAACTTAACCAGAGATACATTGGTTGGTAAGTTGACTATTTTTGGGTTGAGTGAATTTGGTGATGCCCTTCCTAAAGTTGAATCTACATTTAAGGCTACTACTTCCAGAAGAGATAGACATAGATATGATTTGGATGAGAGTTCATTTAGAAATACATTCAAGTATGAGGATGAGATCACACAGATTGTAGAAGAAGAAAAAGAGATGGAAGAACTGGAAGCACTTATTGTCAAAAGAGTACTAAGAGGAAAAGGTGAGTATGAAGGAAAATTTCCTCTTAAATGTTTTTCTTACAATAAGATAGATCATTTAGCATCAAGGTGTCTAGAAAGAGCTCCTAAACCAAGACATAACAAGCCTAGATTTCAGAAGAAGTGTTACTATTTTGTTGATGATGGTGTGATAGATGATGAATCTGATAAAGAAAACAAAAGTGGTGATGAATGGGTATTTATTGCTATCAAGGAAAATAATCATGTATCTACTGAATCTGTTGGTTGTACAAATGTGGAGAAAGCCCTAGCTGCTTGAGTTGAAGAGAAAGATGAATGGGTGATTGACAGTGGATGTTCACATCATATGAAATAAGAAAAAAAAAGTTTGTAAGCTTGGAAAATTATGATGGTGTTGTGAGATTTGGTGATAATACAACTGGTGTGATCCGTGGAAGAGGTTACATTTCTTTTGATGGTAAGCATAATACTTATGATGTTCTATATGTGGAAGGTTTGAATCATAATATTTTGAGTGTTGGTCAGATGGTTGATAAGGGATACAATCTTCAATTCATGGATGGAAAGTGTAGAATATTGAGTTCAAGAAATGAAATTACATTAGGTACAAAAAAAAAGGTAATATCTTTCACTTAAGTGTTGCTAGTAAAAGTTGTTTGATTGCTCAAGTTAATGAATGTTAGTTGTGGCATAGGAGAATGTGTCATGTTAACTTTGATAATATTATCAAGATAATTTCCACTAAGGCGGTGAGAGATCTACCTAAGTTGGTGAAACCTACTAATGACATATGCAAGGAATGTTAGTTGGGGAAACAAACTAGAATTTCATTTAGGAGTAAAAATAATTGTTCAAATGAATTGTTAGAACTGGTGCATATTGATTTGTGTGTTCTTGCTAGAATCAAAATTTTACAAGGTGATAGGTATTTCATGTTACTCATTGATGATTATTCTAGACTGGTATGGGTTTCTTTCTTAAGGGAGAAATTTGAAGCATTGGAAAATTTCAAGATATTTAAAGCTATGGTTGAGACAAAGACAGGTTTGAAGATTAAATGTCTGATATTAGATAGAGGTGGTGAATTCACTTCTAGTGAATTTAATTCTTTTTGTGAAGAACATGGAATAAGGAGACAATTATCTGCACCGTGGACCCCTCAGCAAAATGGAGTTGTGGAAAGGAATAAAAAAACAATTGAAGATGCTACTAGAAAAATGATGTTGGAAGGAAATGTCCCTCATATCTACTAGAGAGAAGTTGTGAGTATTGTTGTGTACACACTCAACTGGGTAAAAATCAAAGGTGATACTGGTAAGACCTCTTTTGAGCTATGGATTGGTCAAAAGCCTACTGCTAAATACTTCAAGATATTTGGAAGAAAGTGTTATATTAAAAGAGATGAAGACATAGGGAAGTTTGATGATAGAAGTGATGAAGGTATTTTTTGGGTTATTCTACTAAAAGCAAGGCCTACCAGTGTTACAATAAAATATTGAAGAAAATGGTTGAAAGTGAAAATTTCAAGGTTGATGAAGATTTAGGTACACTATATAGAACCTGTGGATATGATTATGATGATTAGGATGACAATACAAACCAAGGAAAGCCAGGTCAGACTACAAATCAAGTGCAAATCAATCTAGTGAATCAACAAGAAGGAGAAACTGGTGAAAGAATAAAAGGGAGATTAGAAGAGCCTAAAGTTGAAGAACATTCTAAGAAGACTCTGAGGTATGTGAGATTGAATCATTTAGAAGATAAAATTATAGGTGATAAGAACAAAGGTGTCTAGACTAGGAGAAAGATTGCAGAAGAATATTGCTTGATTTCAAAGACTGAGCTTACTAGTGTGAATGAAGCATGTAAATATGAGCATTGGGTTGAAGCAATGAAAGAAGATTTAAAATAGATTGAAAAGAATGATACGTGGATTCTTGTTCCCAGACCTAAGGATAAGAATGCCATTGGAACCAAATGGGTCTTTAGAAACAAAATGAATGAGCAAGGTGAAGTGGTTAGAAACAAAGAAAGACTGGTATGTAAAGGATATTCACAGATGGAAGGAATTGATTTTGAAGAAACCTTTGCCCCTGTTGCTAGAATTGATGTTGTAAGATTATTTCTTGCCTGTGTTGCTCACAAGAACTACAAAGTTTATCAGATGGATGTCAAATCAGCTTTTCTAAATGGCGAATTGGAAGAAGTGCATGTTGAACAACTTGATGGATTCCAGTTGACTGATAAGGAAGATATGGTGTGTCAGTTGAATAAATCATTGTATGAACTCAAGAAATCCCCTAGATCATGGTATGCCAGATTGGATAAGTATTTGTTGAAGCTTGGATTTAATAAAGGAATTGTTGATAGTAATTTGTATTTCAAGATTAATCATAATAAAGATTTGATTGTTGAAGTCTTTGTTGATGATATCATTTTTGGAGGAGATGATAGATTTTGCATGAAGTTTATTGATGAGATGCAAAGTGATTTTGAGATTTCAATAATTGGAGAGATGAAATTCTTTTTGGTATTGCAAATTACTCAGCTAGATAAAGGGATCTTTATATCTTAGTCCAAGTGTGTGAAAGAATTGTTGAAGAAATTTGGTATGGAAGATATAAAGCTAGTTGGTGCACCCATGATGACTAGATGCAAGTTGAAAACAAATGATGATTCTCCAAAGGAAAATAAAACTAGATAGAGATCAATGATTAGTGGATTTCCTTACTTGACTGAAACTAGGACTGATATCATGAATGTTGTATGTATTGTTGCAAGATTTCAAGCTGATCTGAAGGAATCTCATGTGACTGTTGTGAAGAGGATTTTTAGATACTTGAAGGGAATTTTTGACTTTGGCCTATCGTATGCTAAAGATGACGATCTTACTTTAAGCGCCTTTACTAATGCTGATTGGGAAGGAGATGTGAATGATAGGAAAATTACTAGTGGTGGTGCATTCTTCTTGGGTAAGAAATTGATTTCATGGTTAAGCAAGAAGCAGGATACTATTTCCTTATCTATTGTAGAGGTTGAATACATTGTTGCTGCTAACAATTGTACTCAAGTCTTGTGGATGAAGCAAATGTTGAAGGATATCAAAGTTGTGTATGATGAGCCTATTTCTATATTCTTTGATAATTCAATTGTTATTAACATTTCCAAGAACCTAGTGTTGCATTCAAA
This sequence comes from Sequoia sempervirens, assembly GCA_007258455.2. NCBI lineage: Eukaryota > Viridiplantae > Streptophyta > Pinopsida > Cupressales > Cupressaceae > Sequoia > Sequoia sempervirens. Next base: position 2,837 of record VDFB02207698.1, on the reverse strand, counting down.
GACAAAACATATATCTATCAAGTTTCACTTTTTGAGGGAGAAGTTAAGTGAAAAGGAAGTTAGATTGGAGTATGTTCCTACTAAGGAGAAAATTGTAGACATATTTACCAAACCATTTCCTAAGGATAATTTTTAGTATCTTAGAGGGAAGTTAGGGGTGATTACCCCTCCTAAGTAGAACTAAGGATGCATTTCTTTACATTAGTCCATGCATTTCATGGTCATACCTTGTTTCAGATTGATGTTGTGGTGGCTTCTACTTAGGGGGAGTAGTCAAATGTTCAGGTGTCTAGGTATGTGGTTAAGAGTTTGTGTAGAGCTTAGAGATCTTTGTCATTGATGTCAAAGGGGGAGAAGATTCATGTGAAAAATTGTGATTATCTAGTTTAAAGAGCCTTGTGGGAAAATATCATGTGAAAGTGTTGAGGAGAATCATATCCTAAGGGGGGGTAAGTGTCAAGAGTTAGTTGCGTTAATGGTGTTTTTCACATCATGTGTTTCCATCAATTCCAAAAGGGGAGATTGTTGGATGTTTTGGTTTTTTTATTGATATGTGGTTGTCATTGAAGTCAACACTATTAGCATTAACAAATTTGAAGCTGTATATGTTGAGGATATTGAGAAAATTGTAAGAAATGAGGTTGTCAGGAGTGAAGTGAAGTTTAGTATATTGGTAATATATGTACATTGATGATCAGAGGTTGTGGACTAAAGGGTTTGTTGCTAACTATATCTAGTTTATCCACGTTGAGTTTTAGAGATCCACATGAAGATTTGATCGAGTTATGAAGATTCTCATTCTGAAAGTCTTTTTGTTGCTTCAGTTGGTGTTCCTGACTGAAGATGATGCTATTTCAGTTAGTTCAATTTTTGTGGATGCTTCTCTTGTGATTCATGATGCTTTTTAATGTTTCTAGATCATGTTCTATCTTTGTTACAAGTTCGCATTGATTGTTGTGCTCATGATCTGATATTTTCTCTTGCATGTTCATGTTTTTCTTGTTCTTGGCTGACATGGTGTTTGTAGTGTGTTGTGGATCATTGAGGAGTAATTATTTGAAGTTTCTTCGTGATGGAGGTTTTGTTTTGGGTCTTCAATAAGTTATGGTTGACATTTATTGATTCACATTGAAAATTATTTATTGATTTGGGCCGACAATTTGTATTTACTTTATTATTTCTTTATGGTCAACTTGTAGCGATGAAATTTCATGTTGTGGATATATAAGAGCGATTTTTTATTTGAATTGAGGTGTGCAAGTGTGAAGTGTGTGAGTCCTATGTGAAAATATTGTTCAGATCATTTGAAGGCAGAGCATAGTGTGAAGAAGAGTGAAGAAATGTTCATGTGCTTAACCGGAACTGTAATCAGGCATTAGTAGATGCTATTTTCTTAGTTTGAAATCCAGATGGTTATAATCCTAACCTTTTTGTAAGATAATGTTCTTACTTTGTAATTGAGTAGTGAGCTCTAGGCAGTGTGCCTGAATACATGTGCATTCCCCATATTTCATCTTCATTATACTTTTAACAGGGTATAATCTTGTGGACTGACCTCCATCGTGGTTTTTCCCCTAACAAGGTTTCCACTCAAAATAAATCTTGGTGTTATGTGTGTTTCTAATGGGTTGATGGTTTATGCTTTCATGGTTAATTATCACATCTAAAAATAAGGTTAATAAATTGAATAAGTTTTGAATTTCTATGACAACTAATTCACCCACCCTCTTAGTTGTTTTCCCTTGTATTTCCAACAGGCTCTTCTAAGCCTAAGGTAGCACAAAAAATCCATTGATCCTAATCCTAAACTAGGTATAGAATTATATACATTTAATTATAAATACTTCAAGGAAAATAAAGATATGGACAATCAAAGTGATAAATGTTCTCTAGAAGGATCTAAAGATAAGACATTGCAAACCCTTGATGAGGTAAAGGATACCCTGAGTAGATGGGAGAGTCCCCCTAACTTGGAGGTAACCCTGAAAGGAGAATCTCTTGTTGAAAATAATAAGAGTCTAGTGTCTCTCCAACCTAAGGATTCAGGGAAAAAAAATTGAGAGGCCTCTATCTTTCAATACTATCTCTTTTGCTATTGGTAATGAAAAAGTGGATGAAATTTGGGTGCCTAGCATGTCAAGGAATTTCTCCCACTCCCTTGATGGAGTGATGAGCTTAGATGGTTTTGCATCATAGTCAGGAATGGACTCTATTGATGACATAGACCTACTCTTTATTAGAGGTACCACTGATGGTGATGATATCCCCATGGAAGTTGCTATCAAGAAAAATCAAAGATATAGAAAGAAGAAGGGTTTAGAAGGGAGTCAGACTCTCTTAGATGTGAACTCCAATCACCCCTTGAAGGATAAGAGTAAAAAACTAAGTGGTATTTTTCCACCCAATGCAAAGAGAGTGGAAGCTGAACCCAAGATTCCTAAATGCTTTGATAATTTTAAGAGTGACAAAGGAAGTCCATCTAATGAATAGGTCTGGTGGAGGTTAACTATATTTCTTGGAATGTGAAGGGGCTTGAAACCCCAGACAAAAAACATTTGGTAAGAAAATTTCTTACTCAAAAGAAGGAAAAAGATTTTTTTTTTTGCAAGAAATCAACAACTGGTTTTACCCTTGATACAAGCTTAAGATTCATGTGGAATGAGGCCACTCAATTTGTTACAAATCATGAAAAAGGAAAAGGAGGGGCTGCTATTATAATGGCTAATAAATGGGCTCAACATATAATTTTTTTTGGGATTTCTCCTTGCAATAGGGTTGTTTGAGTGATCATAAAAAGGGATACATGTTGCTTTGGGGTGTGCTCGGTTTATGCTCCC